>PVIA01001773.1:0-250399 GCA_004024845.1 Tonatia bakeri
CAGATTTCCAAATAACATGGCCCCTACTTTAGAAGGTTAAATCACAAAATATGTCATATGAATATATATATCACAATGACATGAGGCTTTATAAAAGCATTACTGGATATCTGAACTGTCAGAAAAATGAGGAAAATATTTTCTCACCTAGAATTTAACATCTAATCACTCTACAGAATTCTACCTATACAGGAATTTACTAAAGAATCTGCAGTAAAGAAGTGAGCAAAGTAAAAGAATATCATCTAATCCAAGATGTGAGATCTTGTACAAGAAAATAACACAAAAATTTCCAGGAAGACAATAAAAGGAAAATCCTAGGATCATAGCTATTCACAGTTAGGAACCCCCCAAAAAATTCCAGATAGGAGCAGCAATATATACAGGGCTTTAGGGACATGTCTGTAAGAATTAAAATGGAACCTAAGAATCAGCTGATGTGACTGATCATAGAGAGGGTAATTTTATAGTTCTATTAGAGTTTTATAATGAGTATTTTTAATTTGAAAAAAATGTTGAGCTTGTAATATCCTTTCAGGTGTTGTTCTAGGATACAGCAGTGAAAGACACAATGGTATCTTTCATACAAGAGCATGTGATCAAGGAACAAATTGATTAGGAAATGAAAAACTGTCCAAGAAAGGAAATGTACATAGAACAGCTGATAACATTTTTACATAGTCACATATTCATAATAATTTATACGCTAAATTTGATTTAAACAAAAAATATGCTAAAAGTCGTCTATGTTGATTAATTGATTGATCAATTGACTTAGAGAATAATGTTGAGACCTGGAGATGGAAAACCAACTTTAAAAAAGATCTGTAAAAGCTACATAAGCATTTGTGCCCATCTTTAGCATATACAACCCGTCATTTCAACACTGTTGCATGCACAGCTTGAACTAGCTCGAACTCTGAATCCCTCTCCACTCAGACCCATAAGCGTCTGCTACTGATGTTAGCACATGAAATAATATGTATTTGAAATTATCTAACTAAATGATTTATAAAATCAGCTTCTAGATCATACATTATAGAAATGTTTTAAATATTATAATATAATGTCAAATGAAGTGAAATACTGCAAAAATTAAGAAGTGGGTAGTTGTGGTACAAGTGAGAATGATGGAATACAGAGAAGGGGATTCTCTTGGGCTATAATATAGTATGAAAGTTTATCTTTAAATAAAAGTTATTATAAGAATATTTACTTGTTTGGAACCTTTAAAATAAGTGATTATTCCCAGATTAATAATCCAGTTAATTGCAAATAGCAAATCTAAAACTTTTCAGAAGGATTTTACTATTTTCTCTGAAGCACCTTTAAGGCTTCCATTTATCATTGGAGTTTCAACTACAGAGATATATCCTTATTATAGACTAATCACAGATGGCATTATAGACTAATATCTGATGGGTATTGTATTAGCAGAACATTATGTGCATTTAGTTGTTTTTATATAATTATTTTTAAATTTAATAAATCTCTCTATACAATGTGTTTAAATACTGGGTCTTAGTTGGTGTTATAATATTTCCAATATTGTTAAAACAATTCAATTGTCTCTATTTTACATTGTGACTTGCAAATTGAGATGCATAGAGAAAGTGCTTAATGGCAATCATTTGATTTATGTACTATAAATATAGCAGTTTCTTTTAATTCATAATAAGTAAAATATTTACCCAACATTTCTTTCAAATAAGTTCCTTGAAGAAAGAAATGGCAATTTCTCATAATTTTATGTCAATTTTAAAAGTCAACAATTTAGATAGCATAATTGTTTTTGATTGATATTATTACAATATTCTTGTTTGAATCTCATTCCTCCTCCTAACTCCTAACTGATAATTTGAAAATTGAAGTTTTCCCAAGTTAAACAAAATCATGTTGGCAGACTACCGGCTATCTATTAAAAAAAGATAAATTTAGAATTGTGTATTTTTATAAAACTGCAATAAAGTCAGCTTTCTCATGTTCTGGGAAGTCAACTTTAATTGAAATTTTAAAAAAAACCTATTGTGGATTTGTTCAAGAAAGTGTATATTGTTATAATAGCTCAGTGAAAATTATGACTCTCTGTGGAGGATGTATCCTTAGGGTATTAATTTAACTTTCCTATAAGCAGGATTAAAGTCCAATTCACCTCATGGCACTTTTTATATTGCCAAAGATTAAGGTCTGTCTAGGTGAAATCATATTTCAAATAACAGTGGTAAGAGTATTGTAAATGTAATTTCTGCCTTTATTGAAAAGCTTCAGTACATAATACATGTGCCATTAAATTCATCTTGTATTACACCCTTCCAATATAGAAAGAATACCATTTGAATTGCATGCACTAACCTATTTAACTACAAAGCCTGTTTGTGAATTCTATGATTTGATGCATTTTACTTTTCCACATGCCCAATTCAGGGATCAAATCTGGCAGCTAACAGTTTGCCATTAAACATTCTGTCAATAGATCATTCTTTTTATAGCCTGTTGCATTTCAAAAAGTGATTGAGCTAATTAAACACAACTGTGAAACTAAACAGAAATTTAATTAACATCATTCAGTGGCTTTCTAAAGGATACTATTATTAATAAAGACATATTTGAAATAATTCAAAGCAGAGTTATATTTATTAACTCTTTAAGTATTACTTATTGTAGTACAACTCTTATTTTTCTACATGATTTAGGTAGGCTTTTCTGCAAAATGTAAGAGTGATGTGGTCATACAGTAGATTGCTTAAAAATGTACACACCTGGGAGGGGGGTGGGTGGGCTTGATTGGGAGTAAAGGGGAGAAAACTATACTTGAACAATCATTAAAATAAAATTGGAAAAAAAAAGAAAAAAAACCATACACACCTTTTTAAAGTTAAAGGAATAGTGTAAATATTATAAATATATCCCTTTATCAAAATGTTTATATTTTATTATAATTATTTTGTATGTTTTTAGTTATTTAAGCACTAAATTATTTCATCATGATGAATAAAATATATTAGTAGAAAAATTAATCAAAGAAAAATAGATAAAGCTAAAACAATGAAGAAACAAAAAGCTGGTAATAGCAATATTACCTATATACTTGGGTCTCTTCAATCTCCATTGATCATGGGCCCGAATTTCTCTCAGAGTTTAATAAATTTCAGTTGCTGAAGAAATTCAGCAGGATGGGAAAGCTACACTTCTTGGAGTGTGCTTCAGCAATATGACACAATTATTACTGATTATTTGAGCCTGTGGTACATGACTCCTCTGAGGATTAATTTACCTGGTTGCAGATTGGCAAAGTACAGTTTCTAGTGCTTATTCCTTTGAGAGCTGCTACTATAATTATTTCATGCGGTGCATCCTACAGATTCTTCCTATGCACTGTTGCAGTTTTATTTGTGTCAAAATTATCTAATTCATATCAACTTTATTATCAAAAAGATTTTATGGGGAAGATGGTGGCAAGGTAGGTGGAAGCAGAGCCCAGTTCTCCCTGTGCCCAGCTAAAACACCTGGCTGATCTGAGGAACAAGGCTGAGCAGCCAGTGGAATCCCAGCTTAAGTTTGGAGGCCAAAGATTGCAGAGGACATTGGAAAACAGACAGTGAGGAGAGTGCACTGGGACAATAAGGCCCCTGGGATCTGCGCTGGGACCAACGCCATTGTGGTCCCAGCTCTGTGGCCTGTTGCAGGATAGGGGGAGGATAGTTAGAGCACCGGCTCCCTCCCCTACCAGAGAAGGGCGGGCAGCCCCGTACCAGGAGGGATCTGGGTGCTGGAAGTTGCTGGGGGAAGTAGAGACGAAGTGGGAGACATGCAAAGGCAGTATACATTCACTGGGACCGTGGACACCGGCACCAGAGAAATTGGGGTGCCAGCAACACCTGGAGAAGGGAGGAGTTGGGCCGTGTCAAACCCTGAATCGGGCAGTCTCTGGACTGGTTGGAAAGGTGGGCTGCGTGAAAAGCTGTGTGCTTTTTAAGAATGGCGGGTACCTGCTTCATAAGGAACTCTTGAGCAAAAGCTGGCTTCCAGCCCGCAAGGGGGATTTCAGCTGAATGCACCAAGAGACTGAGGATGAGTGGCTGAGGGGAACCACATGCCCTGTTTATTTGTGCTGTGCACTCAGGAACTGAATGGCTGAGGAGAACCACTCCTGCCTGGCTTGTCTCTGGCTTGGCACTGGAGATTGACTCATACTATGCATCTCAAGACTGAGTGCCTGATTTGAGCCTGGCCACTCACAGAGGGCCTGGGCGGGCAGAGACCTGGCAAGTGAGACTGAGACCTGGTCCCCAACCTCTCAAAACCATAGGATGGGAGAAAAGTGGAGCTCAGCCCCCCTCTTCCTGTGGCATCTAGGAAGACCAGCAGAACTCGCAGAATAGGTTTAACGTCAGTAGGATGCCTACTATTTTTTTTTTCTTTTTGGATCCTCCCTCTCTTTTTTTTTCTTCCCTCGAGTGAGACAATAAAGGTGGAGTTACGAAGGGTCCAGAGACAGATAGAAAGGGGGAGCCCAAGGATAACCCCCACAACTGAGAAACTAAGACAAATGTCAATTTGCTATCCCATAGAGCTGGCATTTTATTGTTTATGTGTATTATTATTATCTTTGCATTATTTTCACCACTTGTATTTTATTAGTATTTTTTATTTCTCTTCCTTATGTTTAGTTTTCATTTTATTTCTCTGTTTAATTGCATTGTTTAACTGTTTTTTCTTACTATCTTTTTATTGTATTTTAATTTTCCTTCTTTCACTTTACTCATGTTCCAAAAACACACAACTCTGATCTTGTACTTTCTATTCCGGTTATCCAAATCATATATTTCTTGTCATATTATTTTTGCTCCAGTAATATTGTAAATAATTGTCGTTCCATACAATGGTACATACTACACAGCAACCCTCCCTGATCTTAGCCCACCTCACTTTATTCCTGAGCTTTATTATTGTTGTGGTTAACTCTATCCTCTCTCCCACTATGCCTACTTTCTATACTTTACTCTCACTATATCTCATCATCTTACCGTGCACAAGCACTCCATTTCCTGGATTCAGCTCACAATCCTCCTCCTCTCTAACATGAATCTTATCTCTCTTTCACCTTTTATAAAAGTGACTAATTGGGTGAAATATCACAGTTAATGTTATATTTATCCAAAGAATCGCCTATCTCTTCTCTACCTGCTTGAACTTTAAATCCCACAAAATACTCTCCTGCTGTCTTAATCCATTTGCCTACCCTCTGCCACTGATCACATATGAAAATAGGTGGGAGTTGCAAACATCAGTATACCTGCTAGGGGAGAAAACCACCAACAAAGGAACCACCAAAAGGCAAAAACCCAAGTACCACAAGAGAGCCCACACAAACAGAAGAAAGAGCAAACCTAAAGCATCTAGACAAGGAGATCAAAGAGACCACATCACCAAACCTCATAGAATTCCTATCATACAAGTTCACTCTACAAGGACAGCTAGCAAAGCAAAACATCAGGAAGCACAGAAACAAACAAAAAGAGTCACCTAATATGGGGAGACATGCAATCAAAAGGAATGGAAGACTCCCCACTAAAAGAGCTAAACAATATGGAGGTAACCAAACTATCAGATATAAAATTCAAAATAATGGTTATAAAGATGCTCAAGAAGCTCACAGACAACTACAAGGGACTGAGTGAGAACTACATCAGCATGGAAAGAGAAATAGAAACAATAAATGAAAACAGGAAGAAATGAACAATAAAATCTCAGAAATAAAAAAACACATTGAAAAAATTATAAGCAGGCTGGATAAAGCAGAGGATTGAATCAGCAAGCTAGAGGATAATGTAGAAAAAAAACACCCAGAAAGAACAAGAAAGGGAAAGGAGACTCAGAAGGAAGAGGGATTAAGGAAAATGCAAGTCAACATGAAATGTAATAATATCTACATAATAGGGATACCAGAAGGAAAAGAAGAGCAAGGGATAGAATACCTGTTTAAAAAAGTAATGATGAAAAACTTCCTTAATTCGATGAGTGAAAAAGTCACACAAATCCAGGAAATACAGAGTTCCAATCAAGAGGAACCCAAAGATGCCCACATCAAGACACATCATAATTAAAACGGCAAATTCCAAGATAAAGAGAGAATCTTAAAGGCAGCAAGGAAAAAACAGGAAGTAGCATACAAGGGAGCCCCAGTAAGACTAGCAGCTGACTTCTTAATGGAAACTCTCCAAGCCAGAAGAAAATGGCAAGAAAAATTCCAAGTAATGAACCAGAGGCCTGAGACCAAGGCTACTTCACCCAGCAAGGCTCTCAATTAAAGTAGAAAGCCAAATAAGGAGCTTTCCAGACAACAATAGTCTAAGAGAATATACCTCCACCAAACCAGTTCTAAAAGAGATGCTAAAGAAACTATTTTAAGAAAAGGAATGAAAAGAGTGAGGAAGAGAGGAACAGAGGTACAAAAAAATGGTAATGAATAATTACCTATCAATAATAACCTTAAACTTAAATGAATGAAATGCTCCCATCAAAAGACAGAATAGCTGAATGAATAAGAAAGCATGACCCACACATATGCTGCCCACAAGAGACCCACCTCAGGACAAAAGACCTACACAGACAGAAAGTGAAGGGCAGAAAACAAATTTTCCGAGCAAACAAATAGGAAAAAAATTTGGGGTAGAAATACTCATACCAGACAAAATAGACTTCAAAGAAAGGGCCATAAAAAGAGACCCAGAAGGGCACCTCATAATACTCAAGGGAAGAATCCATCAAGAAAACATAAACATTGTAAATATATATGTACCCAACATAGGAGCATCCAAGTACATAAAGAAAATCTTGGAGGACTTCAAAAAAGATATTGCCAGCAACACAATTATAGTAGGGGATTTTAACACCCCAGTGTCAAAAATGGACAGATCTTCCAAACAAAATATTGACAAAGATATTTTGGCATTGAACAATGCCCTAGATCAAATGAACTTAACTGATCTATATAGAGTCTTTCATCCCAAAGAAGCTAAATAAACATTCTTCTCAAATGCACATGGAACATTTTCTTTCTTTTTTTTTTTTATAGTATAAAGAAAGAGGGAAGATTTATTAAGTGATAGTACACTCCACAGAACATGGGAGCGGGCCAACTCTGAGCAGAGATTGACCAACATGGAACATTTTCAAAGATAGACCACATTGTAGGACACAGCAGAAGCCTCAATAAATTCAAGAAAATTGAACACATATCAAGCATTTTCTCTGACCAGAAGGGACGGAAATTAGAAACCAACTACAAGGTAAAAACTGCAAAACACTCAAACTCATGGAGATTGAATAACATGCTATTAAAAAATGAATGGGTCAAGAATGAAATCAATGAAAAAATCAAAAAGTTTCTGGAAACAAATGAAAATGAACTCACAACAACCTGAAACTTATCGGGCACAGCAAAGGGAGTCCTGATGTAACAGGGAGCAGCCAAGGGGGGCCCAAATAAGGATTTGTAATGGGGTCCAAAACTCAGAGTGTCCAGAAAATATTAGAAAAAATATATACATGATGTCATCACGCCCACAAGTCTGAGCTGGGAGATGGGACCCATGGAGCAGTGCCATTGAGAGTTGGTTTGAATAGTAACAGTTTTGCAGATAACCTATAGAATGGTCATTTAACATATCTATAACCTTTAACTAGTTTCATAGATATGTTAAATAGCTGTGGCCATGCTTTGAGCCAAGGGGATGGGAGTGACTTCAGCTCATGATAACTGGGAGACAACTTCCTCTGAGTAGAGCACCTGTATAAAAGCTTGCAAATGATTCCACACCATAGGTTCCACACCATGGGGCCACACCTGCTTGGACTTACTATGGCAGCCCAGTAAAGCTGGAAGAACATGGAAATGCTGGCAGGTGTGGGAGGAGTTGGAAATGGGGCTGCAGAGGAAGATTGGTGCTGGGATTTAAACCAAGGCACAGCATCCATGCAGATTTTTTTGGGACCACGTGGCTTTGGGTCTCTCTTTCCCACTCAGCTTAGGAAGCCAGAAAGCAAGTTGTAGCAGTGATGCAGAGCTCTCTCTTAGCAGTTTGGAAGAATGCAGGAGAGATGCTATGGGAAGGAAAGGGCTGAAAGGATTCTAGCTGGTGGGCTATGAGAAGGCACCACATGGTTTTGGATTAAATGGGGATCACAGTGGTGACATAGCTGATGGTACCATAACTGAGGGGACACCTGAACCATGGACTTCTACTTCTTTTCCTGAGATATAGTACCCTGGGCTGGTCAAAGGGGAGAAGGAAGGACTGTGAGTTGGTGGGTATTCTAAAGGACTTCAGTATTTTTAATGAAGACGTTAAGTCATTACTCTAAGTCTGTATAACTTTTTAAATAAATTATCCCTTTCCTTCTCACCAATCTCTGGCATTAAGAGACATATTTCAGTGGTGGCAGGCAAGGCGAACATAGTACAGCGGGGGACCCCTGGAGCACAAGGGTGGGTCCATTCAGTAATAGTATATCATTCGCCCACCCTCCCTGTGTCCCGCTGGGTCTGATCTGTAACACTGAGAAGAAAGTCATAGCGATACAGGCCTACCTAAAAAAAAATCAAAACATTTCAAATAAACAATCTAACTGTACACCTATAAGAACTCGAAGAACAATAGCAAAGACAGCCCAGAGCAAGCAGAAGGAAGGAAATAACCAATGTCAGAACAGAATTAAACAACATAGAGTCTAAAAGCACAATTCTAAGGATCAATAAATCCAGGAGCTGGTTCTTCAAAAACATAAACAAAATTGACAAGACTTTAAGCAGACTCATCAAGAAACAAAGAGAGAGAACCCAAATAAACACAATCAGAAATGAAAGAGGAGAGATTACAACTGATACCACAGAAATACAAAGGATTGCAAGAAATTACTACAAAGAACTACATGCCAAGAAATTTGAAAACCTAGGTGAAATGGAAATTTTCTAGAAAAATATAATCTTCCAAAACTGAATGAAGAAGAAACAGAGAACCTGAACAGACCAATAGCAGCTGTTGAAATTGAAGCAGTAATCAAAAAACTCCTGACAAACAATAACCCTGGACCTGATGGTTTCACAGGAGAATTCTACAAAGCATTTAAGGAAGAGCTAATCCCTATCCTTCACAGACTATTCAAAAAAATCCAAGAAGTTGGAAGACTCCCAAACTCTTCGTATGAAGCCAGCATCATCTTAATCCCAAAACCTGATAAAGGCACAAGAAAGAAAGAAAACTTCAGGTCAATATCACTGAGGAACACAGATGCTAAAATCCTCAACAAAATATTGGCAAACCATGTCCAGCAGTACATTAAAAAGATCATACACCATGATCAAGCGGTGTTCATCCCATGGATGCAAGATTTGTACAATATTCACAAATCAATAAATGTAATACAAAAGGAAAGACAAAAATCACATGATCATATCAATAGTTGTGGAAAAAGCATTTGTTAAGGTACAGCACCCATTTATGATAAAAACACTCAGCAAAGTGGGAATAGAGGGAGCATTCTTCAACATAATAAAGATCATGTATAAGAGATTTATAGCCAATATCATACTTAATGGGCAAAAACTAAAAGCTTTCCCACTAAGATCAGGAGCAAGACAAGGTTGTCCACTTTCACCACATCTATTCAACATAGTATTGGAAGTCCTAGCCACAGCAATCAGACAAGAAAAAGAAGTAAAGGCGTCCAAATTGGAAAGGACAAAACAAAACTGTCATTGTTTGCAGATGACATGATAGTGTATATAGAAAATCCTATAGGCTCCACCAAAAAACTGCTCAACCTAGTATATGAATTTGGCAAAACATCAGGATACAAAGTCAATATTCATAAGTCAAAGGCATCTTCATATACCAAAAATGAAACATCAGAATCAGAAATAAGGGGCAAAATCCCATTTGATATAGCAACAAGAAAAATAAAATACCTAGGAATAAACCTAACCAAGGAGGTAAAAGAACTGTACTTAGAAAACTACACAACAATGAATAAAGAAATTAAGGAAGACACAAACAAATGGAAACATATATTGTGTTCATGGATTGGAAGAATTAACATCATTAAAATATCCATACTACCCAAAGCAATTTATAGATTCAATGCAATACCTATTGAAGTACCAATGACATATTTCACAGATATAGAACAAACACTTCAAAAATTTATATGGAACCATAAATGACTCTGAATAGCTGCTGCAATATTAGAAAGAAGAGCAAAGTAGGAGGGATCACAATACCTGTTACCAAACTGTATTACAAGGCCACCGTAATCAGAACAGCCTGGTACTGGCATAAGAATAGAATAGAGAACCCAGGAGTAAATCCAAGTCTCTACAGTCAATTAATATTTGACAAAGGGGCCAGCAGTATAAAATTAGGTAAAAATAGTTTATTTAACAAATGGTGTTGGGATATCTGGACAGATACATGCAAAAAAATGAAACTTGAATACCAACTTACAGCATACATAAAAATAAATTCAAGGTGAATAAAGGACTTAATATTTAAGTCGTGACACCATTAAAATCCTGGAGAACATAGGTAGGAACATCTCAGATATTTCACGCAGCAATATTTTCACTGATATATCCCCTAGAACAGAGGGCATAAGGAAACAATAAACAAATAAGATCTCATCAAAATAAAAAGCTTCTGCATGGCTAAAGAAAACAGCATTAAAATGCAAAGAGAACCAACTATATGGGAAAACATATTTGCCAATGATACCTAAGACCAGGGTGTGGTCTCCAAAATGTATAAAGAACTCATCACTCTACTCTAAAAAGACAAGCAACCCAATTAAAAAATGGGCAAAGGACTTAAAGAGACACTTCTCCAAGGAGGACATACAGAGGGTCCAGAGACATATGAAAATATGCTCAGTATTGATAGCTAACAGAGAGATTCAAATTAAAACCACAAAGAGATACTAGTTTACACTGGTCAGAATCGCCATCATAAACAAGCAACAAATAACAAATGTTGGAGAGGTTGTGGAGAAAAGAGAACCCTAGTGCCCTTTTGGTGGGATTGCAGACTGGTGTGACCCCTATGGAAAACAATATGGAATTTCCTCAAAAAACTAAAAATGGAACTGGTTTTTTACCAGGCAATTCCACTGCTAGGAGTATATCCTAAGAGCCCTGAAACACTAATCTGAAAGGACCTATGCACCCCAATGTTCATAGCAGCACAATTTACAATAGCCAAGTGCTGGAAGCAATGCAAGTGCCCATCAGTAAATGAATGGATCAAAAAACTATTGTACATTTAAACAATGGAATTCTATGCAGCAGAAAGAAAGAAGGAGCTCCTACCCCTTGCAATAACATGGATAAAACTGGAGAGCATTATGCTAAGTGAAATATGCTAGGTGGTGAAAGACAAATACCATATAATCTGGACTTTAACAAGAACCTAATCAAGAAAACAAACAAGCAAGTGAAATATAAACAGACATTGAAATTGAAAACAGGCTGCCAGTTACTAGAGGGGAGAGGGGAGAGGATAATGGGGGGAAAAGGGTGAAGGGTTTACAAGAACACTTATAAAGGACACATGGATAATAACAAGGCAGGGTGGAAGCAAGGAAGGAGGTGGAGAGAGTTGGGGTGGTTTGGAGGGGTGGGGGGAAAAGGCAGAAAACTGTACTTGAAGAATAATAAAAATGTTAAAAAAAGATTTTATGTATTCTCATTTCATATTTTGATATCATGATATTTCAACAACTTAATTTTCAAATAAAGGCAATTAAAATAAATAAATTGGTAAAGGCTTATATGATACTGCTTGTGAACAAGACTAGCAGTCAAAATAATTTTTAACCATTTTATGAGGTCTTTGTTATGTATTGAGAATTATAATTTGACCTCATTTCACAGAAGACTGTAATTTAACACCATCCAGGAAGGGCTAAACCAGGCTAGACAGGCTAGACTAGTGTTTTATTTTGCATGTTTGTTTAGTTTTTGATACTTTATTTGTCACAAGTGAAAGTAATTTTTGGTGAAAAAATGTTAAATATTACTTTTGTATGTTAACTTGTTATGTACATTCTCTGCTTGACTGTGTTAGAGGTAGAGTCATGAAACAAATTCAACAAGCCATGGAAAACACACAAAACAGGCAGGATGGAAGGTCAAAGCTCTGAAAATTGCAGAAGACTATTTATTGAAACCATATCTAGCTTAAGCTAAAGTAATAAAGAGTACACATTCTTCCAAATTATTTAAAAATTACATATACACATGTACACAAACACAACTGGGAGTAGAAGTAAAAACAGGTCAGAAAACAAGGACATTTATTGATTGATTGGGTCTCCCACCCCAGCTTGCAGAGCACACACCACCTAGTATTTACCCCTCGACTGAAAAACAAGACAAAAACAAGTATCAAAGCATCTGATTTAAAGGGAAAACAAAGGGCAAACTATCTGGGGAGAGTGAAAAGTTCTGTGCAGGAAAAACTTTCTTAATTCTAAAGTTTGAGAATGCATCACAGCCTGTCTTCTTTAGGGTCCATTATTACACATCACAGAGTGAAGCCTGAGAGTTCAGATAACACCCATTTCTATAAAACTCCTAGTCAGAAAGACTTTCCACTTAAAAAGGACCTTCTGTAGATGAATCTACCAACACAATACCAGGAAAAACCCAATCTAGGCATAGAAGTATTAATGAACTAACAACAAATGGTCAGCAGACATAAGAGGGAAGCAGAAACACCACAGAAATATACTGAGACAACAGAGGAAACAAATAATTCAGGCAACAGATACAAACACTAAAAACAAAAAATATCCCAAATTTTATGTACAGATACAAAAAAGTATTGCATTCATTAAAAATGCTCTAAAATAGCAACAAAATAAGAGCTATTATGAAACATTGCCAAAATAAAAAGATTAATTCATAAAATACCTCAATATAAAAAAACAGAATATATAATTCAGAAAAAGAAAGGAAATTTAATAAACTCTAAAGACCTAACAAAAGAAAAAGAAATTAGGTAAATAATTAAGAAAAGTAAAAGTAACTTTGCCAGAGGCAAAGCACTCTTTATAGTAAGTAAAACTAATAAAAATACAAAATTTCTATGTTTAACCCCATAAAATTGTAGACTATCAACTTAAAATTTGTTAGAAAAAGACAAACACTAAGCTCCATTAAGAAAGCAAAACAATTTTCCACTGCTTTCTTGTCATAGACAGAAACTGATGGAAAAAAATGTAAGTATATCATTTCAAGATTTTAATATTTTCAATGTAGGATTTGAAATTATATAACAATAATTAAGTAAACTTAAGCTAAAAACAGAAATAACCTAACAATGCTGTCTCTGAGTATTGGGACTATATCTAGGAAGGGATTTTAAGAGTAAACTTTGCTCTCCTGTACTATTTAAGTTGTGACTACTTATAAATATGGATTTTGGCTAAATAATTTTAAGTTTAAATAAATCCAATACATACTTTCCAGTACTTACTAAAAGATATTTCAAAGAGTGGCACCATGAGTTATACCATTTATGCCCAGATGGAATGTCTTAGTCAGCTTGGTCTGCCATAACAAAATATCACGAAGTGGGTGGCTTAATCAAGAGAATTTATTATTCACAATTCTGGAGGCTGGAAGTCCAACATCAAGGTTGCAATGGATTTGGTTCCTAGTGAGAGCTCTCTTCCAAGCTTGCAGATGGCTGCCTTCTTGCTGTGTCATCACATGATGGAAAAAGAGAGCTCTTCTGTCTCTTCCTTTTTTTATAAGGGTATTGATCTCATGAAAAGGGCCTCATACTTGTGATCTAATAAACCCTAATTACCTCCCATAGGCCCAAACTCCAAAACCATCATATTGGCTCTTAAGACTTCAATATAGGAATGAATAAATATGAATTTTATTGAAACACAAACATTCAGTCCATAGCAGGGGAAAATTCCTCAACAGTCTTTAATAGTTCACTTTAAATCTTTTTTGGGAACTAGTCTATAGAGCATCTTCCTTTCCTCAGTGCACCAGAACTCTTTGTATTCATACCTTCCTTTGAATCTTGGGCTGTCCCATGACTTAGGCAACACTGTGTGACTTCTGAGACTAGGTCATGAAATTTGCAGCTTCTTGGGTTTCTTGCTATGCTCCCTCTTCAAATGTTCCCCCTGGGAACCCAGTTACAGTACTCTGGGAAACTACATGAATAAGATCAATAGGTCAGATAGGTGCTCCATTCAACTGCCTCACCTAATCTAGGAGCAAAGAGCCAGCATGAAGAGCTAGCCAGTGAACCTTGGAGTCCACCTCATTTGAGTTTTCAGATGCCTCTAATCTCAGCTACTATGTGACTATAGCTACATTGACAGAGCCCAAGAAAGAAGTGCCTGAATGAGCCTAATAAATGAGTCCATGGTTACTTAATAAATAATAATATAATTTTGTTCTGAATCACAACATTTTAAGGTTATTTGTTTTATAGCAATAAATATCAGAAGCACTGCATGGTGAAAACCTAGTATCTGAATCTAGGTATTTCTGTCACCAAATCATTTCCATCTAGTAAGCTATCCTTTTTAAAAGTTCAGTTATTATAATAGGATTGTACATTAATAAGATGTAGGTGACTACTCTTTATACATACTTGGATTTTGTGAGCATAGCTTACCCTCAGGAGTCAGTCAGTTCTTAAGATGGCTGAGATCTTGGCTCCAACCTTAAATCTCCTGCACATGAATCACATCTGTGGCTGGCAAATACAAAATTCCCATGTCTGGGATGGAGTGATGGTGTATAAAGAAAATACCATCAGGAACCTGACAAGGGAAGTATCATCTACAAAGCAATGTGTGAGCATAGGCTGTGACATCCACTCAGGTGAGGGTTGATTACATACCTATATTCTACTCCAGAGTTTACAGAAATTATATGCAGAACAGAAAAAATTGGTTCAGGGAAAAGGAGAACTTAAAGACTGTTCAGCTAGGAGTAAGTAATTACTATTTAAAGACTCCAAAAATGAAAGAAAGAAATTGCAACATTCTGGGCAAGACTAATAGAGATAAGCACTCATGATGCTAAAACTGCAAAGTTTCCTTCTTTCTTTTTGTAAAATTTTTTTACTGTTTTGGGTCCAAGGTTCTAAAACTGGTAGACACATGTGGGAAGATGCATCATCCTACTTGTTGGAAGTATTCTAGAATTCAAATTCTGTTTTATGTAAGAAATTTCTACATTTATTTGAAATGTGGTAAATGCAAATAAAACATCCTACAATATATATAGATAGGGCACTGGTTTATTAATTGGGTTGCAGGCCAGGTCCCCCGTATGGTGCATGTGAGAGGCAACCACACATTGCTGTTTCTCACCCTCTCTTTCTCCTTCCCCTCCCCTCTCTCTAAAAATAAACAAATAAAACCGTTAAAAACTGATGTTTAAACTTTAAGAATGATTTGTCTAAAAGCCACTTTTAGAAAGTCACAGTATAAAATTCAGACTAAAGAAATATATTGAACACATACAACTGTCTCCTATAAATGATGGGATACTCAGAGTGGAGAGGGGCATATGACATTTCTATTTAAAAAAAAACCAACAACTCTGAAAACCAAAAGAGTCTGTAAATTCTCCTGATTGATACATAACCAATACAGCAGCTTTGGGAACTCACAGAGGAGGGAATAGACAATAAAGAACTTACTTTGCTCACACACAGCACTGACTAGTTCAGAGATGAGACTCAAAGATGATTTCAAGTCATAATTCTACAACTAGAGAAACAATCAGCTAGTCAATAAAATTGTAGAATAAAATATTTTTAGACAGGTGAGGATTCAGAAATCCTTTAATTCTCAAAAAAATAAAACAACACTATGAACCAGCAAAACAGAAGAGAAAATGAAGAGGAAGTCACGTAGGGATTACTGCAGCAGCAGATCTCGCCCTGGGAGTTAAGGAAAGGCAGCAGCCAAGCTTTGTGCCTTGATAGCGAACAGCCTCTTCTAGAGCAGTAGAGATGGACCTGGGAATGATGTTCATGGGCCACAGTGCTTTACACGATGTCTTCCCCATAGAAGAAAATATGATGCATCAGAAGAAACTATCTTTTTCAGGAAATTTTGGTAATGTTCAATAATTAGGATAATCTGTATTCCACTGTGACTTTTTGTGCTTTTTAATTTTTTTGCTATATGAGTTTGTCAGATACTTATTCCATATTAATTCTAAACAAAATCTTCAGACTATACTTGGAATTTAGAATTTAAATTATTATATGTTTTAAGATAAATGTGAGATTTAGAAAAAATAAACAAGTCTTTGAAATTTGGACTGAATGAGCCTAATGTTACATGCTGAACACATTTAATAGACTGTAAATTTACTGAACTGTCAGATCAATATTTTCCAAAATGTCAGTCAAGCTCAGAAAGTACAACTGTTCAGCACAATGAGCTAAAAATGCCTTGGAAACAAGAGCTGCAAGCTTAATATTTTGAAGCAAAGCAGGTTCAGGACAGACTCCTCTGTGCTGACTTTCATGCAGCTATATTCATGCTATTGCAGAGCTTTCTTCAGACCTCGCTGCAGGCCATTTACTTTACTTTAGGGGATTGAGCAGTATATTTAACATTGTAGAGAGAAACTTTTCAGTAATATACTCAGTTCTGGCTCTTAAACCTCTTCCATTCTGCACCGATCACAGGTGTTATATAAAGATGATGACAACTTTTGTCATGGCCAGAAGCTAGTCATGATTTTCTGACAAAATGGCAAAAGAAAAAAGAAAATTACACTTTTCCCTGTAATGTCCCTGCTTACAAAGAGAAGGTACACCAACATCAGGTTCAATAAAATGAACCCTCAACTGTTAACAGGGATAAAGAAAAATAAGTGACCTTAAATTCTAACATTTTCATTAGTCACATTCATGCAAAATGTCCCAGGCAGAAAACGATACATTATATCAGTTTAGAGTATTTCTTTGGTCTGGACATAATTTTATATCTCCATACTATCAGAAATTTAAATATTGTCTTAGAAAATTATTACAGACACTAATTTATAAGATTCTTTTCAAGAACGTGAGAATTCACAATTACCTTTGCATGCAACTACACATGCAATTTTCCAGAAGTATATAACTTTTATGTTATATTATACTATTTTAATTTATATTTATTACTGATTTAATAAACTATTATGAAATATTTTATTAACCAAGCGCATTATAATAAGACTCTTAAACTAAAAACGCTCATTTATCTTTTATTAACATAGCATCGTTACAAGTCATGTTTTCAAATGCGAAATTTTAAGATTATAGAATCAGCCCTAAGGTTACATTATCGACGGCATTTGCCATAAGAAACAGATGAAAATCTGCGACAGCAGTTAATATTGTCTTTTAATGGTTTTTCAAGTTTACAAAAAAATTATCATAAGTGCTTTGTTTTTCAGCTGATAAACTCTCCTCTTCCTTACTTTACAATATAAATTAAAAATACAAGCACGAATACATGTAATATATTCAGAAATACCCCTCGTTCATAAAGTGAACTACATCTGCATTCTCTTTCCCAGAGAAAATGATACATTTCCCAGAGAAAAAATTAGACCACAAACAAAAAGACTGTAGAGAAAAGAGAGTAAGAAAGGACTAAGGAGCAACAATGTTTAAGAGTTTACTATACTGGTACAACCGCTATGGAAAACAGTATGAAATTTCCTCAGAAAACTAAAAATAGAACTACCTTTCAACCCAGCAATACCACTGCTGGGACTATATCCTAAGAACCCTGAAACACCAATTCAAAAGAACCTTTGCACCCCAATGTTCATAGCAGCACAATTTACAATAGCCAAGTGCTGGAAGCAACCTAGATGCCCATCAGTAAATGAATGGATCAAAAAACTATGGTACATTTACACAATGGAATTCTATGCAGCAGAAAGAAAGAAGGAGCTCCTACCTTTTGCAACATCATGAATGCAACTGGAAAGCATTGTGCTAAGCAAAATAAGCCAGGCAATGAAAGATAAATACCGTATGATCTCACCTTTAACAGGAACCTAAACAACAAAACAAAGAAACAAGCAAAATACAGTCAAAGACACTGAAATAGAGGACAGGCAGAAAGTGACCAGAGGAGAGAGAAGAGGGAATTTCAGAGGAAAAGGAGAAGCGTTTACAGGAACAAAGTTAAAAGACACATGGATAAAAACTAGGGGGAGGGTGGTAATGGGAGGGAAGCTGGGAGGGGGGTGGTTGGGCTTGATTGGGAGTAAAGGGGAGAAAACCGTACTTGAACAATCATTAAAATAAAATTGGAAAAAAAAAAGAAGGGCAGTAATTCAAGGTGATATGCTTGCAGTGAGGTTGAAAAAATATAACTTATTGAAGATATTGTATAGTATTTTTTTTAGATGTTCTATGTTGGAAATGTGATATTGTCTGGAGAAAATATGTCAAATTTTGAATTTCTGAATTTCCTGTGTCAGTGAGTAGATATTTGAAAATATTTGTGAGTTGAATTTCCATATTTTGGGTCTTATTTCTTAATTAACTGATTTTGGAGAATTTCAAGTTTAGAGGATTAAATATTTTGTCAATAGAAAATAGTTCTAAGAGTTCAATAAATAATTAATAATTTATAAAATATGTGTGTAATCTTTAATTATGTGTATATGGTTTCAACATTCACTTTAGTAACTTGTTATATACTGTAAGTTCTGAACAATAATTATAAAAGTTATAATTTTACAGTATTGTCAAAAACCATTTTATATATAACACACATTCTTTGTAATTTGTTGAAAATTTTTCTGACTTAGTGTGTGTTCAATTTTGGAAATATTTCAATTGTGCTTAAAAATTTAAGACTTATGAGTTCTTGACTAAGAAAAGGGTGCTAGAGAGACAGATGGCAGAAAGACAGACCAATTGATAATAGAAAAATATAGATGGTATTTTCTCTCTTCCTCTGTTAAACTTATTCCTTGCACATTCCATTTCGTCTATCCTCTAAACCAATTTCTCTTAGGATTTCCATAATTTGAACTATCTGGTTGGTGTATTTATTGTGCTCTGTGATATTTTTTGTGCTTCCCATTTTTTTTCCTTGACTTTAATTAAAGTAATATTTCCTTTATTCCCCTCCCATTCTATATTGGAAGTATACATACTCCCTCTATTTTTATTGCCTATTTTTATATTTTTAATGTGCACATCTAGTTAAACAAATTTTTTAAGTTAATTTTCAAAAAAAAAAAAACCTTAGAGAAAGCTTGGCCCACCATATATTAAAATAAACAACACTTTCACTATCCCAAGAATATAAAAATGACACAAACATAGAAACACAGACATGTGAGTCAAAATAGAAAGTCTAGAAAATAAAATCAGTCTAGCAGGAATTTAATATATTAAAACATTCTATTAAAAGCATAGTGGGAAAATGATAACACATTTCCTTTCACAACAGAAAGATCATGAAGTATCACCTAGATCATAGGGTAAACGAAAATTAGTTTCAAAAAATTTCAAATAGATTATATACTTAAATATAAAAAAACAAAAATAATGGGAAAATATGCACAAATGCAAACAAACAAGTGCACTTACATACCCATGGAGAAATAAAACTCAAAGCTCTAATAAAAAAGATGGGCACATTTGATTACATAAGAGTTTACATTTTTGTAAGACAAACTATGCAACAAATAAATTCAAACAATAAATTATGAAATATATGTGCAATGCATGTGACAAAATGTTAATACATATTTCTTCATTCAGAACTCATATTAAAGTTATTTAGAAATTGTCTCTACCTCAAATCTACATGGATTTTTATTGTAAATCACATGTGCCTTTTAAACTAGATAACATAACCACGTAAATGTATATAGACATTCTTAGGACTTCTTTACATTCAAAATTTGTCTCCTGTGGCTCATTTTTTTTAATTGAATTTATGGTACCATAGTTTTCTGTACTATATCACTCTGTGTGAAAGCACAAGCATTAGTGATTAAGAATTTCTTAAGACAACTTATAAAGGAAGTCAAAACCTATAGAGCTGGCATTTAAATAGTCTTTGGAGTTTTATAGAACCGACTATTTTTGTGAAATTTAAAAAATTAGAGTAAAATATAAATGAAGTGTAGAACAAATTACTTTTAATAATATGCTTATTAAATTAAAATCTAAATCCAGGTACAACACATTATAAACACTCATGAATTCTAGTCCATTTTTAAACTGGTGCACATGCCCTGGTTAGTGTGGCTTAATAGAATGCGTGCTGACCTGTGAACCAAAGGGTCACCGGTTCAATTCCCAATCAGGGCACATGTCTGGGTTGCAGGCCAGGTCCCTGGATGGGGGCATACAAGAGACAACCTGACATTGATATTTCTCTCCCTCTCTTTCTTCCTCCCTCCCCCTCTCTAAAAATAAATACACACACACATACATGCATTCATACATACATAAGCCTTTTTAAAAAACTGGTGCTTGTTATAAGCTCACCAAATTTTAATCCATTTGAAACTAAAATCTTACAGATGAATAAATATATGAGCAAAATCCAAAAGAAACTTAAGCAAATATTATTTAGAAATTCAGAGAAGATGAAATTCCAGTGACAAACACGCAAGAGAGTATTTCAGCTCTTTCTAAATATTAGGGAAATGCAATTTATACTAATAGGTAATTTCTAAAAGACAATCTGTTAAAAATAAAAAGGAGCAACTACTTTTGTCAATAATTTAGCATAATGAGTACTTCTGTATATTGCTGTTTAGAATTGCAAATACTTAAGATTTTGAAAACACAAATATGACAATATAATTAGAAATATATATAGCTCTTCACCTAGAAATCACAGTTTTTGGAATCTATCCTATGAAAATAAGATATTGCTGTATTCTGTTATAGTTTCCATTGTTAATGAAGAATGTTTGCTGTATGTCTTAAAGCATTTTTTGCAGGTAATCTGCATTTTTTTCTTTCACAATTTTAATGTTTTAATTCCATCTCTGCCATTTAATATCTCTCTGCGCTCCTAAAATTGAACTACCATTGTCTCGTTAAATTCACAGCTTCTAGTAGTCCTATTAAACACTGGTTGGAGACCTTCATTTTACTGTCTTTGTTTCTTAACTTTAATTTCATATTCTTCAAATTTTTATCTATGTTTTGGGTTATTTCCTCAAAACTATTTCTAGTTCACAAGTATCCATTCAGCTCAAAATAAACTAGTATTAGTTAGTCTAATAAATGTTTATTTTAGGAAAATATTTTAGTTCTAAAATTCCTATTTTCCAATATTATTGTTTCTTTACCAAAATGTTTTAATCTTTATTGTTTTTATCCCAACCATTTTCCCTATTAATTCTAAAACATATACATTGTAAAGTGTTTTTTAGATATTATGTTCTTATCTCTTAAGGATATAACATTTTAATTGTAAAATCGCCTATTGCAGAAATTGTTTGTAGTTAATAGTTTGATGCTATACATTCTAATGTGATTCCCTTGAAATAGTTTTTTTTTATTTTGTTTTTTAACATTTGAATTTTCACTCACCTTGCCTATGTATGGACTCATAGGCTGCATCATACCAACATCATATGTTATTTATTTCATCTCAGAATTTCAGCACCACTTGTGGAGGGTGAACCGTCCCAACACCTATGCACAGCATAAGCCTGTTTTTCCACTTTTCAGTTAAGGTTATTGTCACTTACAGCTGAAGCGAAGGGCTTGTTTCATGTGGTATTCTGAAGCAGGAAGCAGAAGTTTCCTAGTCCTATATTTAGAGTTGGGTCAACACTTCCTAATTCTTTGAATTTCAAGGAGAGCTGTTGTAGTTCTCTTCTGCACACAATGCTGGTATGGTTGATATTACCATCCCTGCACAATTTTAGATCACGATCCTTAGAAAATAGGTAATGTGCAATTTCATGCTTATCTAAGCCATTCAGTTTCAACTTCTGCTTTCTGTTCTCACTTTGTGTTCACTTTCAGTTTTGGTTCTTAGGGTTTTCTCTTTCTTTTTTACTGTTAAAGATTTTATTTTTATTTAGCTAGAGAGCGGGGAAGGGAGAGAAAGAGAGAGAGAGAAACATCAATGTTTGGTTGCCTCTCTGATGGATGCCACTGGGGACCCGGCCCACAACCCAGGCACGTGCCCTGGCTGGAAATCAAACTAGCGACCCTTTGGTTTGCAGCCTAGGCTCAATCCGCTGAGCTACACCAGGCAGGGCAGGGTTTTCTCCTCCTTATTGTCCACTTTGTTATATATTAAAAATCACATTTCACTCTAATTTTCATGTTTATAGTGAGATAGGCCTTTGAATATTAATCTTTAAGATATTGAAGAAAAACTGGATGAAAAAGGTCCATATACAGGAAACCTATTATTTGTAAAATAATAATTTCATAATACCACTATGCTCATGATTACATCGTAGCCACACTCCCCCACTTATCCACAGGAGATATGTCCCAACCTCCAGTGGATGACTGCAACTGTGAATATTTTTTTTCCTATTTATACATACTTATGATGAAGTTTAATTTAAAGTTAAGTGCAGTAAGAGATCAAAAACTAATAATAAAATAAAACAATTATGACAATATATTGTAATAAAAGTTATGTGAATGTGGTCTTTCTCTCTCAAAACATATTATTGTACTGTATTTACTTCCCTTTCTTGTGATTATATGAGACAATATGACTACATGACAGTATGAAGTGAGGTGAATGACACAGGCGCTGTGACCTATAAGGGTTATCTGAATTGCCAGCATCACTATTGTTGAACTTTGGGACCATGATTAAGTAAAATACAGCTTACTCATCCTAAGTACTGTGATACCACGAGAGTCAATCTGATAACCAGGAAGGCAGGTACTGAGGGACAAAGGGGTGAGGAGCATATGTGAAGAAGGAATAATGCATGCTTCTCACGAGAGAGAGCTGGCTGGCATCTGATTTCATCATGCTACCCAGAGTGGCACACAATTTAAAACACATTAATTGTTTATTCTGGAATTTTTCATTTAATATATTTGGACTCCAGTTGACCTCAGATACCTGAAACTATGGAAAGCAAAAAGGCAGATAAGGGAGTACTGCTGTATACTTAAAAGGCACATAAAACAAAAACAGTGAGTCTACTTAAAATTAAACTGGTCTTGGAGTCTTCATGACCAGATTATAAATGTTTTTCTCAAGTGTTAATGCATAACTTGTAATTATGTACAATATATAGGGCCAAAAGAATAACTGTCAGGAACATATGGATATGGTCATTCATGTTGGAGTTAGCATTTTGGTGCTGTATTATGTGCATCTGTTTACAGCAGATGCAACTTAATATTACTTTTAACTAAAGTCCTGAGAAAAGAAATATAACAGTAAGTAAAAATCTGCTATCTTGTCCTCAGTATTTATACCAGCTAGTGAATGTTTTTTTAAAATATATCCATATGGTAGATTTAAATAAACATGTCTTAGCTAAGCTTCATAAATTTGATTTTATTTGTAGCTTGCATGGTATAAAGAATGCATGGTATTCCATCTTTTTGGCAATTTTCATAAAGTAATACAAGGTAATTAAATTTATAACTCTAGTATTTAATGCCACTTATTTATTTTTTACATTTTTATTATATTTTCCATAATCATTTATCACCCATACACTCTTCCATATTTTATTAACAATTAAATATGCCAGCATATCTAGCTACAGTATTTATATGCTGTTTTTCTAATTTTATTTTTAAATGTTTTATTTATTTATTTTTAGAGAGAGGGGGAGGGAGGGAGAAAGAGAAGAAGAGAGACATCAATGTGTGGTTGCCTCTCATGTGCCTCCTGCCACCGGAGACTTGGCCCACAACCCTGGCATGTGCCCTGACTAGGAATTAAACAGGCAACCCTTAGGTTTGCAGGCCAGCACTTAGTCCACTGAGCCACACATACCAGGACTGTTTTTCTAATTTTAAAATTGACTTTTCTTTTAAATAACTTGAATTAAAAAGAAAACCTCAAAAAATACAAGAATTTAAAGCAAACATTGCTTAAATATTTAGCTATTTACCTAAGAGTTAAACAATCTAAATACTAAATAAATCATGGTATTTTGGTATAATAATGTTTAAGAAAAACATGAAAAATCGTGTTTTATACCAAGGCCTCAGACTGGTACTGGTGTGTGGCCTGTTAGGAACTGGGCTGCACAGCAGGCAGTGAGCCCAGGGCAGGCAAGGGAGCAAAGCTTCCTTGGCATTAGCACCTGAACTCTGCCTCCAGTTCCCCCTGCCCCAACCCCTCAGGGTCGGTGGAAGAGTTGTCTTCCACAAAACTAGTCCCTAGGGCCTAAAAAGTTGGTGACTGTTGTTTTAAATAATTACAAATTGTCTATAAATATAATAGTTCCTTAACCTCTTAGAAAAACTATTTATTTATGTATATTGAGATACTATTTCTCATCTATCAGAATGACAAAACATGAAAGATCTGACAACCTACCCTGTTGGCAAGAATGTGATCAAAGAGGCACACATACATAAATGCTGAGATTGAAAAACAGAGGAATCTGGGCTGTCTCTAGAAAAATTACATATGCAGTCACCTTTGAATCAATAATCACTTTTGGGAATCCATACAAAAGCTACACTGTCAAAATATGAAGTGATGTAAGTACATGATTATGCATTCTAGCATTATTTCCAATAGTAAAAGAAAAATCAGACCAAATATTCATCTCCCCACAATAGTGGTTGAATAATCTATGGTTATTCTTCACAATAAGTTACTACCCACCTATGGAAAAAAATGAGAAAGATCTCTATCCAAAAATAAAATAATATCCCTTATGTGTGTGTGTGTGTCTGTGCGTGTCTGTGTGTGTTACAGTGTAGTACACATAATGTGTACATATGCTAAGTCTTATAAAATAAAGGGATATACTCATTTATATTTGGTTATATTTGCAGTGATAAAATGAAAAAGGCAGTTAAAAGTTAACAGAAATGGCATCAAGGGAGAAGTGTTGAGGCATAAAATAAGTCTTTCCTCAACTGTACATCACTGTGTCGTTTTTGATTCTTGTGTGTTATACATTCAAAATTTCTAGTTTTATATAATTAGAAATAAAATTAAGTTAAAAAGTAATAAAATATCATGAAACTATGAAAAACCAACAATTTAGGTATCAGCATAATGACAAAAGTATTATTGTGTGGTTACTTTAAGGCATGATATTTTAAGAATAAAGAGAATTGCAAAGAAATTTGAACAACCTCTTAGTAAATTTAGTGTGTGTAGAAATACTGGTACTGTATACTTGAAGTTGTTATTAGTGGAATATAAGATCAAGAAAATAAAAAAAACTCAAGATATTCAGCATAAGAATACACAAAATTGAAGTTTGTCAAAAAACATTCAAATCTTAAATTTGTGTTAGAAGTAAAAAAAAATCTTACATGTATATGTATTCCCATAATTTTGGCTCACTTTTAGTTATTAAAAATATACCATAGATCAATTTAAAACTCATATCTCGTAACTTTAGCACTTTACCTCCCCCCTCTCCTCTCACTCCCAACTCTGCCAATCGAGTTTGGGATTCCAGGGACCTGAAAAAAACTGAGGAAGAAGGTTGGCTGTGTGATTGTTTCCCTCTCTCCAATGCCTGAAGTAGATGGGCAGTTGTGGCATCTAGAATATGGCCACTTTCCCTTAGGTAGTGAATGACTCTGGTGTTAGGTGCTGGTTGGGGCTAATAAGGGAGAAAGACATTTTTACTTCACTGTCTTTGATTATAATCTTCACTTCGGGTTGTCTGCCACTTCACTTTATACTGACTGCCAATACTTCTGTATAAAGGATATCAAAATACTAAAATTCTCATTGGATTCAAATAACATTTAAGAGAAAAAGCTTGGGTGAATTACTTCTCAAACCCAGCAGCTACAGGCACATGCCTCGGTTTCTTTTTCTGAGAATTCAATTACTCCTCAACATAGTTTAATCAGAAACCAGTTAGATGGGTCTTCATTGTCCATCTGATTCACAAGAAATCATTGAGAACTGGCTACCCAACCCTGGTATCTGTGGTGCCATCTCTCTTTTCTCTCTTCTCCACCTCAGGCTTGCCTTCTTTCAGCCATGATCAGGTTTTCCAAGTGCCACTGTTGCTTAATCTCTTGCTCTTCCCTCCAATCTTATTTTATAAATTGAGAAAGTGGTTATTTTTCTGAGGAAAGTGTCTGTCCACATTGTTGTCGTATGTCTTTAGAAAATGTCGGTACTGAAAAACACTGTCTTTAATTGTGTGTTCATGAAGACAATGTCAGGATAGCAGGAAAAGTTACAGTTAACATCCTTTTAGAATGACTGTGAGGATAGTAAACACTGAATTTGAATACAATGCTCCCATGAGAAAACTAGCTATAGGAGACAAGATACATAAAAAAAGTTCAATTTTATATTATGAAACTTTGAAAACTGACTATCATAAATATTTCAGACAATGCAGCAATAGCCCTCATGGCATAGCTCCCTTGGTCAGAGCATCAGTCGGATATGCCAGTGTTGTGGGTAAGTCAGGGCACATGCAAGAAGCAACTAATAAATGCATATACATAAGTGGAAACAAATCCATGTTTCTCTCTCTTCTGTACTATCTCTCTCTCTAAAATAAATAAATACATAAAAATAGAAAAATTTGCAGCTACAAATTTTCAGTAAAGAAAATATTTCAGCCCAATAAAAGCACCACTAAAATAAAAACTTTAAATATTTGGTAAAATTTTAAAGCTATGATGCAAAAGAGGATTTAAAGTAGAAAAACTTTCAATTTATTGTGTTGTTTTTAAGAACTATAAGAGATAAAATACTTTCTCTTTGTGTTGGTTGTGATAGAATAAAACCAAAGGCAATAACATTTACTTCATAGGAAATGTTAGTAAGAATTTCAGTTGCAAATTAGATCTTATTGTTGTATAATTACATCTAAAGAAGATTTCTAAATGTTCTCTTATTTTTGCCTTTAAATAATAGATAATATTGTTCTGCAATTGCAGAATAACCTTTCCTTTGCTGTGATGTACTAATAAACCTGTATTTTGATGGATTGTTTTAAAATCATTATAGCATTGCTATTTTATTGCCACTGCTTCTTCACCAAAGAGAAAAATATATACTTTTAGCCCCAACTAGAAAATAATTTTTGTATCATTAGCTCTTATTGTTTAGTTGCTAAAAATTTAAGTTTAGACCTAAAACCTTTATATCTTTAAAAATGTATTCTAATAGGCAAAGTGTGAGAAAACAGTTCAATCTCTTTCACAATGATCCTAATTATGATCATAGGAAAAGATCCTTTTCCTAATTTCACTGCATATTGTTTTGTGCCTGAGGGCAATCACCTTCTGAGAAAGAATTGTCCATTGCCTCTGAGTTCAGGGGACCAAGTTATTTCATTTTTTAAAAGAAGTTAGTCTTTTTTTGGCATCATTTTCTTAACTATCACTCATATACCCTATTGAGATTACTTTTTAACTCACATTCTCACATTTTATTTTAGGGGTCTTTTATCAAACACTTTCACAACAGGTGCTCAAAAAGCATTTTAATAAATCAAAGATCTTAAGAGATTAAGTTATTTTAGTAAGATTATTCATGTAAGTTTCACTAACCATGCCATCTGAAAAAGATACACCTTCTTTTCTGCTTTCATTGACATTTTCTTTCTTGATGCTTTTTCTTTCTTAACTGTTTTTTGTGTCTGTACGTCTGTTCTCCCAAAGAGAAAGCTGGAACAACCTGGTTTCTCTGTTTACGTTTTTCTCTTTTTATTGTGTACCTCTTTATATATATACTCAGTCATCTAATTTCTTCCTTACTCTCAGAAGATTTCTTTGTCACTTAGGGTTATGTAAACTAAATGTGTTTTTTTAAAAAACACTACACACAGTTAAATAGAATTTGAAAACCAATGACTAATCTTTTTATCTGTTACCTAAAGCTTCAACTTTGATTAGAGTGCTAAATGTTATTTCTTCTAGCCATTTCCATTTCAGGTATTTCTTTTAAAACTTTAGTAGAGATAAAATTTGTTTTCTCACAAAACTATCTTTTTCTCCGTTACTCTGCAGAACAAAATATCTGGTGTTAATGTTTCCAAGTAAAGCAATACAGTTAAAGCTCTCCAGCAGTGTACCATTTTGAAAAATAATTTTCTTTGTATTTCTATACAATGATGGAATTATATAGCATAAGTAACTCTTATTAAGATTCCATAACAGTTATTGAATATTTTAAGTGCCACATAATGAGGTAGGAGACAAATATATTTCAAAAAATTATTATACAAAGTGGTTTAATAAGAGATAAAATTCTGTATGAGTATGAAGGATGGCTGTCTGGATAAAAAGGACCAGCAGAGGTGGAGAAGGTTTCCATTGGAGGTTACATCTGATTTTATTGTCAGAGAGTATTAGAAGTTTGTCAAGTTAAATGGTATAAATAGGAGTTTTTCTAAGCAGAAGGTGTAGTAGGCATAGATTTATGAAGTTGTAAAGATATCTGCAAATTTAAGCACCGTCAGTGGTTAAGTATAGCCATAATATAATGTGCAAAGTGTATGTGGAGAAGATACCAAGAAGAAAATAGAAAACTAAATCAGGACACATCTAGGATCTAGAAGAATAATTTAAAACTTACCTTGGATTCCAGTCGGGAAGTTACAAATAACAATTTTACATTTTAGAAACTTTACTACAGTAATAAGAGGGAGGAGGAAATTGGAAATTTAAAATAATAGATATTAGGAAAACAATTAGGAGGTACTTTAATAAGCGAAGACAGCCATAATGAAGACCTGAATGGAGGCAATGAGAATGAGTATAAAGATGAGTAGACAGATTCAAGAGATATTAAAGAAGTAAAATAAATACATCTTTGTCATCTCTTAGACATGTGAGTAACAAAGGAGACATTTTTGACTGACTACATAATAGATTGAGTGGTTAAGCTATTAAAAAAAGAAAAATAAATTTTAAGGTGAAAATAATTGGGTTTAATTGTAGATAAGAAATGTCATGTAAAATCAACAATATCCAGTAAATAATCAGCTACATGGGTTTAGAATTTATGTAATCGGGTCCAGAGCTTTTCACATGATGGTGATAGCTGAGACCAAAAGAGTAAATGGGATTACACATGCCAAATGGTGTATCATGGGAAAAAAAGAGAAGCAAGGAAAACAACTCTGGAGAAAACTACACTTTAGATCAATCAAGAAAAGAACATTTAGTGAAGACAGAAAGAAATACTCAGACACAAGAGGAAGACCAAGGAAACTAATATCATGAAAAATAAGACAGAGGATCATTGTAAGGAGACACAACAGACGATTAACAGTGACAAATATACCAGGGATCAAGTAAGATAACAACAACAACAAAAAATCATTGTACTGAGCAATGAGGACAGTTACTATTATTTTAGCAAGAATCACTTCAGTGGTTTACTACTTAGAGAAATAAGTTCTATCTGGTTCTAAAATAGTTTTCACAGAATTATCTGAAGTCTTTCCCATTCTGAATTAAGTTTCATGTATTCTTTTCAAATTTCTCTTCAACAGAAAATATCAGAGAGGCAAACATACAGAGATTATAGTGTTTTGGATATAGTAACCAAACTATACAATAACCCCAACTACACAAGGGTAATGGTTAATTAGGACTAAACAGTCCTTAATTTAACAAAACATTTGAGTGTTTTCTATGTGGCAGGCTCTGTGATAGACACTTCCATATATATATATTATATATAGCAAACTACTATAGGTTAGTTTAACATAATACTTCCTTCTACCATCTTATATATGTTTTCTGATTGCATACATAGTATAGTTTAAATGCTAATGTTACTTTTTAACTGCACACTAAAACTGAAATGTAAAGATTACATTTTAAAACATGTAACCACTCCATTGTAATAGGTTACTCTTCCTGAGACAAACTATGGCTCCTCTATTGGCAAATACTTGGGTCGATGACTTAATAAAGGAGCTTATCTATTTTAAAAATTGAAATTAGTAAGAGGGCAAACATACGTCTTTGATTTCTAATTTCCCCTGCTCCAGGGCCCAAAACTCTTAGATGACACTTAGGTCATGGAGGGATCTTGGCACCCTGAAATTTGACAACAGAGGGAGAATGTCCTAAATACAGGACTCAACATGTTACACCATTGTCACGTTCCTGTTAAGATGTTATTTGGTTTGAGTAGCTGTATTTTTTATCCATAATTTATTAGTGAACTCTTATTGAAAAAGAAATATCTGTGAGTGAAGCCATTTTGCCAGCTAATTTCCAAAGGAAACCTCTGCTGGGAACTATTATTTTAAGGGACAAAGGGTTCCTGTGGAGGTGCATAACTGTGAAGTGCAGAATTCGGTAGTGCTCCAGTCCTCTTCATTATCAGGTAGCTTTGTGACACAATAATACAAGTGCCATTTACTTCACTTTGACACTCTGTATATTCTTCTCCATAGAAAACACTAATTTTCAAAATGTGTACTAAAATTTTGAAAAATTAATGTAAAAATGTGCCAACATGAAGATATGACTATATTCACTAATCAAAAACATTTACTACTGAAAGATAAAGGCAACTTTAGAGAGGGAAAGGGTTCAAGGAGCTATTACAGACAGATTATATACTTTTGAATATAGCAACCAAACATAATAACCATGATTGAATAAAGGTAGTGGTTACCTTTCCAATTTTTTAAGGACTTGAGTATTGTCTAAACTGACTCACACCCCCACACTAAAGAACACACATACATATGGACCCATGCACACAAACTACCACCACCACCAAATCTTATTTGGCTATGGTTCTATAGAAGATTTCTTCTGCACTTGTATCTCAAAGGGAATACAACAACATGAAAATAAAATCCAATGTAAGCAGTACCCCACTTGAGGCAATGTGGGAATTATTAGTTGTATATGTTTTATAAGAAGGTAAATAATTTAATAGGCATAATGATATATATTTATTGCATATATGTAACTTTTGACTCCCCCAAAACTTGGCCTACTATTGACTGAGCCTTACCAATAATATACATCATTGATTAACACATATTTTGTATGTTATACTTTACAGAAAATGCTATTAAGAAAATCATAAGGAAAATACATTTACAATATTTATTGAAAAATGATGTACACAAGTTGAGGCATGTAGTTCAAACCTGTGTTGTTCAAGGGTCAACTATATCCATATAGCTGATTTTATATCTTTATGTTATGCCTTCAGTGTCTAACACATTTTTGGCATTAAATGCATATTTACTGAATGGATTATTTTTCTACTCCAAAGTACATATGTTTCATATGTTTAAAATTTGCATTTACATTAAAACATGTAATATTACAACTAAAGGATTAAGTATTAAAGTCTATTCATTGTACGAATGAATAGCCACAAGAAGATAAAATTCACTCAATGTTACACAGTACTTACTATTTTTCACATATTTAAATTTATCTAACAGTTACAAAGACATTATTGAGAGAAACCAAAACATACTCTAAAATCAATATACATATACTTTTTCAGAAAATGAATTTTCATTTATGTGTAATTTGGGTTAATGCCACTCACTTCTTCCTGTTGCTGACTGAGTCTATTCAGTATCTTATGGAGTTTGTCTCTCTCATCTGCTACTTTCTCCTCTCTCATTTACTTCTTATGTGGTCACATGATAAATAGGGGCTTAAAGATTTTCTCTGATTTCCCCCCACCATTAGTCATTTCAGAGTAAGAGCTTGTTCTGCTTCCATACAGTTCTCTAAAGGGTTGACTACTACCCTCTGATGTTGCTTTTGGTCCCAATCTACACTAATTGTCCTTGAACAATTAATAGAATTTTAATTGTTCATGTCTTTATCCTTTCACCCCATGTACACTGTATGTGTTGCATAAATTTGCTGAATTCAGCTCCTTTACTTGTGTAGCAGGCTGTACTTGTTTTGGTCTCTTCATGAAGAACAGGCCATAGGCTCCCAAGCTCTGGCCTAATAACCTAGCCTCTGAGGTCATTTTTCATAAACAGAATGGGGGAAAAGTTTGTGGTTGTTTGTATGAAAAATAATACAATAATTAATAAGCAATAGTGCAAGAATAGACTGTTTTGAGTACTCACAACTGTAAACTTACTTTTGCCCCACCCCATGTATGTATTTCCCCCTTCTCCCTGGTTACCGTAACATGCTGGGAATATGCTGGGAACATGTAACCACACACTTGCCTGCTCACCTCTTTAGTCTGACCACCAGACTGGTACCAGACAGTCTGTCCTAAATCTTTTGACAAACCATATACATGCTTAACACTGGGTTTCTGTGTGAGAAAAATAGCCCCTAATTAAAGAGAAGCATATAAAGGTGATTTCTGTGAAAACAAAACAGAGTCTGCTTTTTGGCTTTATAGTTTCTCAACTTTAGATGTGTTTATAATACTAGTTTTTGAAATACATTTGTTGATTCCTTCATTTATTCACTCACTCAATGAATATTTACTGTTGTTTACCATTTGCCAGACACTATTTTGTCTCCTGATACTACAAAGGCCTTATATAGTGGAAAGAGGCAGAAAATAGACAAACAAGTAGCATGCATGCTAAAAGAGTCAAATGATGGGACAGGAAGCATTGCGTGGTGAATATTCTGCATTAAATTAGGCCTTCAGTTCTCACTGATAAGGTGGTGCAGGAAAGTGTATGGAAATAAGTGAAGGAATGGCCACCATGCAGTGTTCAAGTGAGACTTTTCAGACAGTGGGACTGGAAGCTGTGAACGCCATGAGACTGGAACTGGGCTTGCTCCTTGACTTGTTGTAGGTCTTATTTATAATAGGAAGTTCATTATTGATCAGAAAGAGCTACTTAGTGGGAGAAAAGTAGAAGATAATGGTCATAGTGGACACAGAACCAAGATCATGTAAAGCTCTGTAAAGTATTATGAGAGCTTTCACTCTAAGAAAGATTCGAAGCCACTGAAGAGTTAAAGCAGCTCCAGTTATACAAGGTGCCACCCTCTTATCCTGAAAATTTGGAATTGTTGAGGAAGAGCCTTATAAAACCTATGCTAATACTTCACTTGCACTTTCTGGAATAGTTGCTTTTTATCCAACAGTAGGTTGGAATCACACAAATAACTTAAAAAAAAAAACATGTATTCAAGGAAAACATCTCCAAAAATTCTGATTCAGTTAGATTAAGTATAGATAAGCTAATTCTTTTTAGACTATCAAGTGACATGTCCCATTTCTTCCTCAACAGACTGAGGAATTCATTAACTTATACATAAAAAAGAATAGGGACATAGAGCAGACTAGTTTTGATGAGGGTAGGTGGTCAAGACAAAACTCAAGTATGGGCCATACAGCACTGAGAATTAATCAGGTAACAAGTGAAGGAGGAAAAACTAAGTGATCTGATGAGACAGTGAGTACTAAAGTCAGAACAGATTTAAGAAAGGAACACAGGCAATCTAGAAAGGTAAATTAATTAGACAACTAAAACTGTTTTAGTAGAGAAAAACTTATATGTGTGAACATACAAATTCTGACAACACTTTATGTGAGGGTTACATATGATCTAGTACATTATTCATTTATTTATTTTTAGTATACTAGCCATTGATAGCTTATGTATCTATGAAATAATTTCTTGATACAGTTAAGAATGCAAACATAAAGGGCAACACTCATGAAAGGCATTCTAAAATTCCCTAATGAAGCTAAATTAAGTTGGATACATGCAACCCATGGGATTACAAGTTAGACTTTAAAAAACAATACAGTGTGTGTGGTATAGTCAGGTTAATAATGATAATGAAAAGCATAACTTCTATAGGTCTTGACTATTCGATTTTTAAAGTCGCAGCTTTAATATGGAATTAGCATATTTTTCATTTAATTTAGAAATACATTTCTACAGGTTGTAAATTGACCTGACATTTCTTTTGCTTGGTGGTGCCACCACGACTTTATGATCACTGACTATTTAGCACTGAGAAAACAGAATTTTAGAAGATGGTTTATGCATGCCTGTGAAATGCTAATAATGCAGCAGTGCAGGGAGCCTGCCGCATCCTTTGGATTAAGAAATAACATAAAATTGAGAGTGCATCTCCTCAGCCTTACTTAATGGCTTATAAATCACTTGTACAAGAAAACAAAAATGTTTCTTTTCTCTTTTGCAACCTAGAATTATATACTTTTTAAACATTATTTTCCCTTTCTGTCTCCCCTCCTCTCAATATATTCATTATATTCTTTTTAGTTCACAGCTCTTTAAAACTATAATGATCTTCTAGAGCATGCCAAGACATAGTAATAAAACTTAGAACTAGAGTCAACCTTTCAGATGATCTAATACACCTAATGTATTCAGACATCAAGATACCAAGCCCCTGGGAAGTAAAGTGTGTTCTCCAAAGTCACACTTTGTGGGTTAGAAAACCAGGAGACAGGCCTGTCATAGACTTCTGCTGGTTTTGACAAAATTGGCCAAGTTCAGACATGACCTCAAGATAAGTGTTATGTTAGGAGAAATACACAGTGAATGAAAAAAATTTAAAATAAGAATTACTGTAGCCAAGCTTAATTAGTTTTTTTTATTTATTGCTGCCCATTATTTAGCATATTTTGTTTTTCCCCATATTCCATGGTTTATATTTTAGGTTTAGGTTTAATTTTTCCTTAGAATTTTGTTCTAAATGTCACCCACCTGTCTTTAGGTAATAGACATTGCATATATATTGATCATCTTTCAACTCTTTCACTTGATTTTTCATTTTTAATAGTTCTTCAAGTTTGTGTGTTAATCCCCAAATGATTTGCTTTAATTACTGATTTTATAATTTCTCCCAATATGGAAGTCTTATATGCAAAATAGTGTCAACATACATTTTTAACTTAAAAGTTGTATATCAGGTTTCTTGCTGTTTCCAAAACTGTTTTATTCAGTTCCTCTGAAACTGTACTCATTCAGTAACCATATACTGAGCTACTGCTGTATGCCGTGCTTAATGCAAAGCGACAGAGATACCAAGAAGAATAAAACATTCTCCTTACCCTTCACAATTTCACATTACAGTAGTTGATCCGCCTGCCTTTTCATTCCATTATTCAAATCCACTTTAGGTTGTGGGGTATATTGAGGTGGACACAAAAGGGGAATGGAGACAGAAAGAGACTTTGCTTGGGGTGATGCGCACTCGATGCAGTGTGCAGATGATGTTTTATTGAGTTGTACACTTGAAACCTGTCTGGTTTTATGAACAAAGGTCACCTTAATAAATTCAAATTTTAAAAATCCACTTTTGTAACATTTTTCCAGGATATAAAACAAAACAGGAATATGCTCTCTCCTACCATAATAATAGTCCCATCCTTCAGTCCATCAGTCCCTGCACTTGTCACTTTATTAATATTTTCTACCTAAGGAAAGCTGTGTGTCTTCATAGTATTTAATAACAAAATTCCAGAAACAACCTGCCTGGGTGTACATCTAACCTTGCCTTTTGTACATACTATCTGTGTGACCTTGGAAACATAGTTAAGCTCCCTTATTTTTTATCTGTAAAATAAGAATATTAGTATCTACTTAGTATGATTATTGCAAGAATTAATATCTTAAAACATTTAGGACAAGGTTTGGCATATAATAAATGTTATAAAATGTTAGCAATTATTATTTGGAAAATCAAAAATAATTTATCCTTTACACCAAATAAAAAATTCCCTTTCTCGTAATTTTATTATCTGTTATGAAGCTTATATTTCTTGAAAATATGTGCAATTTCTTAACCTAAATGTTTACATAATGTTTATTCAATTACTTGTGTACCTGGACAAATTAGATTCTTGTTTTTGCATTATATATATTTTTTACATTATATTATCTTTATGGTGAAGATTGTATATAATGTCATTCAGACACTTTTATACTGCTAAAGTGTCAAAATTCTTTCTTTATATACAGCTATGAATATACTCATTTGTATGCAAAATCACTCCTTTCTCCCCTCTATTTCTCTCTTTCCCTCTCTCTCTCTCTTCCTTCCTTCCCTTCTCCCTCCTTGTCTTTTTCTCTCTACTCCTTATCGACGTCTTACCACAGGCCATCAGTGCAATTAAAGGCCAGTGCCAGAGACAGTGGCATCCAAACTCTTCTTTTCCTCTCCTTCAGGAGATCAAGTATTGAAAATGTCTTTATTTTTCTTATTAATGGTATCATATTGTGCCTTGTATAATGAGCACCCATGTTTCTGACCCAAATTTTCAGAAAAAAATCTTTTATTTTAAATTATTTAATTCAATTTTTATTTATTTATATTTAGGTACTTGATACTTGCATTATAAAAAAATTTTAGTATTTATGTTTGAATATATTATGGTACAAGAAATTTTATGTAACAAATAATTATAAAACACAAAAACAGATACAAGGTGTGTGACTACCCATGTACAATGTGCTTCTTTATTTTTCCCTCATAAATTTGGGCAAAAAAATTGCACATTACACATGAAAATAAATTTTACCAACATACTCTTTGTTCTTGTTTCTTTCTGGTTCTCTCCTTATAATTCTTAATGAGCTATCTCAAAAAACTATACATGTAAGTGTAGAAAGATATATACAAAGTCTGTCTAGAAATTATCTAGCCATATAATAAGAAAAATAGAGATATTCACTTAGGAAGATACAAGATACAAGAAACATTTCACATAGGACAATAACACCTCAGTCCCCTTCAAAGTAGGCACGTTAGGACCTCACACAGTTCTCCCAGTCAACATCAGCTGCCCTGTTGTATTTTCCTCAATCTCATTGATGATCTGAAATCTCATTGACGGTTCTTTTAGTTTTTGAAAAAGCCAGAAGTTGCAGGGCATCACACCAGGGATGCAGGGGGAGCTGAGTCACCTGGGTGATTAGATGTTTTGCCTAAAAACTCTGCACGAGACTTGATACATTGGCAGGTACATCATGATGAAGCTGCCAATCACCAGTTGCCCATATCTGCGACCTCCTGAATCATCCAAATAGATTCCTCTAAGGAATGTTCAAGCTTAACAGATCATTTGATGCATATCTGTTGCTCTATTCACTCAGTCATTTCAAATGCAACAGCTGCTCACTCAACAGTGTCTATCACTTCCACTGACTAATACAGTGAGGTCGTCATTGTCCACCTATATGAAATCCAGTCCACTTTCCTTGGTTGCCAGATTACATAAATGTCACACAAACTGTTCTCATATTAACAATGGCCGGACTTTTTCTGGAGAGACCTCATATTTTAAAAATATGTGTAAAATCATACACATTATGATTGTACATCTACCTACTTATTTATAGCTTCTATCTGCTTCTCTGAATCATGAATATTAAATGGTGCAGAAATTTTAAGATTGCTTATTTTTTTATAACTAGTGGAATATTCATATTCAGAGATCACTCTGAAGGCCAACCATTAGTATTATCAGACATTATGTTTTCAAAAGGTAAAGAGTTTTCTAAAACAAGGACAATGAACCAATATTCTGTATTCTGCTATCAACAGTCATACTTTGTGTTGTTTGTGAAACTTAGTCTTTATCCTGTTTTTAAATTATTAGCTTCTAAAAAACAAAACTCAGAAGTATACATTTTTGGTTCACAAAATTATTTAATATTTGATCTTTACATGTGCTGTGCCAGGAAGTACAGAAACTAATAAAATGTTTCAGGTGAGGGAATGAGGTGCAAGGAGCTTCAGCTCTGTCCACAAAGGTCCAAAGCTCAGAAGTGCAAATACTCAAATTGAAGCCAGGTCAACTTACTTAGAATCCAGTGCTGTATACACAAGAATGCAGCGCCACTAATATTCCACAAGCTATCCAAAAATTTTCAGATACTCTACCAAAGGTTACATCTATTTCCTTATTTTCCACTGATTGCTTGTTTTTCCTGAAGTAACAATAGTTGAAATATTTTAATGTATTTTATTCAAATCTGCCTTTACATTTTTTTGATTACTCATACTATGCTCTTTGTAGTCTGTGGTATTTCCTTAAAGCCATACATCATTTCTCTTGAATTTTATTATCAAAATTGGTCATGGCTTATAGATTTAATTATATAAAAATATGTTCTTGATAAGAATAAATTTATAAAAATAAGCCTTTTGATCAGATACATTTTTAATATCCATGCGTGGATATTATATATGGTTGTTAATATTCAATCCTCATTATATCAAAATAGATCATGAGAGATTATGAGGCATAAAGATAATGAGAGATTATGAGACTCATTAAAGAATCATAGTGAAGCTATATTGGATCTAGATATTATATGGAGGTATTTATGTTGTGTTAATTATAAGGTGAATAATCCCACAAATTTTCACACACCCTAGAGTCACTAACAAAATCTCATACGTGATTGCTTATCAGAGAATGAATCACTATGTAGAGAGCAATAAAAATTCTTATCTCAGTTTTCCCTCATATGGGGTTTTAAGTTCATGATTATAGATCAAGACTCTCAACTATCATACCATCTAAACTTCAATTTTAATAAAGTGATAAGTTCTGTAGCTGTGTTATAGTTAAAAAAGAAATAGACACAGGATAGATTACTATAAAGACTGGACTAACTAGTCACCAATAAGAATATCAGATATTTGTGTCACTCCTGCTCTCTTTATACACCACCCTGGAAACAAACCTTATCTGCATCATTAACATCATGCAACATATATGTTTTATATATGTATGTTGAAGAATCTCATGCCTTTTAACATGAAATTGAGTCAATTTGGAGAAATTTTATCAAATGTAACAAAACACTTTTAGAAATAAATGAACTACAGAGAATGAACTATAGATCAGTAAAATGTTAACATGAGATAAAAATAGCATCAAATATATTTCAAAAACTTTAATAATTTCCCAATAATTTTGACCCTGTTTAACTTTTGGAGTAGATATTTTGACAACTGAAGCATCCATATATCCATCACATGCTTTTAAGTTAATACAAAGGAAAAAGCACAAATAAAAACAACACATATTCCTCCTTTGAGGCTGGAAAATCCTTTCAAGCCATTAAATTTAAAAGAAAGATTCCACTTGGGTTTTTTTAAAATATGGTGTACGATGTTTTCAATAACACTATGCAACATTTAAAAACAAGTTCTCTAGCACTGCTTCTTTTAGACTATTTCAAATATTTTATTTTTCAAATAAAAATAATGGAACTAAACAAAGATATAACTCAATGGAATATATTCTTCAAATACACACAGGGCTTGGTGATTGCCCTTACTACAATATAATGGGCAAAAATCCAAAGGGAAAATTAAATTGTGACCACTGTAAATATTATAGGCATATCAAAATTTTGTCAGCTTTCTAAGCCTGGGACTCTTTTCACTGTGCCATGACAAGATAAATTTATGATCTTTTAAAACCAGTGTCTGATATAAAACCAAAGAAAATTTAGAAATGTTTCATATGTACTACCATGACACTCAGGTAATCTATAACTCCTCCTAGTGTCCATTGATTGTCATTTTGGCTCAGTACCTGAAGTCCATTTTTAGGTTTGGAGTCCTGAGAAAAAGAACACAAAGAAAAAAAACTCCTATTTTAAAGCTAGTCTTATATGAGGGGACCAAAATATATGGTTCTTCAATCAGTGTTTTCATTTACCAGATTGATTTAAGGAATAAACATTTAAAATATCAAAATAAATGGACTGAGTGTCCATAGAATTAATTTTCCACATATGTTACTCATATCATACAAGGTTAGAATGGATTATGCTGAATATTAATGTTTACTTCTCATCCACCATCTCACCTAGGCGATGGTCTAAGACAATCTAAGAAATTCTATTTCCAGTTTTAATGGTATCTTCAAGTACGAACATACATCCAAATCCAGTCAATGTGATAGGAAGGTTGGTATATTATATCCTGAGGAATGCTGCCTCACTGAGAAAAGAGGTATCATTTCTAGATGTGATCTCTTGTATTGACCTGTGACCCAAGCCAACAATGACAATAGGAGACACTGAATCAAAGAGGAATAATGCAAAGTCCCTGTATTCTGTAACACCTCTGACCCACAGAATCAAACAACTGTGAAGTCTTTTCTCTCTGTCTCTCTCTTGTTATGAGAAAGAATTAATCTCTTCTTGCAGTTTAACTTTTCAATTTATACCCAAAAATATCCTACCTGGGAGGCCAAAATAAATGTTTATTTGAATTTTAATGTCTTCTCTTTCCTCTGGGAAACATAATGGTATACTTGTAGTGTACTAAAGTAACATCAACTAATTAATAGCCAACTGTAACTATGACAATTAACATTCCTCTGAAATGCATAAAATGCTAAATTTGATCTTTTTGAATTATAATATTACTTGGTCACACTTAATAATTACAGTCCAATTTGTCTCTGAAATATTGCTTATTTATTGAATTTAATGAATGAATCCTTTATTGTTTTCAGAATGGCAGCCTCCATAAACAAAAACAGCTTAACTTTCAACTGTATTTTATGAATCCTTATTAATGGTGTAACAAGATATGAAACCATCACAACATCTACTGGATTTACAACCCCATTAACTCTTGATTGGTAGATAAATGCTAAATTGTGTGCTGCAGTAAATTTCATTCTGGTATTAAAAACATATTTATTAAATCACTGGTATGAACAATATTATTTTAAGAATTGTTTTTATGTGCTCCAATGTATAAAAATTATTTGAAAAAATTTAGCTAGGCAAGGTTTTGTTGCCTATATGACTTTTTCAAGGGAACAGAAACTGTTTACACTCTCTCTAGACATGTACACAAATATACTTATGTAAATTTATATACATATAAATTTGCCTATACAGCATGTGTACCAAACATATAATATATTTATTTTTATGTATACAGACATACCCACACACAAATACAATGTAAGCCATATCCAACCTGTGCTGTATAATCAAAGAATTAATGTCTGAAATAAATTATGATATTTTATATTTATTATCTTACATTTTAATGTGTAAATTATCAGGGAAGTATTTACTTGCTGTTTATAGTCATTTTGTAAATTTTAATAATTACATTAGAGATTTTGTTTCTTAATTTTCCAATTAACTTAAGTATATTACAAATAAATATGTTACTCTGCAGACCAGAATTATGTTATATAATTATATGATAAATTAAGATCTAATAATGAAGCTCTAATTAACTAAATGTTCGCACAAATATTATAATTTATTCTTAATGTACTATTGTACTAATTTGCCATAGCTACTATATATACATATGTATAAAGTTTTTCTCCTTAAATAAGTTTACAAATATTTCTAAGCTTATTATTATTTGGTTGCAACTATATTTTCCAAATATAATTTTACATATTAATCTGAGATGTAAATTGAATCAGGTTAATGTATTACATGAAAATACAATAAACTTGTAACAAGCTAAGGTCCAATTTTTAACTAGTTTCATATATTTGTGTTGTTTTACCTCCAACCAAGAAATGTGCTACCAATGAATTACTACTTATTTACAAAAGAAGAAATGGTACACTTAAAATCTCTGTAGGAAACAAATACAGATGTAGGTAAATGTCCTATTCAAATAGGAAATAAATAAACCCAACAAGTTTTTTAGTGTATGTCATGTATGTAATTCTTACACAAATTATTAAAATCTGAACATCTGTTATTTTCTAAATATTATGACAATATTAAATATTACTGAGAAAATAAATTTTAAGTTAGTAACCAAATGAGAAATACATAAGGAATCTTCATGTAAAAATATAGTTAAAAATATATAATAAACCATGATATTGCTTTAAAAAATCTATTAAATGGAGAAATAATATAATTTAAAATTTTTAAAGATAAATTATTGAAGTAATTGGAGAAAATAACCACATATGCTTAAAGAGTGTTATCCCAGTAAATGGCAAAGGCTGTCTCCTTATAAAAATTGAATTCATTAAAAAATAGCAAAGATCTCTTTGTTAAGACCACAGAGATCTTTGTGTTTTATTTTGTTTTAAATAAATCAAATGAAGTGTATTATAAAAAACAAACTAAATCTACTTTGTTTCTGCAAAGTCATATCCCAGTAAAATAATGATAATTGAAGCTGATCAATTATCAGAAATACTTCAATAAGAATATTACTGTTAGTTTTTTATGAATTTGTATCTTTTGCAAATTACCTAAGAGCTATTGTAATAAACGCTCTTGAATAACCTGTGACACATCAATAAAATGATGTGTCAAAAGCAACAAATTTAATTTTCACTCTCCTATTTACACAAATTCTTCAGAAAAAATAATGTTGGGTATGAACAGAGAAGGTAAAAGCAGAGTGACATATATCAAATTTAAAACGCTTAATGCAGTCTATACCCCCTGACAAATTTTACTCTGTTTCTAACAGCAAAGGATAAAATTAGCTATTTAAATTGACAAATGATCGTTTTCAATCTTTTAGAATTATTATTAAATGAATCCATGTTTCCACTGATACAGTTCACTGATTATTTCTCAAGTCACAAGGTAAAAAAAGCCAACTATTATTTTTATGAGTGGAGTTAGATATTATGCATAGACATATGTAATTAAGGGAAAGAAACTGATGCCACCAAGTTCAAGTAACATCTGAGCTGTGCAACTTCAGATGTGTTACTTTGATATTCTTAGCCTCTATTTCTTTGTACGTAGTAGTACAGTGTTTGTGAACATTAGTGTATTATAGAAGCAACTAGCACAAAGTAAATAAATAAATAAGCAAATATTTGCTTTCTGTGTTGGTCAGCAATTTTAGAAAAATAAGAGGCCTAATGTAACACAAGACATGAAATGCAGAAATTGATGGTCACCAAAAATGACCCAGAATTTTCCCATCAGCACAAGATGACATTTCATACTTAGGTTTATTGCCTCATAGTCTTAAGATCACTGTTGTAGCTTCAAGCACCAGGAGTTCATTTAAAGGCAGAAACAAGAAGATGAAGGGCAAAGTTTATTTTCTACAAAGCCTTGTATCTGTCTCCTTGATTTTTTTTTTTTTTTTTTTTTTTGGTCAAAAACTAGGTGATGCGAACATCCCTAGCTGCACAGAAACCAGTGAGAACAAATATCACTCAAAAAAAGAATAGGATAAGTATTATTGGTTTAGATTGGTCTGGGCACATCTCCAACACAAAATACATTTTCCTTATAGAAAAAAAAAACCAGAAAAATATAAGAAGTTCTGTTTACCAAGGAAGGGAGCTTGGGGTTGGGAAAACAACAGTAATAGTAGCAAAATAATCATAGGAAAAAAGGATTGATTCTGAATGGAGGTTAGGCAAAGGCATCATAGTGACATTTTACATGGGTTATGAGTAGTGTTTTACTTGTTGGAGAGTGATGGGGAAATAGTTTTAACAGTGGCAAACTGTAATTAAACTTTAGTGACAATATAATATTGGCTAGTTTCTAGTTCTAATCATCTCCAGAAGTCGAGCCATTCTTTGTCACCTACAATGGTACTGATGAGGTAGGTAATTTTATTCAGTTTCTGTATAATTTTAGAATTGTTTGGCTCCAAATAATAGGAATCTGAAACAAATGGCTTAATACAATTATGTTTTTATTTTTCTTACATGAATGAGTTTTGGAGTGTACAAACCCAGAGCTGCTATGATAGTACCCCATCAGGATGCTGGTTTCATTCCAGTGTTCTGCTCTATCATTTGCAAAGAGTAACGTAACTCTCCACACTTACAGTTGGGGTTCAGGAGCTCCAACCATATAATCCAGATGGCCAAGGGACAAGTGTTCCTGCACAAGATTTCTTTAAATGGCCTCTTGTAAGCACCACCCAGTGCTTTCTGTATTTACCTCATTGGCAGAACTGTATCGTTTGACTATCCTCTGATGGAAAGGAGGAGGAGAAATACCATTCCTTAAATGTGCTGCTCTAAAAAAGTTGAGATTCTGTTATTAAGGAGGAAATAGTGATGGAGCACTGAGTATGTAAGTCATAGTGAATGCCATAGAGTCCCTGAAATATTCAATAATATGACCTATGCTTATAGATTTCAAAGAAGCTTTTAAATATTCCAATGTATAGTTTCCAAGACTGTTTCTGTAACCACATTGCCTAATTATCTTTCAGTAATGAATTAACATTTAAGCAAATATTAACTGAATTCCTGATAGACGCCAATTAGTAGACTATTCTAAACCCTAATGAAAAAAGGGATATGGCAGACTTTCTCCACTAAAGGTCCTCTTCCCTATATCCAGTGTATCAGCCACCAAATTTTCCTTGAATTTACAACCGTTTCATTCCAATGTATAAATCTGGTAAACAAATATGTCTGTTCCCCAGTATCCTTACTACTCTTGTAGTAAATCAGTTTAAATTCTACCTCTTACAATTATTCCATGATCTATCAGAATTCATTCTTCATCCTTCTGTGTTCTCTCAGCATGTAACATGTAACCCTTTCTTAATTGAAAAATTAGTTTTGTTAAAGAATATTTGTGTTTGTCTTGTTTCCCTCACTGTGTTTTGAGCTCCTTGGCTCAAATTCAATATCTTAACTAATCTTTGTATCTTTGCCAGTTTGTCAGAGTAAGTGCTTCATAAATATTTGTAGATAAGTTTAGTTTTGAAATCTATAGTTACCTTCTGTCATCACTAGATGGCAACTCTGTACCTTTTGTTTGTGAGACTAATTGAATTCATTCCCCTTTGGGTCTCAGGAAATTAATTGCTATAGATGATGATTAGCAGTTCAATATAGCAAAAAGAGAAATATATGTCACATTAGACTGCTAGTGATGTCCTGGGTAGGTATAGTGCAAAAATTGGAAACTGGTACAGACATGGCTGGGGTAGAACACAAGCCACAGACTCATCTGGGTGACGGAACTGAGGTATTATTATAGTTCCACAATACTTATGGTCATTTCATATGCATCAAAAAAGCAAAACAAAGCACTTCATGTGGTTAAATGCTTTGTCACATGTGCTTATAAAGATGTATCATGCAGGCAGAACTGATCTTGCTTTGTTCTCCTGTGCTCCCTGTGTCTAAGACAGAACCTGGCATGCAATGAGAAGTTAATAAGGATTGCCAAATATCAAGTAATTTTTAAACAAAGAAACTTTCTAACAATTGATGCAATTTCTTTCTTGATTCAAGACCACACCTCATTAAACTATTACAAAATTTCAAATCACTATCATAGCAATGAAAGTATTTACTGAAGTAAAATTAGCACTTTATGTTTCCCTTTACTTATTAATATGATATATTTACCAGTTAAAATTATTTATGCCTGATGCCATAGAATTCAGAAATTTAATAAAATATTCACTTTAAAAATTGTCCTACAGATTTTGATTCCCTTGAGTTGTCTTAGATCATTAGATCTTTCAGACATATGTGTTGTCTGTCCTTTGTGAGCCTGATGGAATCTATAATAAACATAATGTGAAACTAACAAAAAAGTAAATATGCATACATATTTTTGTGTATATACATACACATATATAATTTCTGATATGTGTATATAGTATACTATAGTGATATATATAGCATATCCTTATATCTATATCTATATCTTTATATCAGGAAATATGTCTAACTTGAATCTTAGCCCTTCAGTAAATATGCATTCATTAAAACTCAATTTAGCACTAAAGTAAAATAGATTCTCACAAGCATTACCCAATATAATCTTGAAAAAATTGTTACTACTTTTACACTATATATGGGACAACTGAGGCCTGAAAAGTGACATAACATTTCCATTTTTTCCATTTCAGTGAGCAGATGGCAGTAACCTTGCAAGGCAGAGTTTATAAATTCCACTAATAGTACCTCTTCATTTACCCAAGTGAAATTGTAGTTATGAGACCAAATTTTGTAGTGATAATTTAGTTTTTACACTTTCAATAATCAACATGTCTATAACTCATTGAGAGTTTAAATAACCCCAAAGCAGTTCCTTTAATATAAGATGACTGTCCAAATACACTGATTCTTTGACATAATTCTTCATGAAAAACAAAATTGCGCTTGATATACTGTTGGAAGAGATTTATTTACCAACATTTTGAACAGCTTTATAAGACAGTTATGTCATTCGTTCAGCTTTTAAAACTTAATTTGTTTTTAAGTTACATAATTATATTCTTAGCAAATAATTTTATCTTAAAATTAAAGTTTAGATTTTTTCTCCTATTTCCCAATGCATGTATAAGATCATAATTGCATAAGTACAGGAAAATTATAACTATGGTATCTAAAATTAATTTATTTTGGGATTTTAATAGTGTTTTTAATACTGTGGTTACTTTTCACATACATAAACTAATCAACCAAATATTTAAGGGAAAAACTAATTTTTAAGGAAAAATATTTTAAAGATTAGTAACCAAATATTTGGTTTAATTAATTTTCATACATTTAGTTTTTTGGTAATACATATTTGGTAATACCAAATATTTAAGGGAAAAACTAAATGTATGAAAATTAATTAAAGCTGGAAAATAGGGCTATTTTCCAAGGTAGAATAATAAGAAAGAAAATAAATAACAATTTAAAAGTAGAAAACAGAGGTAAACAAAACAAATATAACTGTATGAGAAAGGAGGTTAGGGAAGTCCTCACATAAAGACCCTGAGGGGAAGAGCTGTGGGTACCTAGGGTGAACTATAAAGGGCTCATGGATAGTAACAAAGGGGGGGGGGCAGGGAAAGGAGGTGGGGAGGGCTGAGGTGGTGGTGAGGGTTGGGGGAAAAGGTAGAAAACTATACTTGAACAACAATAAAAAAAAAGAACATTTGAGGAAGATGAAGCACCCATTCAAAGATCCTGAGGCCCTTGGGCTGACCTACACAAATTCATTTACCAAGTTTAGAACACCATAGATGACTAGGTTTGGGAATGAAATATAAAGAAGTTTTGACCACGTTAAATTTAAGATACCAAAAAAGGTATCTAACTGGAGAGCTTAGGAAGGCAGGTAGATATATGATGCTGAATTTTATGTCCACATTTTTTGTCTTTATAGTTCAATTATTTGTCTAATCACTATCTAAATACATTATCTCTATTTGGTCAAAAAGAGTGGAATCATTAATTAGGATACGAGTTATGTATCAAATTAAATATATAGGAAGCTTTCCTTAAATTCTGTCTATATAGTTGATTACCATGCCCTCATGTACCTACTATGCCTTGTAGAAACCTCAGTTTTAGCACACAACTAAAGTCTGTCCAGAAAGAGTCCAGCCAGTAATATGAACACAGAGACATTTATTGAAGAAGGCACAAGATAAAAGAAACATTGTACAGAGGACAATAACACCTCAATCCCCTTTAAAGTAGGCACCTTGGGACCTCACACAGTTTTCCCAATTACCATCAGCTGCCCCGTCATATTTTCCTGAATCTCATGAACCATCTAAAATCTCTTCCCTTTCAAAGGTGATTTTAGTTTTGGGAAAAGCCAGAAATCACAGGGTGCCAAATCTGGGCTGTAGTGGGGCTGAGTCACCTGCGTGATTTGATGTTTCACCAAAAACCTCTACACAAGACGTGATGCATGAGTGGGCATGTTGTAATGAAACTGTCAGTCACTGGTTGCCCATAGCTGCAGCTTTCTGAATGATCTGAATAGTGTTCATGGAGGAATATTCAAGCTTAATGTAAAATTTGATGCAGATTCATTGCTCTACTTGCTCAGTCATTTTGAACACAATGCACACAGTACACATGCTCACTCAACAGTGCCTACCACCCCCCCTGACTAGTACAGGGAAGTCATTATTGTTCACCTCCTTGGCTGTCAAGTTATATCAATGCTGCACAAATCATTCTCCTTATACTAACAATGGCTGGACATTTCCTGAACAGACTCCCTTTCTGACGTGTGCCCTCCTGGCCAGCAGTGAGCACTCGAACACTGCAGACGGCTCATCGAAGCACAAGAAATAATCATACACAGAAGCAGTTTTCTATGGGGAAGTAAAGAACGGAGTGACCACTCTCCAAGTGGGGAGCGTGCTGTTCCTTTACCCCAGTGGGTTTTTATTGAGAAAGTAGACTCAGTTTGTGGATTCACAGTCTGGCAGAAAGGATCAAAGAGGACAGGTAACTTACAAAGATGCTAAGAGAACTCCTGCTGATTCTGGGCAGAGATTGGAGTTTTATCATATGAAAGGACTACATGGCTCTAAGGGCTAGTTTTGGTTTCTTGTCTGTGCCTTTAAATTCTAAGTTAATAACATCCTCCAGCAAACAGATCTCACAGGATCTTGCATATTCTATGTCCCAGGCCTGATTGCCCTGGGGGTCCGCTGTCTCTGGTCTGAGATGCACCCTTTGGCTATTTGCTTAGCCCTGAGAAGGGCAGGAGACAGAGGCAGCCAGGAGACTTGGATTTCTTACATCTAAGTACAAAGACGTAGGCTTAGAGGGGGCAGGGGTTGATGTCAGTCACCCCTTCATTTCCACAGCCCTGTGACTCTCATTCCAGAGGCCTTTACATGATCAGTACCTGTCTTAGGTCACCCCTCCCTTGAGGAGTCTTACCCATCATTGATTAACTGATCAAGCATTAAAGGCCAGGCACAGAACAGGTAGCATTCATCCCAGGGGAATAAGTTTTTGTCTCCTTAGTGGCTCCTGGTCCAGAGGTCTGCCACTCAGCCTTAGTCACAGGGTTCACAGCTTCCTGAGACCAGGTAGGGCGGCCCCCAACACCTCTCTATGTAAAATTTATCCTCACTCAAGGACATTTGTTCACTGCTTCTTAGAGAGAGAGAGAAACAGGGATGTGAGAAGCATTAATCTGTTCCTTCCTGTAGACTCCCCACCTGGTGGTTAAACCCACAAACTGAGTATGTGCCCTGCCTGGGAATTAAGTCTACAACCATTCAGTCCACTGGACTGTACTCCAACCAGCTAAGTCACACCAGGCAAGGCAGTTAGCAAATATGTTTGAACATATGTTATGTGTCAGCCATCATTCAAGGTGTTCAAATGCATATGTAAATAACACAAGGTTCCTAATTTATAGAATGCATTAGTTAGTAAATTTTAAAATATAAGGAAAAAACTAGGATATATTTTTATCTCACACTGTATGTAGTAGATTACAAATGAAATAGTTAAAATTATAAATACAGGAGCTAAACATGAAAAATATATTAGATACATTTTTAGATGGAAAACCTAATTAAAATAAAAGATACCATTATTCAAAAAATAATAGTTTCAAAGCATAAAAATTGACACCATTTTCACATTTGAAGTAACATTTAGAAGACAATTTATAAAAAGGTAAATGGCTGCAACAATAAATGTATACTTTTCTTCAGTTTCTATGACATAAACTAAGAACCTGAATAAGAATTGTTAAAATATGAAATATAGAGAAATTAAATAGACAAGTTGATGTAGGTGCAGGTTTGCTATTATTATTATATTTATCTGGAATTAAATGAAAAAGAAAATATCTACAAAAGCAAAGCTAGAATCAATTGAATGTTAAAACTCAGCTCTTTGTTTCTGATATTAATATTCTCACTATTTTTATCATTATTATTTCTTTAGATCAAAGAAACTTAATCTCAGGTTTTATCTTATAAATATTGCATTGAAACTGAAATATAATTCATTTATAAAATTATATTATACAGTCTGGTCTCAGTTATTATAGTGATGATCATCAAATAATCTATATTATAATTCAAAATAATGTTCTCATCATTTCACCCTTAAAATGTATTTTTCTTCCTCTTATGAATAATCACTTCTGCACAGAAAGACACAATTTACTCTTTAAAATATCAAAATATATTTATGACTAAAAATGGTACATTATTAATTTTGATCACTCAAAATATAAAAGGACTTTTATTATTAACACAAATTGAAGATTAAACGAATGCTGATATGGATTAAATTACCTAATTTCCACAAACATACCTATACAAATATAAATTAGTCTTATAAAATTATTTTTCAATTCTTGCTATCTCCTCTGATATACATACACACACATATGCACACAAATGGCATACAAAACCTATCTTCCTTGACCATTGAAAAGAGGAGACCTTGAAATGACAATTCTTTAAAAAGGGTTGGATTTCTTCCTTTCTTTTTTTTGCTAAAACATCAATCCAGAGACACATTCTGGAATTGCCATTATTGGTAAAGTCAATTTACTTGATAAAATTTAAAAAGCAGTGCCTTCTGCTCCTCAAAAAGTTACTTTTATCTTTGAACTCATATGTGTTTATAAGGAAAAATATCCTTTTAACACATTTCACACACACTTTAATTATTTTTACTATTCATCTCTCACCCAAAATGATTTGATTCACAGAAACTTTAGTGCCTTACTAAGTACCTTTCAAAATATAGTTTTTGATAATCTGTCCATGTGTATATGAGATAGGCTGAATAAAATGTTTCTTCTATGTGCCCAGGATTGGCCTAGAAATATAGGACAAAGAACAATTCCTGCCCACAAGAAAATTGGGATATAATATTTTAAAAGTGAACAAAAATATATTTTCTAATCATTAACCAGGATTGAATATAACTATTATTTTCTTTTCACAACAATATTTTTATTTTTTTAAGATTTTATTTATTTATTTTTTAGAGAGGAAAGGGAGGGAGAAAGAGAGAGAGAGAGGAACATCAATGTGCAGTTGCTGGGGGCCGAGGCATGTGCCCTGACTGGGAATCAAACCTGTGATGCTTTGGTTCGCAGCCCATGCTCAATCCACTGAGCTATGCCAACCAGGGATACAACAATATTTTTAAAGTTAATCACCCATGAGATTTTATTACTACTTCCTGACATTTCCGTCACTATATAGTGTAACTAGTTTTTCATAATAAGGATGCAATGAAAAAAGTCTCCAGGAATCCAATCCATTTATTTTCTTCAAATAGACCCTTTTAAGGCAAAAGCAGAGTAAGTCACAATTAATTTATATTAATAAAGAAATGTATTGATAAATCTTGAATTACTATTCTTTCTCTATTGAGGGAAAGAAAATACAGTTGTCAGCATTTGTGATGTATTTTATTTCTATGCAAATTTTCAACAAATATTGAGAAGTCTGAGCTGGACCACTATAAGACTGATATACAAAATAAGGTAAATATATCATTTCAAATGAACCATAAACCTAACTCAACAATTACAAACAGAGAAAATAGAAATTAAAGTCATTTATACTTTAAAATAATGGAGCTTTACATACAGCTCCATTGTATCTGCCTAGAGACTACCTCCAAAATATCACCAAAGAAAGGTGACTACTTTAAAATAAACTATTTTATATTAAGGTTACATTTAAACATAGCTGTTCATAATCATTACATGTATCTGTGAATCATTATTTTAATTTATTATATTTGGTACTGGTAACAATTTATCATTCAGTATGGAAAATTAAACCTCTCTTTTACGAATATACTTTGATCCAAAATTCACCTTTTTTAAAAAAGTATACATTTTGTGGCCAGTTCTAAAAATGTGTGACCATTCAGAGAAGATTTAACTATAGATATGACCAGTTTGGGATTTAAAATCTTAAGAATACACTTGCAATTGTAACTACTATAACAAGATTAAGAGGTCACAATCAACACACTAGCACCTTCTGCCCCCTACTCTCAGGTGCTTTTTCTTTTTCCTCTCTCTCTCTCCTAAGCTCTAAGGGCCCTTCTTTCCTCTGTAACTTGTCTCCTGGACTCATTTATTCTTGGCTCACTTGTTCTACCTCTGTGATTTCCTAAACAAACTTTCTCTTACAGTTTGAGTCTTGGCTCTGAATTTTTTCTCAGCCAGAACTCAAAAACCAAGATTGCTGGACCAAGATCAGGTCTGACTACACCGGTCTAACACTCGTGCCATTTTGCTGCCAACAATATGGCACTTCGCTTAATGTATGGTGTCTTCGATTTGCAGATACAACTTTTTGGGATCATGTATAATCTTTGTATTTAGTGTAACTTAAATAAAAATATGAACAAAGACCATATATTTATAAGACACAATGTATCTTCATTTATCTTCATAGCATTCTACAAGTGGATAACATTATATTACGGCATATCCCTACTTTACATAATTTTAATTTCACTCACTTCAGCTTTTCCTGAGTCCCTTAAGATATTTTTCCAATCTTCTTTTCAAGTGGGAAATACTGGTTAAATATACTGCAAGTATTTTTGAACTAATGCAAATCAAAGTATCACTTTGATATTAACCACTAGGGTTAATTAGCTTGATTGATTAATTCAGGGTATTAATGTGTTCAGATATTTATATGCACATATATCCATTAAGTTTATATATAAAATAAAATGACTCTGTGTAGGTAAACTTAGTGCAAGATACTAAGTGCAAAAATAAAAAAAGAGATTGTTGCTTAAATCTATTATACTAAAATGAATCAGAGTGTTGTACTTGTTTTGGAAAGTATTCATGTATATCATTCCATTTTTAAAATACTTTGGTCTTTATAATATCCTTTATTCTAGGCAATCAATATTGCTCTCCTTCTGGGTTGAAGAAACCAAAACAGAGAATTTAAGTAACTTGTTCAAGGTCACATATTATTTGAGGATCAAACACATGCTCTGTAGTCCATCATCATCATCATCATCATCATCGTCATCATTATTTTTGGAGTGGCCATCATGGTTGTTGCTTGAACTATTATGTCTTTTATGTGACAAAAAGGAGTTCAAGACCTAGTTTTGGAAGATAAGTAGAGTAAAAGAAAATAGTCTAAATACTTACAAATATTCAGAATAACAAGAAAATTGATGAGAGGAAATTGACATTTAATTTCATTTTTATAGAGTTACATTTAAATTATGAGAAAAAGAATTTGCTTTCACACATAAAAATGAACAAATCCAATAAATGTTTTAATCTATTTCATGAAATGAGTAATCAGTTAAATTAGATATTCTAGTTTTAGAATTCTTTTGTAAAACATTTTTCATTAACAAATATAAATAAGAATCTTCTCCATTGATATCAGTGACATGTTATAAAGCTCACATTATAGTTTACAACATTCTTAACAATTTTTATTGAGATATAATGTGTTATCAAAGTATCCTCCCTGTGAAGGAACAATAGCTGACACTCCCAATTAAAAATGTGTCTCTTTTCATTAACTTTTCACCTAATTTTATGGGTTTACTAGCACAAGAAGGTAAAATTAGCCAGAATACCATTCTAATAATGTAATCTTAATATCTCAGGTAGTACTAATACAATTTTTGCAATGATTATTTAAGTTGTTCTTACCAATTTTCGGACATGTTGTGGACAATGTATGGTAATAAAGTGAATTTCTATCCAGAAATAAACAATGGACAACTTGCAAAACAAACATCACTAATCTTGTAGCTGTGTCATGGGATGCAGTTTTTGTTGCTATGCTTATATGTCATGTCATTGCCAAATGCCCTTTCTTAGTGTTTACTCTTCAGTTAGTTTAATTTTTTTTTATTTTGCAAACAAGAACATTTCGGCAGATTCTTCCTGCTTGCTGTGTATTGTTTTTGAAATCAGTATGCATGCAATGGAAGTGACAGGTGCATTAGGAGTATCTATTGCAGGGTAAAAAACTGGGGGGTTTATTCTGTAAAAGCTAGACAGACATATACAGATATCAATCAAATGACTTCTCCCCACACTCCTGCTTCCTCAATGTTTTTTTTCTTTTTGTCTTCTGTAACCCAGATTCTAAACGATAATATATTGGTCGCTATTGACAAAATTAAAATAGTGGCAGATAAGTCAGTTTACATTATTTGCAAGTCAAGTCTGTTCTTAAAAAACATGGGGAAAAATCAATCACTACACTTCAACTCTAAGCTTAGTCAAATATAATAACCATGTACAATATCTCATGTTTTTCAAAATTGTTTAATTGTTCTATGAATCCATGAAATTTGTATTTCATTTTTTTAATCTTTAATCTAAATTGTTAACAAAGAGAATTAGCTAAGACATTATCACCACTATCACAAGTTTCTCTTTGAGTCAAATAGCAAGTTTGTGGTTAAAAATGAAAGTATTAAATTACTTTCATATTTTTTAATAATCTTTAACCTCATAATAATTGCATTCAGCAAAATATAATCTAATAACATTTAGATGCTTTAGGGATAAGCATTCTGCAATTTTTTGGGTTATACACCCTACCATTCTATTTTCAATGACAAAAAATGTATTTATTAGAGAATTTTCTGTCTTCCAAGATTCCAATCTTCTAAGATAGATATTTCCATAGATTTATCACTACCATGATGCAGACTGCTAATATGCTGTCTTTGTCTCTGTCTCTCTCTGTTTCTCTTTCTTCTTTCCTCCCTCCCTCCCTCCTCCCTCTCCCTCTTTCTTGTGTCCTATCTTTCTCTTTTCTCTCTCTCCCATCAATCGTACTTAGCCTTTAAATTTTGGCATCTCTTAAAATCTATTCTGAACTCACTTTCTTCTCTAACTGCATAGTTACTCTGCATGCTGATGATCCCCAAATCTCTACCTTAAGGCTTGAATTTATTTAAACTCTATATACATATATCTAATTGCTAGACATCATCACTTCTATACCTAATAAACATTAAAAATCCCAAAGATGCACATTTAAAAAGATACTCTTGGGCTTTTTCCCTAATTTTTTCTACCTTCAATATTGCCCTTGTAAGTAACCAGTATTTCAATCCCCAAAGTTGATCCAAATAAAAACCTAGAGATAATGATTCACTCATCCCCATGTAACATATTTTCCAAGTGCCAATACATTAAAATTGCCAAAGAGGAATTTTAAATCCTCACCCGAGGATATATTTATTGATTTTTGTCTTGAGAGAGATGAAGGGGCAGGGGCAGAGAGAGAGAGAGAGAGAGAGAGAGAGAGAGAGGATTGAGTCCTTAAACTTTTGGTGTATGGGATGATGATCTAACCAACTTAGCCACCTGGCCTAATCAACAAATAGAAATTATTATTGTTTTACTTCAAACATCAATTTCTTTAAGCTACTTATCTTTAAATAAATAAATTTGCAATAAAATAAATTTAAAATCTAAGATACAAAACATTAAACAAAGCCCATAATTGGAAAAATAAAGTACTATATAATTGAAGAAGTCTCAACATGATGCCTTTGAAGCCAATAAATGCTTTTTAAATCCTCCTTAATTTGTATGAAATTAGCTTCCTGAGTCTCTAATAAGATATGATTCATTATATTTTACTAAAATATACATACAAAAAGTGTTATTTTCTTTTCTATTAGTAGTTTTTAATGCGAGCATTCCACATTCTAAACGATCTTCCTATAGTAAGTTTATAGACTACCTTACCACAACCCTAACTCTTTTAGTCCCCTATTATCACCCATCCTCTAGAAGTCATTGGGGAGATTAGGGCACCTGTGACTCCAAGCCTCCCACAACTTTTTCACCTAATAAACCTTTACTTCCTTTGCAGCAAGCTCCTACTAATGTGTTACTGGGCTTTTAAAAATGCAAACGGACCCCTTTAGTCCTGTAACAAGCCACACCTATTCCTTAGCAAAGTAGCTGCAACTTTATTTGCCTTCTTCTCCACTACCACATCTATTGTTGTCTGTTGGGAACCGTCCTGCCTGGTATCAGAAGCTGTAACCCCCTCCAAGGCTAAGGCTGAGGGAACGACCTTGGAACCATAAGCCAGCAAGGAGACAAAAGCTTATCTCCCTGGCAGGAGTGCCACTTCTGCTCTTTTTACTTCCCCCTGCCTGGTCCCCAATGCTTGGTCGATTAGCCAATGATGGGTAAGATTCCCCAAGGGGGGAATGGCCTCAGACAGGCACAATCACATGGGAGGCCCCCAAGGAAGGACTTTGGGGGCTACAGCAAAAGGGGGTGATGGACTCTCGCCCCTTGGCTTTGACAAAGCCTGAGTGCTCATGGTCTGCGAGGAAATCTCCTTATCTCTTGGTTGCCTTAGTTCCCCTTGCTCCACCTAAGCCTGAAACAATGACAGGGTGGTGCAGCCCTGTGCTGGAAAGGGCAGGTTCCCCGGGTGATTAGTCCTAAGAAAGAATATGTAAAATCCCGTGAAACCTGCTTTGTTTAGAATGCTCTCATTTCAATAAGAAGGGTCCAAGGAGGAAGTAAATTTGTTCCTCAAAGTTTTACAGCTCTTTGACTCTGTCTCAAAATAAGCCCTCAGAGTTCCTTGTTATTTGATCCATACTTCCTGGCATTAAGTAATGAGCTTCACCTAACTTCCTGTGTAAACGAACCCAATAAAAGCCTGCTGGGACAGGAGAATAGGGCCCTCTCCCTTAGGGGCTCTCTCCCTTAGGGAGGGTTCCTGGCGCACTCCCCACTAGAGAGAGTGGCTGAAGTTTGTCCCTACTTCCCCACAGAACTTGGTTGTTTCTGTGTATGTTTTTCTCATGGGTCAACGAGCAATCCACAGTGTTCTGCGGTCACTGCCTGCTTGCCAGTCGGTGGCCAGGACAGTTGTCGAGAACAGAAAATAGAATCTTGTAGAGGTAAAACATCAGACTGAAGGTTCGCTTCATATATGTTTTGTGAGTACTGATTTTCTATTTCAATATGTTCAAGCTAATCATATCTATAGCTATTTGGCAAAAATGGATGTTTCGTTTTATGTTTTAGTGCTGGCTTTCTTATGTTATTTATGGGTTTGGAGAATTAATTAGTTTAATCAAAATTAAGAGGTAATAAAAGAGAAACAGTTCTTTAAACAAGCTTGTGAATCTCATTGCACAGAAGTCTTACCTCCAATACATAATCAATTAATTGTAGATAAAGTCAATAGCTGAAGCAACCATTGCTTTAAATGTCAGAGACATCCTATAGCGCCTCTCAACATAATTTGAAAATAAAGAATAAGATCACTTTCCTTTAAAAACTATAAGAAATTGAGGAAATTTTTAAAACATGCATCTGGCTTCATATTTAGCATTTAAAAAATCATTCACTCTCATTTCACATAACTGCCAAGTGATTGTACATCAAGGACACTAAGTAGGAATTCTCAGTGTTTTACCTCTGCTTAACATTTAATCCATCATCCTCATGGGCTTAGAGAGATTTATACCTGTAATAGAGCATGATGAGAAAAGGGAAAATAAACTAGCACTGTTAAAGAAAAAAATTGTTAATAATATATACAAACACCTAAAAGCTAGCATGTTGAATTGTGGTATGTATGTGCCTATGTATTGATTAAAATATATCTATAAGGTATATTGAGATAATAAAAAGGGAAAGGTTGTACTTATATGATATACAATATAAAATTAAACCATCCTACATAAATGAGTTACAACTCAAAAGAAGGCCATTCAAAATTTTACTAGCGCAAGTGTGAAATAATTTTAACTCTAACAAAATCTGTCTTTACATCACAGATAGAAAACCAGTACACAGGATATTATCATTTCTCTTTCTTTTTTTAAAGGGAATTTTTAGTTTTTTAAAATCTTTACTTATTTCTAGAGAGAGGGGAAAGAAAGGAGAGAGACGGAAAGAAACATCAATGTGTGGTTGGCTCTTGTGGGCCCCAAACTGGGGACCTGGCCCACAACCCAGGCATGTGCCCTGACTGGGAATTGAACCAGTGACCCTTTGATTCACAGGCTGGCACTCAATCCACTGAGCCACACCAACCAGGACCCATTTCTCTTTCCATGGCAAGAGAATGTCCATAACCTGAGAAGCTCAATGTTAAATAAATGCAGAAAAGGGAAAACATTATTTCCCTCTGCTCTTATAGTATCCATCTCTCCCAAATTTATGTATAATCATGAACTTTCTGGAAAAAAATAAGAAAGAACACAGATTAAATTAGTGTTCTAAACCTGGCAGACCCTGGAGTTCTTCAAGTTTTTAAATGTCAGGTGAAAGTGTCTTAGGTGAAACTATTTCTAGAAGTGATGGGTGGTAACTAAACCATGGTGTAATGTATTTCCTTACAACAAAAAATACTATGTATTTAGATAATTTAAAAAGTAGATTACACAAAAATATTCAAATCAACTGAATGAAAAATAACCTTTTAGAATATTTTTCTTGGCACTTCATGTTGTTTTACTTTGGCTTAATTAAAATATTCCCTACATAATTCTTGCCTAAGTGATAAGGAAAATACCTCGTACAATGTTGTAATGAGAATAAGAGAGAAATTGAGAAAAAAATCATTCTGTATGTTGGCTTATGCATACTTGACAGTTTAGAACAGTTATAATGGATGTGAAGACTTTTTTCTATTTCTAAAGATATATAGATTGTCCCCGAATTAGAAGATGGTTTGTTTAAAACAGGCCTACTTTTAATTGCTTAAATTTAAAATAGAATTCACAGCTAAGTTGTTTAATTATTACTGCATCTGCAAGAATTCAGTGTGTATGAAGTTTAAACACATAATATATGCATAGACTTGCTAATGATCATTTCAACATATCTTAATAAATAAAGTGAATGTCAAGTCAATTTATGGCAACAGAAAGCTTTTGTATAAAGATTATATTACATAATCATGCTTATTCTTAACATTATCATGAGTGTCAGTGGCATTCTTCATTACTAAATCTATTGCTTCTTTAATACATGAACAATTTTTTAATGTTTTTCAATATCTTTTTTTAAAGATTTTATTTATTTATTTTTAGAGAGGGAAGGGAGGGCGAAAGAGAGAGAGAGAGAGAGAGAAACATCAATGTGCGGTTGATGGGGGCCATAGCCTGCAACCCAGGCATGTGCCCTGACTGGGAATCGAACCTATGATGCTTTGGTTCACAGCCCGCGCTCAATCCACTGAGCTACACCAGCCAGGTGTTTTTCAATATCTTAACATGTTTCCTGAATAATAAAAATTATGTTTCCATATTGAAGTCTAATATACTCAAAACAGGAATTAATGTTCTATTTTATATGTTACATAATTTTGGTATCTGTAAACAGCCATTAATAAGGGGATGAAATACAGATATCTACAGTCCATAACAACCTAATTTCCTTTAATGCCTTCTTTCTTCCTTATGCTTGTGGAGCTTATGATGACTACAACTATATTATATATTGCCATTTCCTCTCTCTACACTTAAATTATTTGATCATTAATAACCTTCAGCCTCATGAGAAAAATAAAGGTGTAAACAGAAGAGATATGCAAAAGACATATTTCAGGCCTAAAAATATGTTGCTCTTGGTGAAAGAATGGATGCCTGTGCATGTTAGGTAGGGTTCATGAATGAGCAATGAGTAGGTGGGATGGCACAGTGAAGGAAATAAGATCATAGAAGAAGAGATAAAAGAACATACTAAATGTGCATTTGTGGTTTTGAATTTCAGTGATTTGATTAATAGATCAAATTGGCTCTATTAGCAGAAATGTCAATTCAAGGACAAAATAAACAGGTTTCCAATGTATAGTTCAAGAGCAGTTGGTACAGCATCCATGTAGAGATGTCTGTGGCAAAGATATGCACCGGCTATGTTTCTGTTGATTTGTCTATACTTGAAATATAACTTGGGATGCATGCATCTACATCCCAGGAAAGAGAAGGATGGGAACCTTGGAAGTACATGAGATTTGCAAGTGAGAGAGCCTAGAGAGGGACTTGATGGCAATGCAGAATAAAGAGGAGTAAAAGGAATGGCTAGATTAAAACATAACCAGAATGATACAGGGCCTTGGAATAAATGGAAGGGGAAATATAAAGAAAGTTAATGGAGGTTTAGAGCAGGAACTCAAATGTGTTTAAATGAAGCTGTCAGTATTATTATAGTTTCTACAATCTATTAAAAATGATGGCTATGTTCATGGATAACACAAACATTTACTACATTTTTATTATGTGAAATACACAGTGATATAATTGGGAATATGTTGATGCAAAACAGAAACTTCATTTTTAGAACTAATGTTTCAGTAAAAAAATGGGCAATAAATACATAATTAATTTCTGACACTGATCTTTGAGCTTATTAAATAAAAATATAGTGCATAAGTGGTAGAATTATTTCTATCAATGTATTTTAGAAAAAAACAATGTCAGTAATAAATGCAGTTACCTTTATTGAGCAGTAGTAGTATAAAAAACTTAATGATTATCAAATAAATAATTAGGCCAGATAGCCCTTAAAGGTCTTCCCATTTCATTTAGAATCCTCACCCCTTACCATGGCCCTGATGATCTTCTTCTTTCTACCTTTCCACACTTCCTTGACCACATTTAAGTCATCTGGATTTTCTTTCTAATTCTGGAGCTTATTATGCTTTTATTCACCTGAACTTCTTTGAACTTGATGATTTTTCTCTGCCTGGAAGGCACTTTCCCAACACTTCACATGGTTGATTTCTCTAAATTATCAACTATCATACTTCATCATGGGTTCTCATGCCCTCCTCCTGCCTGCTTATTTCCAGCATAGCACATTTTATAATTAGTATTTAAATCTTTTTTTCTTTATTAATGTATGTGTTTTCTTTCTTGCCTACTCATATTCTATCTTCTTCCAGAATGGAGAAATGATGGACCTTGTCTGTCTTATTTAATGCTGGTCAATCAATATTTGGTGACTGACTGACTGAATGAATGAATGAGTTTTATACTTGGAAATTAGCAGAACGTTGAAGTACTTAATTTGAAATTCTCATCCTAAATATCATTATGTTGTCTGTGCATTACTCCACAGTATAGAATTTTCAGCTACATTTAACCATTCAGTAGTGTTTGATAACTGATATGTTCTTTTCATTTTTGATAAAACTAATGGCATCTTGGTACATAACAATTTGTCTAAAACTTAAAATTCTTACAATAAATCTCTAAAAGTAGAATTACTGAGTGAAAAGTTTTGATGAAGTATATTGTTTAGTGTTAAATCAGTAGCGTTAAATTACAGATCCATAGTGTTAAATTACTTCTGAAAAAGTAAAATACAACTTGAACTTAGAGACATGTGAAAATGACCATTTTACTATAGGCATCAGTATCTTAAATGTTCTTATTTATAATATTTCCTAATTGTAAATAATACTCAAAAATGATATCTCAACTGTTTTAAATTTGTTTATTTTAATGATAGTGAGGTGAGATTGATTATTTAAGTGATTATCAACCATTTTTATTTCATGATATATATTTACTAGTTTATTTTTAATTAGACCTTTTTATTTAAAAAAAGTATCACCTTCTATGAATAGTAGAGAGCCCTGAAGAAATCTTGTCTTTTAAAAACAAGGTGGATAAATAGCAATTAAATTAGTAAATCCTATTGCATTTCACACATTTGTCACAATGTAATGAAGACATTTATGGGAGATCCAAATGGACAAAATACCTCATCCAGCCCTAAAGGTGAAGGCATACTCTGCAAAGAGAATGCCGTATAGTAGGGATCCTGAAGGAAAATTAACAGAGCAAGGAAGTAGGTGAAGGGTAGAGCAGTGTTTCAGGTCAAGAATGTTGCAAGTGAAAAGGGCTGAAGTCATAGAACCAGGAATCTGTAGACAGAGTTGATCAGGACTGGAGGGCAGGTCAGCAGTCTGAGGAATTTTAGAGGGTATGTACAGTGAGAACTTGAACTGTGTGCTATGCAATGGTGTTTGCACTTGATCTTACTGGCAGTTTGGAGACTACAGAAGAGGCTTAGGGAGAGGAGTGGGGTCACTCTGACTAACAAAAGAACAATACTACAAGCAGAATAAATGCCTTAAGTAATCCAAGTAACAGAAAGATATTAGACTAATAGTTGCAGTTGAAATATGTTTGTAAAAGGTAACAAATGGTATCCAGATTTCTGCCTTGATCTCTCTTTATGATGAATACCCATGCTAGGAAAGACAGAATGCAGAGGATGATGAAGCAAATTATACATTTCATTGGTGGGGATGTAGGTAGGGAGGAGGGATGCATGAAGAGGAAAAGTTGGAGCATAAGGCTATAATGAGTCCCATATTTGACGTTTGTGTTTGGCTTATATTGAGGGTCTTCATATTAAAATAAACAGCAGAGTATAAGTCATTGAGTTATAAATCTAAAGAAGTAATTTGAATCGGAATTTTAAAAAATGTGAGCCAGCAATATGTAGAAAGTAATGGCAGCCATAAAGGAAATGCCATGGCCCACAGATGGTGCTACTCTGTACCAGGAGTCACAGACTAAAATATTCTGGGCTTTGGTATTTTGTAAAATAGATCATAGAAACGAGAGCAGATCATACAAATCTGGGACTGTAAAAGTTTAAATGATTCCTGGAGGAAGATGAGCCAGCAAAGAGAACCTAAAAGAATCTATGAGCCAAATAGGAGGAAAACAATGAGGATGTCTTTTCAAAAATGCCCCAGAAAGATTGCCCTTTGTAAAAGAGTGAGTGATAGTGTGTCATGTGCTTCAGATAAGTCAAACAAGGGAACTATTCACATGTATCCATTGACATTTCATTGCAATAAGATACACATCTTCATTGGAGTAGTGAAGGCAGAAGCCAAAGTGCATTTTATTAATAATTTAATGAAAAACAGAAAAGTAATGGGGACTCTAGTAGAACCAATTAAACTGTGTATCAATTAGAATAAGAATGTTGAATTTTGAAAGGTTAAAGTGACAATAACTGGCAGGAATGAAGAATTTAAATACATTTTGCTAAGAGAACCATCTGTATTTTTTACAGTGTATGCATACCGGCAACACAGTGTACCTTGATATTTACTAGCAATTTGTCACTCTACATTGAGGTAGGCCTTTTTATGTGAAAGTTTACTCCATTTTAGTTTATTTTAATTTAAAATTTTTAATTAAAATTGCATATATCTTTAGGTGTATAACACAATGATTTTATATGCATACAGATAATTGCTAAAATTAATTAACAGCTCTTCACATAGTTACCACTTTGTTTGCATGAGAAGTGCACCTGAAGTATATTCCATCAGCACATTTCAAATGTCCCACATAGTATTATTAAATATAGCCATTATGTCTGTAGAGTAGAAGTCTATACTTATTCATCTTATACAACAGCAAACCAAAAAGTCAGACCCTGTGACAAACATCTCCCCATATTCACACCCCTGGTTCTACTCTCTGTTTCTGAGTTCAACTTTTTATTTCTTTTTTTTTAGATTACAAATATAAATTAGATTATGCATAATTTGTCTTTTTTCTCTGGCTTATTTTAGTTAACATAATGTCTTCCAGGTTCATTATGTGCGTCCAAAAGGCAGTACTTCCTTCTTTCTCCTGACTGACTGTTAACATTGTCTATATAAACCACATCTTCTTTATCCACTCATCTCTTGACAGACACTTAGGTTGTTTCAATACCTTAGCTATTGTTAATAATGCTGCAATGAATACAATAATGCAGGTATCCAAGATACTAACTTCATTTCCTTTGAATAGATACCAATAAGTGTGATTCCTAGATCATAATATAGTTTTATTTTTAATCTATGAAGGCACTCCATACTATTTTCTTTAAAGCCTGCACCTATTCACGTTACTGCTAACAGTTTACAAGGGTTGCTTTGTCTTTACATTCTCATCAAAACTTGTTTTCTTGATAATAACCATTGTAACAGGTGTACACTGTTATCTCATTGTGATTTTCGCTTGCATTTCCCAGATAATTAGTGATCATTTTTTAAAAGACTTTATTTATTTATTTTTAGAGAAGGGAAGGGAGGGAGAAAGAGAGGGAGATAAACTTCAATGTGTGGTTGCATCTCACATGTGCCCTACTGGGGCACTGGCCTGCAACCCAGGCATAAGCCTTGTCTGGGAATTGAACTAGTGACCCTTTGGTTCACAGGCTGGCACGTAATCTACTGAGTCACACCAGCCAGAGCATAATTGGTGATCTTGAACATCTCTTCATATATTTGTTAGTCATTTGTATATCTTCTTTTGAGAATTTTCTTTTCAGGTCTTTTGTCAAATTTTTAATTGGGTTATCTTTCCTTCTTTCTTCCTTTCTTTTTTCTTTTTACTGTTCAGTTCAGTTGTTTTTATCCCATTTATGTTTTGGATATTAACCTCTTATCAAATGAATAGTTTGCAAATATTTTTCCCCATTCCATAGGTTGTCTCTTCATTTGATTGATTGCTTCCTCTGCTGTAAGGAAGCTTTTAGTTTGATGCAATCCCATTTCTCTGTTTTTGCTTTGGTTGCTTAAGCTTTGTTTGCCTAAAATTCACTGCACAGAATAATATCAAAAAGTATGTCCTTTATATGTTCTTCTAATAGAAGAAATGGATAACTTCCAAGAAATATAAAATTTACCAAGACTAAATCGTAAAGAAATAGAAAATTTGAACAGACCAATAATGACTAGGGATATTAAAGCAGTAATCAAAAATTTCCAACAAATGAATGCAGAACCTAATGTCTTCACTAGTGAAGTTTACCAAACATTTCAGAAAAATTACTACCAATACTCCTCAAATTCTTCCAAAAATACTGATGAGGAGTGAACACTTCCAAACTATTTTATGAGGGTGACATTACCTTTATACCAAAGCCAGACAAGAACACTACAAGAAAAGACAATCATAAGCCAATATCTCTGATAAACACAGCTACAAAAAAATCTTAACAAAATATTAGCAAACTAGTTCGACAGAACATTAAAAGGAAAATACAGTATTCTTTTTATTATTTCTTAGCTGCCAACACTAGGTTAAAAATTCACCAGTTAATGCTTTGGATACAAAAACAAAACAACAACAAATAGATCTTACACAGACCACTTTTTCTGCCCAGTAGAAGGCTGCAAACACTGCTTAACAAATTGTCTTCAGCACTCCTTGCCTGCCTCTCCAGTGACACTGCTAATTAAACACTGAAAATATGTGACAGAGGAGCTTAATGATTTCAACAGTGGCTTGAAGTCAGCAGAGATTTGAGAATAAAAGTAGCTCCGTTAATATTAACATCAAACTTTTGATTTTACTGTCCTGTCTAACACACCCATGAACACTAAGAATACCTAGAAGACACTAATGTGACAAATAGAAGACCACTTAGGTTATTCAACTGCTCTGAAATGTTTCTACTGAATCTGTTAATGCTGTTGCCTATAAAATATCTGCAGTAAAAAACATGTTTAATGTCTCCAAAGAAACTTTCCACACAAAATTATTGCCCTGGTTAAATCACAAGCATAAGTGCAGGTCACACCCAATAAAAAGGATGCATTCAGATTTCAAGGTAGTTGACCAAGACAGCAACAAAAGAAACATCTGAGCTTCCCTCTTCTCGTGGACATACTGAATGTATAGTGACCCATAGACTAATTCCCTCTGAAAGAGATCCAGAAACTGCTACACATCGAGTGAAGGAAAAAATACCCAAAGAGAAATGAGTAGGAAAGTCTAAGACATACTCTCCCCATAAACCTCATTTCTAACATAGTGGCATACACTTGAGAGGGAGTGCCCAGCTTCTCCCTGAGGCAAGGAGGGTTTGGACCTCAAATTTAGCACTGGCATTTAAAGACTCCACCCAAGGGACAGGCCTACACCACACCAAGTTCTGAAGGCCAATGGGACTTACCATTCATCAGACCCATGACATGTTAGCAAACAAAGCTCTTACTAGTTGTGTGACCACTCACTACTATTACTTCAGGGTTTAATGTAAACAGAAGGGGCAAAAAGTCTTTCCCTGAAAGGAGCTCATCTGTATAGTTTAAAAGCTGCTACCCAAGGGTCAGGACTCCAAAGCAGCACACATCAAAGGGCTGGCTGCAGTTCTTCTTGAGACCTGGGAAACCAGAGAACACCATTTCCACCTTTCCTCCCAGCCTACTCTACGTTGCTGGCATCTATTTGGCAAGAGCTTTCATACACCAATGCATTCTTGCTTTTCTAACTACACATGAGGGACAGGTCACTGATCACCTGACTCTAAGAGCCAACGTGGCTTACATTCATGAGGCCCACAAGACCATAGCAAACAAGAGGTTGATAACAAGCTATTCCCCCCAGATATCAGCTCAGAGGTGTCTGGTAAAAATGTCCATCTTCAAGTCCTTCCTGGAAAGGAATCTATCTTCCTAAGAAACTGTGCCTGAGGGGTCAAGGCTTTTAACTTTATCACATACTTAAAGGCTATCCATTATCCTCCCAGACTCTGAGGAAGCAGGTGGACACCTGCCTGAACTTCCCCTCCAGCCCACAGCAACCATATCACCAAGTCACCAATATCTCCATAGAAGGAGTGTGCACTACAAAAAGTTTGATTTTCTGGCAGTTTTCCAAAAGACAATCCTGGAAATTGTCTTACCTGGCTCCACTAGATATCTGGACTTTCAGTGAAGGATTCCATAGGATTATAGCAAACAAAGAAGCACTTCTATTTTTTTTTAATACAGATAGTTTTATTTTTTTTCTGGTTTGTTTGTTTATTTATTTATTTTTAATTGTTGTTCAAGTATAGTTGTCTGCATTTTTTCCCCACCACTCCCCCCTACTCCAGCCATCCCTACCTCCCACCTTGTATCCTATCCCACCCTTTGGCTTTGTTCATGTGTCCTTTATACATGTTTCTTGATGACCTTCCCCTTTCCCCCCATTATCCCTTTCCACCTCCCCTCTGGTTACTGTCAGTTTGTTCTCAATTTCAATGTCTCTGGTTATATTTTGTTTACTTTTGTGTGTGTGTGTGGATTAGGGTCTACTCATAGGTGAGATCATATGGTATTTGTCTTTCACTGCTTGGCTTATTTCACTTAGCACAAAGAAGCAGTTCTTAATGGGTGCTGGGTCATTCCCTTGTAACTATACAACTATACACCTGGGCCAGAAGGCAAAGTGCCCATTTTCCAGTTTCTCTCTGGAATGTTTTTATTTTAATCTTCACCTGAGGATCAACTTATTGATTTTAGAGAAAGAAAGGGAGAGAAGGGAGAGAGAGAGAGAGAGAGAGAGAGAGACATCAATTTGTGGCCTCCCTATGTGCCCAACTGGGAATGAAACCTGATACCTAGTTGTGCACCCTGATCGGGTTTTGAACTGGCAGCCTTTTGGCCTACGGGATCATGCTTGAACAAACTGAGTCACGTAGCCGAGGCTCCTTGAAAGGGATTTAACAATCTATATTCCCAGCAGCTGCCTGAAGGTAGAGTTTATCAGTATGCATCAAGGTGCTAACTGCAGTGCTTCCCCTTGGGACACTAACAGGCCTTTCACACTGACATCTACTAAGAACCATTAGGAACAAAGTAGGCAGTTTAGAAAATAACAAAGTTTTAAGGAAAAACTAGGAGCTTGGGCTAGGCTGAATGATTAGGTTCATCTCTTAGATGAGAGCACTCTGTCTGCACAGGGAAGGACAATGTTTTATGTTCTGCACAGAAAGCAACACAAGAGCCAGGAAAATAAATATAAGATATGTCCCAAACAAAAGAAAAGATAAATCTCCAGAAACAGATCAAAATTAAAGACTTTATGGCTTTACCAGATAGAGAGTTCAAAGTATTAGTTAAAACATACTCGTAAAAAGCAGGAGAGCAATGCAAGAACCAAGTGAAAATTTCAGAAAAAAATAAAAACATAAGAAATTGCCATACAGAAATCATATAGTTGAAAAATACAGTAACTAGGAAATTCAGTGCAGGGTTCAGTAGCAGACCAGATAAATTGAAAAAAGGATCAGCAAACTCAAATAGAAAGCTGTGGAACTCATCTAATCAGAGGAGCAAAAGGATAAAAGAATGAAAATAGTGAAGGTGATTTAAGGGACTTGTGCTACTCCATAAAATGTGCCAATATATGAATTATATGAGTCCCAGAAGAGGGGAGGGAGAGAGAGATGGAGAGAGAGGGAGGGAGATGGAGGTGAATAGGTAGAAAGCTTACTCAGAAAAAAATGGATAAAAACTTTTATCACCTGGGAAAGAAAACAGATATCAGTACCCAGGAAGCGTAAAAAATCCCAAATAAGAATCCAAAAATACCCATATTAAGACACATTACAATTAAATTATCAAAAGTTAAAGACAATGAAAGATTATTAGAAGTAGTGATAAAAAATTGTTATATACAAAGTAATCTCCATAAGATCAGTAAGATTTTTCAGCAAAAACTTTACAAGTTGGAAAGATGTGACATGATATATACACAGTGGTGAAAAATAAAAATGTCATCAAGTAGGCTACCACACAAATTTGTCCTTCAGAATTGAAGGACAGATGAAAAGTTTTCCAGACAAATAAAAGCTAAAGGTGCACATCACCACTAGACCAGCTTTAAAAGCAATACCAAAGGGACTTATTTAAGCTGAAACAAAAGGATGCTCACTAGTAACAGAAAAATGAAAGTACAATGAAACTCACTGTAAAATATATATATGGATATGGATATATATATACTTAAATTAGAATATTCTAATGTGGTAATTGTGATAGGTAAATCACTTATAACTAGTTTAGAGGTTGAAAGAGGTATTAAAATCAGTTTAACTACAATAATTTTTAATAAGTACAATGTAAAAATATATAAAATATGACATCAAAAAGCATAAGATGTGTGAGGGGAATACAAAAATGTAGAGATTTTATATAAGTTTGAAGATAAGCTGTCAGCAGGTTAAAACAAACTTACAAACGTAAAATGCTTTAGGTGAGCACCATGTTAACTACAAACAAAAGCACTGCCGCAGATCCAGAAAAGCTCAAGACAAAAGAATCAAATGTCCCTATATAAAATAAAACTACAATGGAAGAGAGTAAGAAAGAAAGAACAAAGGAATTACAAAACAAGAAGAAAATAATGAACGAAAGGCCTATAGTGAGCCTAAACCTATCAATAATTATTCTAAATAAATGGAATCAATTTTCCAATCAAAAGACAGTGACCTAAGGAAAAAATCAAACTTATTGCAACTATATATACTGTCTGCAAGTGATTCACTGAGCATATACATGCTGAAAATAAAGGGATAAAAAAATTCCATTTAAATGGAAGCCAAAAAAAGCAGTACAATAAGAGGCTATAACATTTGTAAAAATGTAGCTATCCCAACATAGATATTTTAGGAGCAACTACATATATAAAGCATGAGAAAGAAAAACATCCTGCCATTTGGGACAGCATGCATGAACCTGGAGGGTATTACACTGAGTGTAATAAGCCACACAATAAGAAATACTACATCATATCACTTATATGTGGAATCAAAAAAAGACTCATGAAAATAGTAAATAGTAGTAAAAATAGTAGAAGATAGAAGAAAAACTATTGCCAGAACCTGGAGGGGGTGGTGAAAATAGGGAAATACTGATCAGAGAGTACAAACTTTTAGTTGTAAGATAAATAAATTCTGAGGATCTAATGTACAACATGGTGATTATAGTTAGTAACACTATTCTGTATCACTAAAATTTGTAAATAGAACTTAAATGTTCTCATCCAAAAAAGTAATTATGTGAGGTGGTGAATGTATTAGTTAAATTGATACAGAGATCTTTTTACAATGTATAGTTATATCAACCATCACATTATATATTTTAAATATGCTTTTATTTGTCAATTATTCCTCAATATAGCTGAAAAATAGAAGTGTTCAGAATTCTTTTCCATCTTCTAACTTCTATAGAAAGGGAATAAATGTTGACACCAATCCAACCTTTGAACACATAAATGAAACTACAGCTGGACCTTGAACTGCGTAGGCTTGAACTAAGGGGTCCACTCACGTGGATTTTTTTCAATAAGTACCTGTATTGTTTTTATGTGTGGTTGGGGGAATGTGGATGCAGATGGCCTGTAGGCACTGATCTATTCCAATCTACCTAGGGAACTCGATAATCCTAAGGCTTTGCTAGCCGCAGGGAGTCCTACACAATTCTTCATGGAGATTGAGGGAGAACTTAAATTAGGGCAAGTCAAAAGTTATACATGTTACTTCAACTGTGTGGAGAAGGGAGGTCAGGTGTCCCTAATGCCCACATTATTCAAGTGTCAACTGTATATAGGTTTGAGCCTCATCTTTATTATGCAGTCTTCAGGTTTATTTATTATAGGCTACTTTTAATATTTCATTGCTCCTTGAATCATTTGAACTTATAAACATTAAAAATAATGTGTTCAAGGAAATATATGAATTAGATTTGGCATAGAAGATTATTGGAAGAGATGAGGTATGTATTTTAGAAGCAAATGTTAAAACTTTTATTTTAATCACTGGCTATGTTAATAGTTTTTCAAGAAGAATTTCTAAATTGAAATTGACACATCTTATATGAAGCAGTAGTTGAAGTAGAGTAAATTCAACCTTACAAAACCATATTGAACTGGAGTTTACTAGGGCTTCCCTCTTGAAAGAAGATGGTATTTGCATAGTTGTTGACCTAATAATGTTTCCATAGATTATATCTAACTCTCTATTCAAATATTTTTAATCTTGTCTAATGAGTGAGAATATTTTTACCTTTTAGTCACTTTATGGAATACTCAGGGGAAATGATTTTATATGCCTGGGCATCTTTTAAATCTCCAAAGACATTTTTTTCGTTGTCATTGAAAATAAATGGCATAAGTTGTGACAATTGCTCCTACAGCAAGGTACAGTCAAGCTCTGTATAGACCTTTCCAGAAAATAAATTAGATCTATGTCAAGAAGAAAAAAAGAATATACAAAGGCAAAAAATCCTATTTATTTAAAAAGTAATTTTTGACTGTAATTTTTTGTTGTTTGTTCAATGTGTCCATGAGTAAATCCAGGAATCTGATCTTTGGTGTCTCAAAGGATAAGGTGTAAAACCTATGACTGAAGATTAACACTGAAACTAATCTAAACAGCATAGGGTTATAAGTGGATAACAACTCTGGGGTTCAATATTAGCACCAGAGCTAGTAATAAAATGGATCAGGACACATTTTGCCTTTGAAACGTTTCTAAATCACCCTAGAGATTTTGCAGAGATCTGTGGGCAAACCCATTTGACAAGATCTCCCAGTGAGTTCTGTCATCCTGAAGGCTGAGAGAACTTAGACAACATAAGCAGTCCCAATTCTGGCAGCAGAGACCAGGATCTGTGAAAGTAAGTAGCAGAACGTTTCTAAATATTGTTCTGCATGCAGGATGAAAGAACAGTAAAAATACTTGAAACTTGTAAGTAACTTCTATAGTAATTAAGTGGGGGAAGCAAAACGTGTTTATAATAGCTCTTTTTGAAGCTGAGACTAATGTTTCATTGTGTAGGTGTGTTGATTAGTAAAGATTTTTTTCACTGAAACATTTTAATTAACATTCTATATTTCAGAGATCATATACACATCTCTGATAAATTATGTACAATGTATGGTTTTAATAAATTATTAATAAACATGAAATTCTATCCTTCAAAATCTGGAAAAAATTGTCAAATAAATTTTGTGTGTCTGCATCTCTGACTAGAATTTTGTGACACAGAGATATGTACAATAAACCACTCTGATTTTTGCAGACTGCACCTTATTTAACCTTATATAATAAAGATTTAAAGTTCCTATAAAATGCTATCAGAGATACTATATTATGTTATATTTAATTTGTACTATCAAATGAAGATTTTTTCAAAATGATAGCATGTAAAATCATCCAAACGTACATCACTTTCCAAACAATGACCAAGGCTGCAGAGGTCCTCCTTTCCCACACTAAGTATCTTGGCATATGGTTAATCCCATCACCACATGACTGATAACATATGATATTTAATTGGCAATAAAACTGGTAAAAATTACTTAATGGGCAAAAACATAATAAATTCCTTATAAGATTTTTAACATTTAAGTAATTTAAAGTATTTCTATTAATATAAAAAGTAATAATTTGTATATTAACACGAATATTTCTACAATACTTTTCAAGGCTTTATTTTGCTAAATACCACATATTTAACCAAATCAACCACTGGTATCTAATGAAGAAAGTAATCCATGTGTTGCTTGTATTAATGAAGAAACACGCTTAAGAAATGCAATAATAATTCTGGACATTTCCACAAGGCATCAAGGTCATGATGTGATACTCCAGTGATATCAATTTTTCCACTACTCTGACCTTTTTCTCTAGAAGAATAGAAAGGGCCTGATGAAAGACCAGTAAATCAAATTAAACAGCGATTTCCAAATAAGGCGGTATTAAAATAAATCAGCCCTAGACTGGCTGATAAGAGAAAAGGTAAAGAAAAATTTGGCTAAAACAGTAGTATCATGAATGTGCTCTATGCACTTTATTTCAGCAGCAGTGCAAAAGGCCAACTTGTATGACACTCTGAACCTGTAAACACTGAGTAAAATTAGTCCCTACTTTCACAGATTATTAAATGTAAAAGTAACAAATTGCATAAATAATCTAATAATTTAATGCAATTTATGAGAAGAATTCTCAAACATAGTATGGGACTTCCTTATAAATACTGAGATAAAATTATATTAAAATTAATTTTCTTGAATTTTTCTCATAAGATACCCAGTTTTAGAAAAACATAGGGAAATAATTATATAATAAGAAATTTATTGAAAGATTCTTTTCCTGAAGAAGTGGTATAGCAGACAGGATTTGGGCAGACACCACATTCTTTGGCTCACCTATGATCACCTATGATTATGGTGTATTATGAAAAAGTAACTCAGATTATATTTTAATTAATGTATGTTTTTCCCTGAATGTAAGCAAATCCACTAATATGGCTGCCTGTTACATCACTACTGAGGCAAATTTGAGATTTGGTTTCAACATTGGTATTTACAAAAGACAGATGAGTTATCTTTGTAAATCTCATACCACTGAAAAGTGTAGTGCAATGCACTTTAAATTACAAGGGGAAAGAATGACAAATGAGTAACAAACAGATGCACAGCCAGTGGAAGATTCTTATGTCTGATTTAGAAGTCAATGTGAGACAAATTTTGGTGATTTTATCTGCTGAACACTGGGAAGGCACTAGCATTAAAAATAAAATAAGCTATCAAAGGTCATTGCTGTAGCTTCAATACTGCTTTTACAATATTGAAATTAGCCTTGGGTTGAGATCCCTAAAGGACACTTAAATACAATTTGGTTAACTATTTCCTTCAAAATTTAATATTATTCATGGATTTTAAGGCTTTCAGCAAGTGGCAAATGCATTATCTTTATAAATATCTTAGTCAATAATTGTGCTAACAAAAGAGACCTGTGCAGTCAGAATCTAACCTTCCTGGTTAATATCTTTTATAATTCAAAGTTATTATTTAAATAATCTTTACTTTTAAAAACTCATATTTTGACACTCCCCATTAGAATTATGACTTATGATATAAATATACTGCTACTTCTGTTTATGAAAATTGATTTGTTATAAAAATTTCATATTATTATATAAACTTTTTGAGGTCAGAAATTTCTTACTTTTCTGTTAAAATCTGTAATGTTTCCACTAGAGATGATGTGACTAGTGGATATTTAACAAATATTTGTTTATAATTAATTAATAAATTGTAATGTCCCAAAGAAAGAGCATAAAATTCAGTGTTAGGTTTAAATTATTGTTGTAATATCTTTTCTATTTTGTTCAACATTAGTTGCAGGCTCTGCTTAGTGCAGTTTTTTATTAAAATATTTTATATCTTATATTGCAAGTTTCATGTAGAATATTAATATATAATATTAGAAAATAATTTTCTTGTGGGGATAATGGTGAATTAAGGGATATCCTTGTAAGAAATATAAGGAGCATGCAAAGTAATATGCTCAGAAAACTGAACAACTGAGTGGCTTAGTGATAAAATTTTTTGAACATGATTGTTGAGTAAAGACGTAAGGTCATGCTAATTCAAGTCCTATTGGCAGCAGGCACAAAAGTCTTATTAATTAGGACACACAAGGATTCACAAAATTTTCATAAAACATATTAAAAGAAATCATAGTATTCAAGAGCTCAGCAGGCTACTGCACTTATGCTATTTTATCTAAAATCACATGGATTTTACCAACTCTAATGAAAAAATATCAAATATACAAAATAATTATATTCAGATGATTAAAAAGAGGCCATAGTTCAAAAAGTGGATTCCTGACATCAAATGAAGTTCTTGACAGCATTACTGAATTTTAGATCACTGTTATTTACCCTAGTAACTTTTCCTAACTCCCTATATTCCTTAAGATGCCATATCGTCTCAACAGAAAAAAAAAATGTAGCTGATAATATCATCACCTAAGCTGTGGGAAAACAGGGAAACATTCTTCAAATGTTCTCTCTTTTAAAAGACAGTAAAATTCCCTGGCTGGAGTAGCTCAGTGGATTTAGTGCAGGCTGCGAACCAAAGCATCACAGGTTCAATTCCCAGTCAGGGCACATGCTTGGGTTGCAGGCCATGGCCCCCAGCAACCGCACACTGATGTTTCTCTCTCTCTCTCTTTCTCCCCCCTTCCCTCTCTAAAAATAAATAAATAAAATATTTGAAAAAATAAAAAATAAATATAAAAAAGAGCTATCAACAATATGTAGTTTAAAAAAAAAGACAGTAAAATCAGGACAAGAGTTGGCCCTTTTCTAAGTTTTTTTACTAACCAACTCCTACATTCATACCATCCCAGTGCATATATAAACAAAACAAAACGTTTTCACATGCACGTCTTATGGACAAAGGCTCTACTTCTTACAGACACAGGACAGACGTCATTGTTATGGGACTTGTGCAATCAATTGCATAGAGACATATGTGTAGGACCTCATACTTAAAAAATTCTGTAATAAATACTTGAAATTCTCAACAATATTTTCATAAGGATCTCTCATTTTTCATTTTGCACTGGGTCTTAAATATTATGTAACTGGTTCTGGATAAACACCTTCTCTCTTTAATTGGATTAATAGTACCTATGAAAATCTAGACAAATGAGACTGTTTCTTGGAAACATCCACTTTAGGGAAGATGAGCTAAATCATGTTGTAGTTACAAACTAAATCATCAGTATATTAAAAAAATGAAAAAGATGCATTTCCTGGTCATGCTGTTTGTCCATCATAGATCACATGGGGACTGTGTTTTACATCATGCTATTATTCCTGATCTCTGTGTCTAAAGTAGTTCCAAATATTTAAAAATATAGTCTGGAAAGCAGAGAGATTAAAGGTTATAGTAATCAGAACCCATTGCCAACAAGAGGCAAAACTTCTTCAATAGTAAAAAACATTGTTTTTCCATTTACCAAAGGTCTTTTACTAATTCATTGCTAATGAGTAAATAAAGAACAAGAAGAGATCTTTTCCCTTATAAAATTTGTGCTGCTGAAGATAGTCTCAAATGCTAAATTACAGACTATTTGTGAATCATCATAGTCCAATAATAGCAAATGTACTACAGCATTGTGAGGTTCTTACATTCATTTGCACCTCAAGGTCAACATTGCTTTCGGTATTTCCAGTATGAATTGTCACTTAATGTCATTCAGCATGCTTTGAAAAAGTCTTTTAACACTAAATCAATAATCTGACCTGACTTGGCATGACTGCACCACTCCCCAGGCCAGAAGCCAGCCACTTAGTACTGTTTTCAATTCAAAATTATGCAATTTTTGTTTTCATACATGCTGATTCCTTTGTGTCAATACTGGAGTATTTATTTCCTTTCTTCTTGGAAATCATGTTCACTTGCATTCTTTAGGATACTGAATTCTTTAGGTTCCAACTAAAAAGTTACTTCCTTGAGAAAGGAAGACTGCCCACTCCAGGTGAGGTGCCTCTCCTCTGAATGCCCACCCCATCCTACGCTATCTCACCACAGCACACATTTGTTGATCCATTCAAGTATTCTTTTGCCTCCTTGTGTTTATTAGGTTATGAACTCTGAGAGGACAACAGCCTGATTGTTTTTTCATCATTAAATATCTAGCACTTATTACAATAAATATTGTTTGGATTGATTTAAATAGACTAGTTTATGAAAGAGCCGAAGAATTAATAGAGTAAGATGTTCATTTATAATTTGAAAAGAGTATTCATTATGTGATGTAATTCTGTATGTTCCCATTTATATGGAAGTTTTGCTATAACACAAAGAAAAAGAAATTGTTTACAGCTACTTTTATTTCCATTACATATAAGCAAGTCAGACTATGTTTTTCTGGGAGCTATTATACCTAGGGAGGCAATATCCATAAGCAGCTTGGAAGTAAACTGATAATTCAAATGTTGATAGTTCTATTACCTCTCTTTCTAACAGAATCTATAATTGTGTGTAATCACTTGGTGTTCTTCCAACACATTTTGCTTATTTTAAAAACAAGACTGATGAAATGGGATATGTGGGTATAATGACATATCTGGTGTAAAGAAGCAAGTAAAATTTTTGAGTCTGTCTTTGTGTATGACCTTGGAAAGTCCTTTTATTTTTAGTTTCTTTTTTCTCTAAAATTAGTATAGTAATATTTATCCCACAGGGATACTGTAAGGAGCACATAGGAAATGTGCATGGACATACTGTGTAAACTGCGAGGAGTTATATACAAATGAGAATTCAATAATTCAAATAAATTTTCTTAAAATAACAACAAAATTACATATTTTAAGGAAAAATATATATGTTTCTAAGAGTATAAAATATATTACAGTGGATTAATATATGTGGATAGATACACACATGTGCATAAACATTACAGTGTTGATGGTTCTATTATATGAAGCATTTATTGAAAGAAAAATTTCAAATACTATGTTTATATACATATATACACATTTCTATGGTTATTATTTGTATATAGTGAATAAATGCTTTAGATATCAGTTGCCATAATTTTGGAGATAATTTTACTACAATAAAAATATGTATACTTTTGAAGTATTTAGAAAACTATAGTAGTAAATAAAATATTTAAAAAGTTCATTTCCTTATAATTTCTATTTTCTACCTACTCAACACAAGATTTTAATTTTTTTTCTTTTTCAAGATAAAAAATAAAAAGGCAAACTCAAGAATTCAATTGAAAAATGTACTTAAATCAAACCATTCTTTTAATTCCATGAAAAATAAAAACAAGTGCAAAAAATTGGCATTTATATACTACATATTATTTCATACTTGAGAATTTTAGATATTTTGTTTATTCAACTAGGAAATATTTTATTGTAAAGGAACATGCACATCATGGGATATAAAGTTTAAAAAATAATATTTACTACATTTCTAATAACTCTTCTAAAATCTCTCACTTATGTTATACACAATTTAAGGTTCAACCTTAAAAATTTATCTTTCCTTCTAAGTGCCTGAATCCACACCAATTATACACCTTCCTATGGCTGTGTCTGGCAAAGTCACTGAAGAGAGGACCAGCCAATTGTTGTATTTTTTTCCCCCAGGGCTAGTATTTTAGGATTTGAATCCAATCTAAACCAACTCAGAATTTCAAAGTATGACTTTAGCATTATAGTAGTTTAAAAGTCAGTTTGCTTTTTAGTGAAGGGTAAAGTTTTACAACAACCTTTTAAAAAAAGACAACAGTGTGGTGATTATCAGAGGAAAAGGGAGATGGGGGCAGGGAAAATGGGTAAAAGGGGAATAAATGGTGATGAAAGGAGAGTTGGCTTTGGGTGGTGAATACATAATACAATATAGAAACATACATAATTTTATTAACCTATGTCACCCCAATAAATTCAATCATTTTTTAAAATAAAAATTTAATTTTTCCTTTGTACTTATCCTTTTTTCCAAATAATCTACTACAAGCCACTACAACTGAAGAATTACCTTTATAATTTTAAATTATAAAGAAATTGAACATATTTAAGAGGTAAAAATAGTAGCAAAGCATGCTCCCATTCTGTAAAATGTACCTAAATTCCTTCTTCTCCAGATAAAAATTATGACTGATTTTTCTAAGACCCATCCTGTCTTGAAATATTTTTACAGTGTAGGCTTTAGGCTGATAACTTTTAATGTTTCTTAGCTAATATAATATATTATATGGAAACTCAAAACTAAGTTCCTTAATGTCTTTTAGATATGGAAAATAACTAAGAATAATTATTTATTAACTAAAAAAGACTGAATTAAAACAAAAATGGAATATAGAATTTTAAAAGGCAGTTCCAAGAACTTTGGAGCATACATATTCAAATATTTTCTAGTGAAACATAAAATATCCTGAAAAATAGTTGAAGAACATACCCAATAAGTAATTTTAATATTTTATTCAAATATAACAATATTATAGATACACTTTTATAAAGCTACTTATTTTATATATAAATATACATATAATACATAGTTGATATATACATAGTTTATATGTATGTGTGTGTGTGTGTGTATTTATCTTTCTGTACCAATATCAGTTCTACTAAACAAGGTTGTAATACACAGGGTGGAGCTAAAGTAGGGTTATAGTTGTTCATATAGAATAATATAGTAATTAGTACATTTGATTTCTGGCTGAGACGAAGGCATATGTAGATCTGCTTCACTTCCTACTGTAACCAAAAGAAAGGTAACAACAAATTTTAAAAAGTTCAGAACTGCTAGGAAATCAAACTGCATGGAAGTCTAAAAACCAAAAAATTAAAGAAGAAATATTCATCCAGACAGGTAGGAGGGGTGGAGACAGGCAACCGGGGCAGAGAGGACATGAAGCAAGGCAGCAGCTGGTAGACCAAATGGTCCCACACTCACATGTGGATAAACCAGGAGGAATAATGGGGAACAAGACAGACCACACAACCCAGGGTTCCAGGGCAGGGAAAATAAAGCTTCAAAACCTCTGGCTGTAAAAACCTGTGGGGGTTGTACTGATGGGAGAAACTACCAGTCTCACAAGAAAGTCCATTGGATGGGCCCATGGGGCCCTAAAATATACACAAGTCTACCCACCCAGGAATGAGAACTAGAAATGAGCAATTTGCTTGTGATAATGGGGTAAGTGACTGAAAGCAGGGCAAGAGCTGAGGAAGCAGCACTCTTCCCTCTCTGACCCCTCCCTGACATACAGCACCACAATGCAGTGAAGTGGGTTGCCCTGCCCTGGTGAATATCTAAGGATCCATGTCTTGCAACATAACTGGTGCACCAACACAAAGAAAAAAGGTACAAATGAAAGAACAGATCAAAACTCCAGAAAAAGAACTAAGTTATAAGGAGTCAGACAATGTATCAGATGCAGAGTTCAAAACACTGGTAATCAGGATGCTTACAGAAATGATTGAGTGTGACCACAAAATAAAGGAAGAAGTGAAGTGTATGCAAAATGAACTAAAGAAAGATATACAGGGAACAAACAATGAAAGGAAGGAAATTAGCATTCAAATCAATAATTTGGAACAAAAGAAAGAAAGAAACATTCAACTGGAACAGCATAAAGAAACAAGAATTCAAAAAAAAAGATGAGGAAAGGCTTAGGAACCTCTGGGGCAACTTTAAACATTCCAACATCTGAATCGGAGGGGTTCCAGAAGGAGAAGAGGAAGAGCAAGAAATTGAAAACTTCTGTAAAAATAATGAATGAAAGCTTCCCCAATCTGGTGAAGGAAAGAGATATTCAAGTCCAGGAAGCTCAAGAAAGTCCCAAAGAAGATGGGCCAAAGAGGAGCACACCAAGACAAACCATAATTAAATTGTCAAAGATTAAAGATAAGGATAATTATTAAAGTAACAAGAGAAAGGGAGTTAGTTACCTACAAAGGAGTTCCCCTAAGACCATCAGCTGATTTCTCAAAAGAAATCTCACAGGCAAGAAGGGGCTGGAGAGAAGTACTCTAAGTCATGAAAGGCAAGGATCTACATCCAAGATGACCCTGTCCAGCAAAGCTATCATTTAGAATGGGAGGGCAGATAAAAGTCTTACCAGAAAAGGCCAAGTTAAAGGATTTATCATTACCAAGCCCTTACTATATGATATGTTAAGGGTATTTATCTAAGAAAATGAAGATGATCAAAAATATGAATAGTAAAATGACAACAAACTCACAACTATCAACAATTGAACCTGAAAAAAAAAAAAACAAACTAAATGGAGACCACATGGAGGGTTATCAGTGGGAAGGAGGAAAAGGTACTGCAAATAAGAAGTATAGTTGGTAGGTGCAAAATAGAAAGGGGGAGGTTAAGGATGGTATATAGGAAATGGAGAAGTCAAAGAACTTATATGTACAACCCATTAACATGAACTAAGTAGGGGATCTGGAGGGAATGGGGGTATTGGGCAGAGGAGGATAAAGGGCAGAAAAAAGGGACAACTTTAATAGCATAATCAATAAACTATACATAAAATTGTATAATACAATAATTAATAAATAACAAAACATGAATAAACTGTTTCATGTACTCATAATTGTAAACCTACTTTTGCCCTACATTGTATTTCTCTTTTATTATTCTTCAGTATGCTGTGGATATCATTTCCCAGTATTTCTAGCATAGCACATGTAATGAAAAATCTATATAGCTTTATGGGCATGGATAATAAAAATGGGAAGCATTTATAGCTATCATTTATTCGATAACAGATAACATTTTGGTAGATATCTTCTAAGATGACATTTTTAGTTTTTTTTTTTACTCCTTTTTAGACAGAGAAAGACAAAAGGAGAGAGAGAAACATCTACTTCTTGTTCCTCTTATTTATACATTCATTAGTTGCTTCTTGTATGTGCCCTGTCCTGAGATGGAACTCACAACCTTGATGTATGGTATGACACTGTTGCCAAATGAGCCACCCAGCCACCCAGGAATCCAGCCAGTGCTAAGGTGACATTTTTGTTCTCCAGTTGAATTTTATGTGTTTTTGCTTTCTTTTCCTTTCCTTTGACTTTTAACACTATAGGGTAAATCTTGCATTGTTAATGCATTAAAAAGATACATACAATATGTTTATTTTTCCTTCATTAAAAAAATTGATTTACCTTATATTTTCATTGGACATTTGTAGGACACCTCTCAGAGAAAATATCTTGTTATGATTTCATTGCTATTCTGTGCTTTATTTGCAGTTATAAAAATAGTTCATCAAAACTAATTTCTCTGGTAATACATTCAATCTTTCAACAATTCTAAATATTACAAACAAATAATTCAAAGAAGGAAATATTATAGGCTTAAGTAACTATTTAATTTTTATTAGATGTTAATTTTTTGAGATTATTTAAAAATGTAGTATATGTGTTTGTGTATCTATTGTATAAGACTAATCTTTACATACTAAATAAATGATATTAAAATATATTGTAATAATCTGTACCTCACTCAAGAAAATAGTTGTAAGACCCACATTGTACGTAATGCTTTTCATAATTTTATATATGTGCAATATGTTCATTATTATAGTATGGGATAAATTGGTTTAAATATTCATGGCCAACCTTATAGCCAAACCATTAACACATCTACTTATTTGATAAGTATTAAAATAAAAAAATATTCTGAATCCTCAGTAGAACTGATTTTTTTCTAGTTATATGTATGAAAAGTTGGAAAGAATTATAATAATCCAAGTTAACAGAATTCTGAGGGTATTCTCTGAATACTGTTTTGTTTCATGGAATTCTAGGGTTTCCCTATTAATTGTAGAAGTTTTTCTCCTTCTAATTTTTCTGAAGAAGCTTCTGAATGACATTTCCAAGACTCTAAACTGAACTCCCACTGTCCCCCATCACTGATCCTACTGTGGAAATCCTTTCCATTTACCGCAACCATTTCAGCAGAGAAGCGATGCTGTTGTCAACGTCATGTTTGGGGTGTGAGAGTGGAGTCGAATACCTTAAGCTAATTCATCAGGACTGTTAAGGGCCACTTAAGAGTTGTTGCATGAGTAGATGCTACTAAATACCCTTAGGGATATCATGTTGTGGGACTGGGGATGAACTGAAGATTCTGTGATATTTATTTGGTTGACATAAAACATAATGATATAAATCACATTTTGGCATAAGACAGTTTAGCCCACTTATGTCCAGGACACACCACACTCTTCACAAAAAAGGGTTTCTTAAATATAAATAAATTTTTGATTGCTAGGGAAAGACAGTCTTTTATTTCACCTGTTTGTTGTTTATGGCTACCACTGAGCACTTTTCAAACACCCTTACTATACACGTAATAAGAATTACCTCAAACATTAAAAGAAATTCAATGAGGTAAGTGTGCCCATCAACACATTCAACAGACAAGAAAGCTAAGAAGTTAACTTAGACCTCAGGATATGTAGTAAGCAGGTGCAGAGTCAGAATCCAAATTCAAGTCTGTCTGCCTCCAGAGCAGAATACTTAGCCTCTCCTCGTAGTAATGAGAAGACTAATGAGAAGGGTAAAGAGATGAAGGAATCTTGTGTTAGATTCATGCAATTGCTCTTAGTGACAATACAAAAAATGCATCATAATAATTTTCATTTATTTTGTAAAAGTCATATAATAAATACATTTCAGAGTACTCTAGAATGATTCAGTTTATGTTAAAGCTAGTCCTACATTTCTGGATCTCTAAGTACATTTTATTTAGTGCATTATTTAGTTTATGTTTTAGGTATTTGTGTAATATGTGTATAAGTAGGTGAGATTGGTTTCATTTTTTCCTATTGGCCTAAGTTTTATTTGAATTAATATTTATAGTGGTTTAACAATATATTGTGGAGAAATAATCTTTTGTTCAACATATATTATACTTCTCATTCATGTAGTTTAGATTTGAACCAACAAAATAGATTTTATTTTCTTCTACTTTGTTTCACCTACTAAAACCATATTACAGCATCATAATCAATAACTAATAACAACTGTCATTCTAAAATATCTTATTATTACTGCTATGATTTCACTATTTGTAATTAAAACTGTCAATGTGTGACATAGGTGGAAGATAAAAGAAAGACAAAAACCAAATATTAGCATTTATAATTTTCATAAACCCTTGGCTCAAAATAAACTGTCATTTATTTAATCTTTATGTTAGATCTCGGAGTTCAGAAACATTGTTCTGATATGGTCCCTTCACTTCACTTCTTCCCCTTGGGCTCCCCTACCACTCAGGGGCACACCACACTGTTTCTTACCCATAGCTTTCCTTGGAAGAGGACTGATGTGGACAAAAAAGTAAAGGAAGGGGATTTCAAACCAAATATAGAAAAATATTTAGTTTAAGGACACATTATTTCCTCTCTTTAAACAATCTTTAAACATGTTTGCAGGTCATACATAGCCCAGAAAAATACTTTATTGCTTTTGTCCTTCATTCACAAAATTTTGTCTGCAAATATTAGAATTTAATTTTATCGTTTTAATGCAAATATATATTTTCTCATAAAAATATTTTAAATTATAATTCGATTTTCCATTACAGAAGAATAAATGGAATTTACTGCTGAAATAACAGACTCCAACTTCAGTGTGACCTGTCCAAACTTGTTACCTATTTTTATTTCAGGAATATACAGTTTGAATTCAGGTGATATGTAACAAATCACACCAACCTACTTAAAACACAGAAATAATAACAACATACAGCACAGAGAATTGTAATAACTACATACAGGGGTGGGCAAAAGTAGGCTTATAGTTGTGAGCATGTGACAGTTTATTCTTGTATTTTTATTTATTAAATATTGTATTATTATTCATTATTATTAACCTACCTTTGACCGCCATGTATGGTGTATAGATTTATCGGGAAAATCACTATAGGTTATATAAATATTTAATCACAGGGTTGTATACCTGAATCTAATATAATATTGTAAGTCAATTGTAATTTCAAAATAAAAAGAAAATAACAGCAACAAAAGTCACTAATGCACATTGTCCACTTATTAAACGGCAGGTTGTTGAAACATACATAAATATATATAATTTATCTTCACACCAACCTTTTGATTTAGGGACCATTATTACTTTTATTTTGCATAGGAAAATAACAAACACTGGGGAATCAAGATATTAAATAACTCTCCAAGGCAGCATAGCTAAGTGGTGGATCTGAGCACTGAATAAGATAGTGGGTTGCATATACGTAACCACTGTACTAATAATGAGTGTCTCTGTAAGTTGCTGTGTGTGTATGTACCCTGGTGGGGAGAAAGGGCGTGACTCTGAGAGAATTAAATATTATTTTGTAACAGTATCTTTAAATTATTTCTGTTTGTAAAAATCAGTTATTTAGTGCTACACAGTAGAAGATGCCCCTTACAGCAATTAGTACCTAGGCATTCTGCATTTGGAATAAAGTGAATTATGATTTTCAGGCTAAAAGTTATAAATAATAATCAAGGTCTATGAATTTGTAGACCTTAAAATGCTTTTTGGCAGAATTTAGTTTTATAGTGTTACCTTTGAGACAGATTATTCTTACATGTTTTTTTTTACCTGTACTGTAGATAGTGGATTTTATTTGGAAAGAATAAATTCACTAAAAAAAATGGCTTACTGTGAACAACTTTTGATATTATATATCTGTTAAATTTCTTGATTTTTGTGTGTAAGTGACAATACAATTCTTATACACTGTTTAAATTCACAGCTGGTCAATGCAAAATAAGCCATTTTGCAGTCCATCTGTTCTGAGAGATTTGTAACAGGGCACAGCTTAGGCCAGTACTGCGTTATTACTAGAATTGCATTTTCTATATAGATTTCAAAAACAATGATGTTCAGTTTCTACTTTTAGAAACCAGTGAGATAACACCTGTCTAGACAGATGGTCTCTGGACTGTGAAGCTAAAGACAGCAGAAAAAATCAAGTTGGTGACTAGTGTGAAACCATCCGCATCTCTTGTGGAAAACTGGTAGTCTCTGAAAAACACTTTTTATTAAAGACAGAAAAAATATAAGCAGGCTATGAATATGAGGTATGAAATAAAGTAAATGAAAAATACTTGCACAAAGGATTAAAGGAAAGTGACCCAAACTTATATTTAGACTGAATTCATGGATCAGACAATTAATATTTCCCATTAAACAATTCAGGACTATAGCTTTCCTCTCTCAGAGAACAGCACTTACTAGCTATTATTTTGTCAAAATCAGAACAAGAAAATGGCATAGCAGGGAGCTGATTTTATTCCCTTTTTACCCAGTTGGCCCCTGTAGTGTAGGAGAGCCTATCGTAAAGTCTTCAGCTCTTCTGGCCTCTAGTGTTCTGGTCCACACAAAGTGGAAATTAGCTCTGGTTACCTCAAGGAAATCAAGCAGACATTGAACTTTTACTGCTCTGATTATACCGCCTTACATGGCCTAATTTGTAAAATGCATCATTCTCCAAGGACAACCTGATTCTTCAGGGAAATTCCATATGCATGATGGAAAGTCATCTGTTCCAATATAATAAATATTTTTTCTGATTAGAAAATCTAACTTTCTTGATATCATTGAAGCCGTGAATGGTCAGTGTGTATACCTGGCCTCATATGTGCTTCCTAAGAATTTATACAGAGAAGGACCCCATCTTTTCCCTTCATAGGTACCTAAAAGGGGAAATGAGGTAGAGAATTGCTCATTTTCTAACAAAGCCCAGTACACCAAACATTCTATATCTTAAAATGTAGATTTTTTCACCAAAAAATATGGAATAAGTCTAATTCCTGAGAAAATTTTGCCTTTTACTTTAATATTGTATTGATTTTTATAAAATTTTGTCTCCTTTTCTTGACTGTCCTTAATATGCACACTGACCTTTTATCTTCAGCTCATACCAGTTTCAACCTTAAAAGACATATATCCGACTTGAAATAAAAATTATTTTCCTTATATAGAAAAGAATTAGTGTTTAAAAGTAAGGCTATTATTACTAAAATTAAGTAAAGCTATTCCTGAAAATAATAAATATTTCTTTTTAAACACCACTTCTCATTATATTAATTATATTGATACTGATGTAAGTTTTTAAAAATACGTGTAATCAAAGTTTTGGTTATGTATTCTAATTTGATTCATTAAGAGTACAAGAATTTTTAGCAACTTCAACTATTAAGAAATTAATTATCTCTATGTAGATACACTGACATTACAAAACGGCATTATTTATGGTATACAGTTCTTAATTTGATTGTAGAACTATGCAAATATCCTAGTAAAAAATTTCCCTATGATTTTGGGCACAATTAAATTCATTGAATAGTGTACAGGTAAATAAAATATATTCTACCTTAAAGATTTTATATATTAAATTATTTAGTGATATTGCCATTATTTTAGAGTCATTTTTGTTTTATTCTTTTTTTCTGGTGAAACATGTAATCTTCAAGTCTGTCTCACTTTGTTCCCACATCCTTATATGGTCAATAACTTCCCTCAGACAAAAAAAAAAAAGAAATTATAGAGGTGTATGTACTAAAAGCACTAAATTAAAAAAAAAAGACGGCAACATTTGGATGTAAAATATACTGATGATTTCCTCTATCTATTTTTCTGTATCAGCTCTCTGTATCTGCAGAAAATCAAAGTTAATATAGGTAGTTTGAAAGATACTGTTAAATGCAGACATTATGCATGCAAATGAGCACAAGATATAGTGAAGTGATATGTAATGAAATATAACATTGCATATGCATATACAACAAATATAATTATAACTTTATAATTTTTATAATATCCACAGGTCCTTTTTCCTAATGAAATTTCTAAATTGAGAATTACAGTGCTTTCCAAATAGTATTAAAATCATTACTTGAAAAGTATTTCAAGAAGAAAAGGAAAGTCTGCCATATAAGAAACTTAGGTCTAAATGTACAGTCTACCCAAGCATTATGACAGTGAGATATCTGACATACTATTCATATTTACTCACTTGATTGAGTTCTTGTATGCCTTGACCAACAACAACAACAAAAAAAAAAACGCTTGATATATTTCTGTACCAAAAAGAGAAAAATCTAGTAATAGCCTACTCCCAGTAAAGAAGACATGAAGAAGAAAAACACAACTGCGTCCTAATTCCAGACCTGAAATCTAGGGCATGTCATTAAAATAATAATATATTTCACCACTTGCTTTTCCCATATTGAGGAATTACTAAGGGAATCAAGTGAGGTAAAGTTTATGAAACCACTTCAAAAAGTATAAAATACTAGACAACCCGTGGTGTTACTATATTCTACATGTTTCTAGTGAAGAGGAAATACATATTTGAATACTCTTTTCATCTTGGATGATCATTTTAAATTATTAATCCATTAAATTCATGAATCTTATCCATTTGATTTTGCTTAAAACAGAGCAAGCATTATGATTGTTCCCAAAATCATACCATTGTTTTCATAGCCAATACAGTCTATTAAAACCAAAGCAATGGCATAGAAATGAACAAATTTTATTTTAAATTAGGCATTTTCACTAATTCTAACAACTTTTATCTAAAACCAATTATTTTTCAAAACCCATGAACCTAGTGTATATTAAGATATTTTTATCAAATTATTTTCACAGTTGAATACATTTATTTAACCAGTTGATATTTTTTTCAAAGAAACAAAATCATTTCTACTAAATTTATTGCAAGTTGTTAATTCAACTGTACTATCCTTGTTTAACCATTCATGTAAATTAAAGAATTTTAATATTGATACTATTCAAATAAAATTGAAAAAATATCATTGTATCCTATTTAAAAGCATTGCACTTAAATAGAATAGATGAAAAATATACCCATTTATATGTTGATGATTTGTTGTATATTTACTATTTCTATAAAAGCATATCATTTCTCTCAATAAAAGTCATCTTATTCTTGCCATTCCTCTGAACAAATTTTCATGGCTACTAACTGCTTAAATCATATAGTCCAAAGTCCTTAGCCTGTCATATAAATCCTTTCCCAAGCTATAGTCCTAACTTCAGCAATTCACTTCCTTTCTACTCTTGTACAATCTGACCATTATGCATCTCAGTCTTCACCACTACACATAAATCTCTTAGTTTCCTGCATTCCACTGAGCTACTCTGAAGCTAATATACTTTTATGTCTCATGTCCCACATTTATCTTCAAGGCAGTTTACTACTCTTACTCTTTCTTAATTGACATTTCCCTTTCTTATTCAAGGTACACAACAAATGCGAGTGTTACCTAAATACCTCCGATTAAATCCATATAAACATACAATTTTAATAATGTTTAATCTATTACATTAATGCTAGACAGATATATCCATATTTTTTACCATTTTATATTCTTTTTTATTTTATTTTTCAATTAAAGTTCACTTTCTTTCTTTTTTTTTTTTAGAGAGGGAAAGGAGGGATGGAGAGAGAGAGAGAAACATCAATTTGCGGTTTCTGGGGGCCACGGCCTGCAACCTAGGCACGTGCCCTGACTGGGAATTGAACCTGCGATGCCCAGTTCGCAGCCCGTGCTCACTCCACTGAGCTACACCAGCCAGGGCTAAAGTTCACCTTCAATATATTTTTGTATTAGCTTGAGATGTACAGCACAATGGTTAGACAAACATATTATTTATAAAGTGTTTCCCTCAATATTTCTATAGCCATTTGTCACCACCATACGCAGTTATTACAATATTATTGATCATACTCCCTTTTGCTGTACTTCACATCCCTGCAACTATTGTGTAACTACCAATTTGTGCTATTTAATCCCTTCACCTTTTTCACCCAGTCCCCCAACCAATCTCCCCTCTGCAACCATCAGTCTGTTCTCTGTACTTATGAGTCTGTTACAATTGTGTTTGTTCCCTTTAGTGTGTTCCTGAATCTTGTTCTTTAGATTCCACATATGAGTGAAATCACATATTTGTTTTTCTCTAACTTATTTCACTTAGCATAGTACTCTCTGTCCATTCATGTTGTCACAAATGGTAAGATTCCATTCTTTTTATGGCCAAATAATATTCCATTCTATATATGTAGCACACTAACACACTTTTTTAGTCACTCATTTACTGATGGGCACTTGAGATGCTTCCATATCTTGGCTATTGTAAATGATGCTGCAATGAACATAAGTGTATATATTCTTGCAAATTAGTATTCTGAGTTTGTCCAGATATGTACCCAGAACTGGATTTGCTGGGTCATAAGGCAGTTTCTTTTTTTAAAAAAAACTGTTTGAAGACCTTCAAATTATTTTCCATAGTGTCTGCACCAATATGCATTCCCACCAAAGGTGCACAAGAATTCCTTGTTCCCCTCATTTTTGCCAAAACTTGCTTGTTGATTTATTGATGATAGCCATTCTGACAGACATGAGGTGATATTTCACTGTGGCTTTAATGGGCATTTCTCTGATGATTAGCGATTTTGAGCATCTTTCCATATGTCTATTGGCCATATGTAGGTCCTCTTAGGAGACATGTTTATTTAGGTCCTTTGCCCAATTTTAATTGGATTATTGTTTTTTTGGTGTTGAATTGAGTGAGTACTTTATAAATTTTGGATATTAACCCCTTATGAGATAAACCATCAGTGAATATGCTCTCCCATTCAGTGGGATGACTTTCCATTGGGTTGATGGCTTCCTTCGTTATGCAAAATATTTTTACTTTGATGTAGTCCCATTTATTTATTTTTGTTTTCTTTGAGGAGACATATCAGAAAAAATATTGCCCTTTCTGCCCTTTGCTGTGAACCTGACCAGTGCAGACCCCCACTAGAGATCCACTAGCCCCACCCTCCCCACTGGAATCAGACCTGCCCTGCCAAGTTGAGAAGGTCCAGCCAGAATCAGGGATGGACTAACCATCCATAAGGCCAACCTGACCTCTACACCAGGACCCAGGCAGCTGACTCTTCTGTAAGTCGAGAGCTGGCCAAAGTGGGAGGACAAGGAGTTGAGAGGGTGCAGCTATGGCATTCCACTAGGCTGATGCCATGTGGAGGAGAGTGCTCCACCAAAGAAAGTCAGTGTCTGTGGGAAATGTGGGAGAAAGACTCACCACAGGAGCCCTAGCAGTTGACCCTTCAGCTCTATGCCTAGACCCACACAGTCCTGTCTCTCTTTACACAACTCTAGCTGTAGTCATTTCTGATCTTCCCTCCCTCTGATGGAGCCCAGGGGCAGTAGTTTCCAACCAGATCTTTTGTGTTTTCCTTTAAGACTGCACTTGGTTTTCTAGCAGACTCCCACGTCGGACTGGTGGACAGAATCCTGGCTGATATACCCAGCCAGATATTATGTGGTCTTCTCTTCCTTGCTCTGATACTCCAGGCTAAGGGTTGAGACTTCTCGCTCCTCAAGGCAGATCTTTGCAGTTGAGTTATCCCTCTGGATTCTCAGCCAGCTCAAGGGGTTGGGGGCGAGCCATCTTCTTGTCTCTGTCCTTCCAACCAGTCTCAATGTAGCTTTTCCTGTAAATACTTACTTAAAAGCCTTTTGTTTATCTAGCCTTTAATTGGTTATTCGAGTGTTTAGTCTGTAATTTAGTTATAATTCCAATTTGGTCCTGGGTGGAGGGTAGAACTTCCACCTACTCCACTGCCATCCTGGATCTCCCCCCATTTTATATTCTTGAGGAAAGAGTAAATAAACTCTTTCTTACAGTTGTAAGAAGAAAGAATTGAAATAGATTAGTGTAGAACAGAACGGGTAAGCATTATACATTAGGCAAAACATTTTCTAGAGAACAATTAGATTAATAATGTGCTTGATTGTAGAGACAACTAGGACACAAGGTGGAAAATATACTAAAATAATATATTTCTTCTTGCCAAGATTCCCTTTTCAAACAATGAGAGTTGTGAGAATTCCCTTTTTCACAGGGACAGCTGCTACATCACACACAACTTTAATGCACTAACATTGGGAGACTCTTTAGTGTTCATGGCAGGGGAGGTTGGTAACAAATCTTGTAATTTTCCACCTACCCATGGCTACCTTCCTTGCTATCAGAAATATGCCTATTCTCCACAAGCATCTATTAATAATGCCATTAATAATGCTGCCACTATTGTTCTTCTTGTGTAATATTTTAAAATGTTTTGCTGTCCTGGTTCTTTTCTGTCATGTTTGCCATGTACGTGAGTGGTCTTACCTCTTAAAGATGTTACAAGACATTTCTATCCTTCTCAAAAGAGCAATGCTTTCATCATTATAATTTTCTCTCTTTTTGCTTCAGAAGCAATGATTATTTTTCATGATTCTTTGGATTGGCTGAGGGGCTCTTCTGTTTTATATGGCACATTTTATTTACAGTATTTTTTAATATTTGTATTTTATTTTTAATCTTTTTGTTTTTATTGTTGACACTATTACAGTTTACCCCCTTTGCTCCCCTCCATTCAGCACCCCCAGCCCTCAACATTTACCACACTGTTGTCTGTATCCAGGGGCTATGCATACATGTATATATGTTCTTTGGCTAATCTCTTCCAGTTTTTCCAAACCCACTCCCATCTGAGATCTGTCAGTCTGTTCTATATATCTATACTTCTAGGATTATTTGGTTTATTTTCTTAATTACGTTCTACATATGAGTGAGATCACATGGTATTTGTCTTTCTCTGACTGGATCAATTTACTTAGCATAATGGTCTCCAAGTCCATCCATGCTGTCTCAAAGACTAACAGTTCCTTTTTTTCTCTTACTGCCAAGTAGTATTCCATTGTGTAAATGTACCACAGCTTTTTTATCCACTCATCTACTGATGGTCACTCAGGCTGTTTCCAGATTTTAACTATTACAAATAGTGCTGCTGTAAACATAGGAGAGAATATATTCCTTCTGATTGGTGTTTCCAGATTCTTAGGATATCTTCCCCAAAAATGAGATTGCCGGGTCAAACAGCAGTTCCATTTTTTGTTTTCTGAGGAAACTCCATACTATTTTCCACAGTGACTGCACCAGTCTGCCTTCCCACCCATGATGAACAAGAGTTCCCTTGTCTCCACATGTTTTTCTTCACTTGTTGTCTGTTAATGTGTTGATGGATTTTATTTCTATTTTTAAATGGTCAGTTGTTCAGAAACAGCTTCTCTGATATCAGGGTGGGTCATTTCAACCAACCATTCATTCATTCATTTACTCATTCATTCATATTTAGATTCTCAGTATTTCCATGTTGAAGACCACCCTGCCTGGTCTCAGGAAGCTGTGGCCCGCCATGACTTAGGCTGAGTGAGAGACCTCCGGACCAGGAGCCACTAAGGAGACAAAAACTTATTTCCCTGGCATAAACGCTGCTTGTTCAAATGCCTGGCTCCCTTTTGCATGACCAGCAGTCAATATTGGGTAACAATTCTCTAGGAAAGAGAATGAACCTAAGACAGATGCAATCATGTGGGAATGCCACAGGGAAGAGACTCACAGGGCTGTGGAAATGAAGGGGTGATCGACATCAACCCCTGCCCCCTCTAAACCTGAGTCTTTGTACTTAGATGTGAGAAATCCAAGTCTCCTGGATGCCTCTGACTCCTGCCCTTCTCAGGCCTGCAGAAATAGCTAAAGGGGCAGCACAAACCAGAGACGGGAGACCCCCGGGGTAATCAGGCCTGGGGCATAGAATATGCAAGATCCTGTGAGATCTGTTTGCTGGAAGATGTTATTAACTTGGAATTTAAAGGCACAGACAGGAAGTCTTTGGAACCTATAGTCCTTTCATATGATAAAACTCCAATCTCTGCCCAGAATCACAGCAGGAGTTCTGTTAGCATCTTTGTAAGTCACCTATTCACCTTTGATTCCTTCTGCCAGATGGTGAATCCACAAACTGAGTCTGCTTTCTTAATAAAAACCTACGTGGGTAGAGGAACATGGTGCTTTCCACTAGAGAAAGTGGCCATGCTGTTTCCATTCCCCCACAGAATCATGGTTGTTTCTGTGTATGTATTCCTCGTGTTTTGATGAGCATCCGCAGCAGGGATGGATACTGCTGGACGATATCCACTACATTTCTAGATATTTGTCAGTAGTCTAAACTCTGTGTGTTAGGATTTTACAGTGATTACAATTAAGATTCTAAGTTTTTTCAGTGTATCAATCTTTTAGATACACATTAATTTCAATTATACATGGATAGTACTAACAATTATGATGCATTAATGGGATTAATCAATAATGCACTCTATTGACAACAACACTGTGACTATTATCATTACTCTTATGAGAGCTACAAATATTAATGAACAGGAGTTACCATTCCATGTAGGGTATTTGATAGATCATGACAAAAGATACAGACTATTAATGTGGGAGGGCACATTTGAAGCTGTATTTTTTTAAGATAAATAAGTACACTGACAGTATCTAATTGGGTACAAATCATTAATGTCAGAAATCTGCCCACTAAATTTATTAATCTCATATTTTCTATTCAATATGTTATTTCAAAATGACTTACAGTGTGTTAAATACTTTCATGAAGTGATCACATATGGCCCTCTACCATAAAAATCATGAGATTCAGTAGAAAGGACTCCAATTTGAAATCAGATATTTAGATAAATGATTAAATATTCTGAGTCTCAGATTCTTCATATGGGTAATCGTACTTGCCATAACTTGCATTTCTCTAACTTCAGTTACAGTGATATAAAATGAAGATATAATGACATATTATACTGGCCAAAATTTAAAGTACTATAAAATCAGTGACTGTTATTAGAAAGTGTCCATACTTTTGTTACTGTTACTTTCACAAAAGCACTCATTTAACATTATCTTTGTAGTCTCACATTTTCAACTTTATGGTATTGGTTTATTTTTCTGATACTTTGCACTGTAAATTTAGGTGACATTTAATTCTACTAAGTCTGTTACATTAATGATAAAAGAAGACAATTGTTGGTACACATTAAGAAAACATATTTTGACCAAATATATATTGGTTATATATATAACCAAAATAAAAAAAACTGAAAGCAATGGAAGTATGTTTCAAACTTCTACTGTACTATCCTGCATACATCAGAGACTGTCCCATTTATGTTTTTCCTTCATTCCTGCAGACCACTGCCTCATGCCTTGCAACAGGGAGAGAAATTTCTTCAAGATTTAAACCTCAAGTGATAATTAATTAATTTTGCTATTGGCTATTAAAGCTAAGTTTAAAAATAGTCATGCCTTAGGATAATTAAATCTGGCTTTGCTCTTTTGTCTAGAGTAAGTTTAAATTGAAATTATTCCTATTCCTCCATAAGTCTGACATTAATAAATAAAGTTTCTAGGTTTCCAACTGTATTTTTGCTCTCATTTAAGTAATTGCTATTTATTATGTGACTAAGAATATCAATTATATGCAGCTTATTAACCTTAAAATTCCATGCATAAAAATAAAGGAAAAATTAAGATTAGGGGACCCATTTCTCAAAGTGAAAGGAGTCATTTCTTTTAGAAAATTAATTGTAAAACAAAATTAATTGCATAAATTGTTTTAAAATACCAGAAAGCACTGAAGCAATGTAAAAATATCTTATAATAATACTCCCCAAAGATTCACCATGATTGTCAATTGATTTTATATAACATACCATAAATGGCATCATGCTCTTTTATAACTTGTTTATTTCCCTCAGTAATATATTACACATGACTTTCTATATTTGTCAATGTAGATAAGTATCATTTCATACTTAAACAATATTAAATGTATTTAATCAGTTTTAAAATTGATAGGCATTAGGATTAATTTCATTTTTTCAAATATTGTTATTCTTTGATTCAATTGGCTTACCTGCACATACATTCTTTCAGACTGGCCAGTTATTTTAGGTAATTCCCTATAAGTGAGACTGATTAAAATAAATTTTGAAATCTTTAATTTGTAACATGAAAACTATTTTATCATTAAAATATTTATCCATAAATTTCAAACTGAATTTTTCTTCATAGAAAAAGATGTACTACCTTCAGTTTTATTATTGTTCAGTTAAAGTTGTCCCCATTTTTCTCCCATTGCTGTCTCCTGCCTTACCCACCCCTCCCACCTTCCACATTCATTCCTCCCCTCATCATCTTTGCCCATGGGTCCTTTATACATGTTTCTTGACTTGACCCTTCCCCATCATTCCCGTTACCTCTCTCATCCCTCCCTTCTGGTCACTGTCAGTTTGTTCTTTATTTCTCAGATATTTAGGTGATGTACAGAATACTTTGGTACTAAATTGTCTCATTTATTTAAAATTCCATTGTATATCCAGACTACTTATTAGATACTCATTGAATCTAAGCTGGGCTCCTATTTTCTCAGATAAACTCTATAATAAGTAATAGTGATTTAAAATGCTACGTTGAAGACTCATGCAAGGTTCATGCTTTTTTAAATATATTTTATTGATTATGCTATTACAGTTGTCCCAATTTTTTCCTGTTTGCCCCCTCCACCTGGCACCCCCATTCCCTCCAGCAATCCCCCCCTTAGTTTACATCTATGGGTCATACATATAAGTTCTTTGGCTATTCTATTTCCTACACTGTTCTTAACATCCCCTGTCTATTTTGTACCTACCAATTTGTACATCTTAATCCCTGCACCTTTTCCCCCATTCTCCCCCTCCCTGCTGATATCTTTCCAAATGATCTCCATATCTGTGATTCTGTTTCTCTTCTGCTTGTTTGCTTAGTTTGTTTTTCAGATTCAGTTGTTGATAGGTGTGAATTTGTTGCCATTTTAATGTTCATAGTTTTTATCTTCTTGTTTCTCTTTAACATTTCATATAATAATGGGTTGGTGGGGATGAACTCCTTTAGGTTTACCTTGTCTGAGGATCACTTTATCTGCCCTTCAATTCTAAATGATAACTTTGCCGGATAGAGTAATCTAGGTTGTAGGTCCTTGCTTTTCATCATTTTGAATTCTTCTTGCCAGTCCCTTAAAGCCTGCAAAGTTTCTTTTGAGAAATCAGCTGACAGTTTTATGGGCATTTCTTTGTACATAACTCTCTGCTTGTCTCTTGCTGCTTCTAAGCTTTTTTTATGAAGAATTTCTTTGTAAACAAAAACAAAAACAAAACTTTTTCTTATGCATTTGTTCCAGTTTGAGGTGATGAAATTAGAAAAGATACTATTAATACATCATTTATTATGTTTCAGAATCATTATACTTTATAAATGTTATTCAATTTAATCTTAATAAAGTATTATGCTTTAAATGTTATTACCCCAACATTAGAGAAGTTGAGATTTAAATATTTAAACTGTTTCATCAAGATCATCAAGTTGGTTGTGTCAGTCATTTGTGCTTTTCTTCTCATATCCATCTCTGTCCTTCACCTGATCTGTTTTATATTACACAGGGCTCATGTGCAAACTACCTAACTCAAACTCTGTTTCCAACTAGCCTTTAGCCAATGAGATGCCTGGAAGATAATTAGAGGGTGACAGAAATGAGAAGCCACCAAAGTTCCCTTCCTCTGCCCTGAACAGTGTCTTCAGAGGTGATGTGTTTCTTTTATGATTTCAACTTTTCCCTTGGTGGATAAAGCTACCACAAGGCAGCTTTCACTGTGGTTCTAGCTCCCACTGGGTGGCTTCTCTCCTGACTCTCCTCTCTTAGGATGGCAAAATTCATGATCTATGAATTTTTGAGTTTGTCCTGAATTCACTTCCCTATCAAGTTTTCCAACAATTGTCTTAATGTTAAAATGGCACTGCAGAACTATTTGATATGGATTTTGTTTTCTTGACTGGAACCAGTAATGGAGCAAGTAATGAAATCCAGGTATCTGAACTAAAGATGTTCAGTCCTTCTAATATCTTATGTATGAATTCCTATATACAGGCACTTGCCTAGTTATAGAGCAAAGGGGAAATTAATCAATGTACTAGCAATAGAACCACAGTGGGAGGTTCAGTCTATAGATTTTTTCAGCAGGGAAAGGCAGATATGTGTAGAATACATATTTCAAATCTTTATCTTCTTTATTGCAGGTCTTCTCAATTGCATTTCTTGCATTTTCTGTAAGATCAGGCATCTTCCAGGGACATACAGCTTTTATCTGGTCAGCAGAATATGTTAGAAATCACCTTTCTAATAGCAACAAGGAGTTTGTTTATCCTGTGGTACATTTTTTAGGGTATAACATTTCTTTGTTCCCTATAGTTAAAACCCTTTGATATAAACATAATTTACAATATACATGCAAAAGATTAAGGGATGTGTGGGGTTTTGTTTGTTTGTTTTGCTATATCCATCACCTGTCTGTTCCACCTGGAAAAAACATCTGATATGCAAACCATTTAGGGATTTCATAAGTTCTGCTACCAGACTGGACATGAATTAGTAATTAATAAGATATGTATATTACTTGTAGCTATGTGCAGAATTAGTGCTGAGACTATTATAAAATTTAATATCTTTTGCATCCCCAGTGTCTCCTTCCTACTCTTCTTTTTATAAACTGCAATGGGTGTAGCGATTTTTCTACCTCGCTTAGATCACCCGGCTGTCTGACTAACTATAAGCGATTTTCAAACCTCGCTTTAATGACTTGCCATTGCGTGCAGAACCCAGGGCTTTCCCAGCTATGAACACACTTAAATATACTTAGTATTGCATGCAGAACCCGAGCCTTTCCCGACTATGAACACACTTAAACATACTAGAAATAATCATGTACAGAAACAGTTTTCTGAGTGGAAGTCAGAGATGGAGCGCTCACTCTCCAATTCTTAGAGCCACCCCGGGCTCCCTTCCTAAGGTGGAAAAGCCTCTTCCTTTGTCTCCGTGGGTTTTTATTGACAAAGCAGCCACAGATTGTGGATTGACAGTCTGGCAGAAGGGATCAAAGGGAGCACGAATCTTACAAAGATGTTAACAGAGTTTCTGTTGTGATTCCGGGCAGAGATTGGAGTTTTATCATATGAAAAGACTACAGGTTTTAAAGGTTTCCTGACTGTGCCTTTAAATTCCAAGTTAGTAACATCCTCCAGCAAACAGATCTCACAGGATCTTGCATATTCTTTGTCTCAGGCCTGATTACCCCGGGGATCCACCGTCTCAGTCTCAGCTGGCCCCTTTGGCTATTTGCTAAGCGCTGGAGACTCTGGCTGCAAGGAGACTTGGAATTCTCACATCTGAGTAGAAAGACTCAGGATAAGAAAGGGCAGGGGTAGATGCCGATCACCCCTTCCTTTCCACAGCCCCTTCATTTATTTCCACAGTCTCATGAGACTTATTTCACAGAGGCCTTTACAAGATCAGCCCCTGTCTTAGGTCCATTCTCTATCCTAGAGAAGTGTTACCCGTCATTGGAAACTGATCTAGCATTAAAGGCCAAGGGCAGAACAAACAGGTAGTGTTCATGCCAGGGGAATAAGTTTTGTCTCCTTAGTGGCTCCTGATCTGGAGGTTTCTCACTCAGCCTAAGTCACAGGGGGTCACAGCTTCCTGACACCAGGCAGGGTGGCCCTCAACAAATGGGCACACACTAATTTCATGAGATTGCAGATTTAGTTTCATTGTATATAAACTACTGCATATAAACAGAATATTTATGTGCATTTTAAGAATAAGGTGGTTCTTAATGTAAATAAACATCCTTGTTGCCTCTTTTTAAATAACATTCAATAATAATGACATATGGATGTGAGCTACCAATTTGCACCTTTTGTTATCATTAGCAACATATTGACAATTTTAGAGTAAATATTTCAGTTTAAATAAAAATTCAGATAAAGGATAAGTCTATAAAACACAAAAGTGTAAATATGCACACAGAAATATTTGGCATGTATTAACATTGCTTTTTTATTAAATGAGTATTTAAAATTTAAAACTGAGCTTTTGCATCCAAGCAGAAACTAACTTGAAAAGTCATAAAATGATCTCAGTTAGCCTTGACACTTGGCACAGTATGTGTTTGCCTACAATATATACTTCCTAGGTGCCTGTTAACAATAATGATTAAAGTCCAGTTTTTAAATGAAGTTTCCTTATTTATCCTTCCCCTGAATGATGACCATTGACTACTACAAATGTGGAAATTGGCTCTGGTAATGCAAATTTTTTGAAATCCTGTTGGTATACACATTGGAGTCTAATTCTTCAGGATATAACAGCTGTCACCCCAACATCCTGTAAGCACGTCTGTCAGTCACTCTAACAGTAATGATTGTGTTCTGAGAGACCCAGTCACTGAAATTACCAGTCCTGTACTGATGAGAACACATATAAACAGTTATGCAAAGTAAGTGGTGGAGTATATGTGTGTAAGGACATGGTTGAGGAATGTTTCTGAAAGAACTGAAGTGTTCTTTCATCCCTGAACAGAATGTTCAATATCCCCTTACCATTTTGTCTCAGAACCTCTCCTCCAAAAATTCTACTCACACAATCCATGTGGTTTTAAGCAAAAAGGAAATGAAATACTAGGAGCAGGACTCAGAACATAGTTATTGGAGTCCAGTGCAAAACAAAAATGTGTGACTATCAGAACAAAAAATTAAGAATTTCAAGACAGTAACATCATTCAGCCAAGAATGAAGCCCTTCTGAGCATGTGCTGCTGTGAGACTGCACAGGCCATGCATCCATGAAGTCAGCTCTGGTCAGGAGAAAGAATGAATCTCAAGAAAAATTAGATTGCTCTTTTCTATTTTCTATAACAAAGTTCCTTGTTATTTTGCAGCCATGGGTAATAGACATAACTGTAATGCCTTTTAAAACTTACAGCTCCCACTGAATTGAATTAACTTCCACTAATATTTATGAAGCAGTTAGTTTATATAGGAGACCGCATTTATTATTGGAAAAGAAAAAGGTATACTCTTAGCTCTAAAGGAGATCAAAGAGCACTAGGGGGAGAATTGTATACAACCATCTGAAATAAATATTAGGCTGAGGGAAATGCCTTAGTAGAGCTATAATATTAGGTGTCACTTTTACTTGCTCCTTCTACATTGCAATTGCTTGTTTGCTTAACTGCCACCCGGTAGGCCTCAAGTTTTTCACATTAATTTCAGTGTCTAACTTTGTATCTGGTGTACAAGAAACTTTCAATATTTTTAATGTATGAGTAAATGTGTGATCCAGGAAAGAATCATATAAATAGTTTTTTTTATTTATGTCTAGAAAAGCATAGATTTATGAAATAACTACTTTCTAACTGAGTTTGAGTTCTATCTCGGACTCCTACTGACTTTAAGGCCTAGACAAGTCAGATATTTGCACTGTCCTTTGATAACATAAAGGTTCATCAATACGAGGATTGCTATGAAAATGGGAAACAAGGTATAGACAGTGCTTCGCATCTCTTCAATTCAAAGTTCTATACAGAATTAAATGTCTGCTCTTCTGTTTTTGTTCTGTTTTGCCTGGTTTTTGTTAGTGCAGTGCAAAGAACACAGAATTGAGCGCGGTGTTCTAGGCTCAAAACCAAAATTTACCACTTACTGTTACCCTGGACAAATTACTCTATGGACCTCTGTTTTCTTTTGTATGAAACAGGGACAAAAATAAAACCACTGCCATAATATTAGTGAGACTGTTATATGAATTTATACATGTAAAACACTTGGAAACTATATTTGGCCACTGGTAAACATTTTGTAGTCTCTGCAATTATTATTACCATTGTAACTCCATTACTTAATTGAACTAGGATCAAAACCTCAAATACTACTAGATTCCATCTTTATCCTTGTCTCCAGCAAAGTGGTTCTCACATATATTCCTTCCATTTACACCAGTGACTTCACTCTAGTTTACACATGTCATATTCCATGGGTGACACACTATATTATTTCTCCTGACTTATAAGCACTTTAATTGGCTCTCTCAATAATTACAGAAGAAGTTGCTTTTTTTTAATTCCAAATCAACTTTACTCCTTCTGATCTCTAAGGACTATTACATCTATATTTCAGATTTGAATTTAATATTTACTATTTTATTTGTTAATTTTTTTGCCTTTTTTACCTATATGGATAGTGTTAAAGGCTCATATTTTTATTTTAATATATCCTCCTTTGCAACTATTTATTTTAATATATCAATAGCAAGCTAATAAATTTTAAGTGATTTATCATAATATACAAGGTTAGGCAAAAGTCAGTTTACAGTTGTTCATATGGAAAATAATATAATAATTAATAAATAATAATAATGCAAGAATAAACACTGTGTTTTGCACACTCACAACTGTAAACTGACTTTTGCCTAACCCTGTTTATATGAATGAAACTGATAAAATTATTAAGCTACTTAACAAAGCTTTTTATAATACATAGTATTATCAGCAGATCCAACTAATTGAGAATAACTAGGACAAGGGGTCAAGGGAAAGTAATTGGGACATGACTTTGGACCTTGATTTTATTTCTGCCCATTTTTATATGGGGCAGATTTCTTCTGACTTCAATTTCCTTCTCTGTCAAATAGAGGGAAAAAATGCTTTCCTTAATTAATTGTCAGGAATCAAAATATGAACAATGTATAAATATAATATTAAATTTTAAATATAAATAAATATATTAAATGTATTTGAATATTAAAAATAAATGTTAAGCATAGCCTTGTAAATATATTTACTCATTATCACAATATTTCAAAAAAACCATTTTAATTTTACTAAACATAACTTGCTTTGTTCAATAAAGTAAAACACCTTTGATTATTATTAGAAAAACAATTAAAAGGCATTGAAAAATATGAATGAAATTTATGTATAATGATGATTCCAAACTTTTACAGTTGAAAAAAATCTCAGAATATTGAGCATAAAAGAAAATGACATGAGTTTTTACGTTGCATTTCTCTAATGATTGGTGATATTGAGTATTTTTTCATATGTCTATGGGCTCTCTGTAAGTCCACTTTGGAAAAGTGCCTATTCAGGTCTTTTGCCCATTTTTAAATTGGGTTGTTTGTCTTCCTGGTGCTGAATTGTAATAGTTCTTTGTATATTTTGGAGATGAAACCCTTATTAGGTTCCCTATTAGCTTTACTGATGGTTTCTTTTTTTAACATTTTTGTATGTTATTTCATTCATATATACATATGTATATATGTATGTGTGTGTGTGTGTGTGTGTGTGTGTGTATATATATATATAAGTGATTATGCTATTACAGTTGTCCCACTTTTTTTCCCCTTTATTCCCCTCCACCCTGTAACCCTCCCACCAGAATTCCCCCACCTTAGTTCATGTCCATAGGTCATACATATAAGTTCTTTGGCTTCTCCATTTCCTATACTATTCTTAATCTCCTCCTGTCTGCCTTGTACATACCATTTATGCTTCTTATTCCCTGTACCATTCCCCCAATTATCTCCCCTTCCCCTCCCCACTGATAACCCTTCCTGTGATCTCTATTTCTGTGAATCTGTTCCTATTCTAGTTGTTTGCTTAGCTGATTTTTGTTTTTGCGTTTTTAGGTTCGGTTGTTGATAGTTGTGAGTTTGTTGTCATTTTACTATTCATATTTTTTATCTCCTTTTTCTTAGATAAGTATCTTTAATATTTCATGTAATAAAGGCTTGGTGACAATGAACTCTTTTAACTTGACCTTATCTGGGAAGCACTTTATCTACCCTTCCATTCTAAATGATAGCTTTGCTGAATAGAGTAATCTTGGATGTAGGTCCTTACCTTTCATGACGTCAAATACTTCTTTCCAGCCCCTTCTTTCCTGCAAGGTTTCTTTTGAGAAATCAGCTAATAGTCTTTTGGGAACTCTTTTTTAAGTAGCCATCTCCTTTTCTCTTGCTTCTTTTAAGATTCTCTCCTTATCTTTAATCTTGGGTAATTATATGATGTGCCTTGCAAGGTGTGTGCTTCCTTGCATCCAGCTTCTTTGGAACTCTCTGAGCTTCCTGGACTTCCTGGAAGTCTATTTCCTTTGCCAGATTAGGGAAGTTCTCCTTCATTACTTTTTCAAATAATTTTTCAGTTTCTTCCTCTTCCTCTTGTCCTTCTGGCACCCCTATGATTCGGGTGTTGCAACATTTAAAGTTGTCCAGGGAATTCCTAAGCTTCTCCTTTTTATGAATTCTTGTTTCTTCATTTTGTTCTGGTTGAAAGTTTATTTCTTCCTTCTGCTCCAAACCATTGATTTGAGTCCTGGTTCCCTTCCCTTCACTGTTGGTTCCCTGTAGATTTTTTTTTCCCCTCACTTTGCACAGCCTTCACTTCTTCCTCTATTTTGCAACAATACTCAACAATATATGTGAGCATCCTGATTATCAGTGTTTTGAACTCTGCATTTAATATGTTGGCTATCTCTTTATTGCTTAGTTGTGTTTTTTTTCTGGAGCTTTGATCTGTGCTTTTATTGGGTCATATTTTTTGTCTTGGCATACCTGTTATGTAGTAAAGGGCGGAGCCTTAGGTATTCAGCAGGGCAGGGCAACTCACATCACTGTGTAGTGGTGCTGTATGTGGAGGAGGGGTCTGAGAGGAAACAATGCTGCTTGCTAAGCTATCAGCCAGCTTTTGGTCACTTCTCCCACTACCCACAATCAAATTGGGCCCTTCCAGTGCTGATTCCCAGGTGGGTGGGTTTGTGTATGTTCTAGGATATTGTGGGTCTCTCCAACCAACTATCCTGTCAGGCTGGGAGTTTCTCCTGCTGTCCCAACTCCCATAGATTTTTTTCAGTCAAAGGTTTTAAGGCTTTATTTCCCTGTGCTGGAATCCTAGGTTGTATGGTCTGTCTTGCTTCCCAGTTGTTCCTCCTGGTTTATCAGCACAAAAATGTGGGGCTGCTCAGTCCACCAGCCACTGCCTTACCAAGTTTGCAACCTTCCACCTTGACTGCCCTGGTCCTCTGGCCACTGCCTTGCCGCGAGTCCTCTCCACCTCAGCTGCCTGTTTTCCTCTGTCCTACAGGTCTGGATGAATGTTTCTTCTTTAACTCTTTAGTGGTTGGATTTCCATACAGTTCCAGTTATTTTTTGTTTTAAATTTGTTGTTGTCCTTCTTTTGGTTGTGCTAGGAGGCAAAATGTATCTACTTACTCCTCCATATTGTCCAGAAGTCCTCTGATGGTTTCTCTAGCCTGCAAATTTTTATTTTGATGTAGTCCCATTTGTTCATTTTCTCTTTTGTTCCCAGGGTCTTATGAGATACATTGGCAAAAATATTGCTACATGAGATATCTGGGATTTTACTGCTTATGTTTTCTTCTAGGATTTTTTTGGTTTCACAATTTCCATTTGTCTTTTACTCATTTTGAGTGTATCTTTGTGTATGGTGTAAGTTGGTATCTAGTTTCATTTTTATTTGCATGTACCAGTTCAGTTTTCCCAGCACCATTTATTGAAGGAACTGTCTTTGTTATACTGTATGTTCTTGCCTCATTTGTCAAATATCAATTGATCATACAAGTGTGGGTTTATTCATGGGCTCTCTGTTCTGTTCCATTGATCTATATTTCTGTTCTTATGCCAGTATCAGGCTGTTTTTATTACACCAGTTTTATAGTTTGATACCAGCAGTTGTAATACCTCCAAGTTTGTTCTCCTTTCACAAAGTTGCTGAGGCTATCTGGGGTCTTTTTTTTTGTTGTTCCTTATAAATTTTTGGAATAGTTGTTAGTCTTGTGAAATATGTCAATGGTATTTTAATAGGAATTGTATTGAATGTACAGATTACTTTGAGTAGAATAGACATTTTAATACTTATTCCAGTCTCTGAACAGGATATATGCTTCCACTTACTTGTATCTTCCTCCATTTCTTTCTTCAGTGGTCTATAGTTTTCCAAGTACAGGTCTTTTAACTCCTTGGTTAAATTTATTCCTATGTACCTTATTATTTTTTTGCTGTATTTTTTCTTGGTTTCTCTTTCTGATAGCTTGCTATTGGGACATAAAAGTGCCATCAATTTCTGGGTATTATTTTTTTATCCTGCAGCTTTGCTAAATTCATTATGCTAGTAATTTTTTGGTGGCATCTTTAAGGTTTTCTTATACAATGTCATGTGATTTGTAAATAACGACAGCTTTACTTTCTCCTTTCAATTTGGATGCTTTTTTATTTCTTTTTAGTGTCTGATCACTGTGGCTAAGATCTTCAGAACCAGTTGAATGTGAGTGATCAAAGCAGATATCACTATCTTGTTCCTGATCTTAAGGGGGAGGCTTTTAGATTTGGCCATTGAGAATGATGTTAACTGCAGGGTTTTTATATATAACCATGAGAGAAATGCAAATTAAACCTTAATAAGATATCACCTTACACCTATCAGAATGGCTGCCATCAATAAATCAACCAACAAGTGTTGGCAAGGATGTGGAGAAAAGGGAACCCTAGTGCACTTTTGGTGGTAATGCAGACTGGTACAGCCCTGAAGAAAACAATATGGAGTATCTTTTAAAAATTAAAAATGTGTCTCCCTTTCAACCCAGTGATTACACTTTTAGGAATATGTCCTAAGGATCCCAAAACACCTTTATAAAAATATATATATGCACTCCTATGTTTATAGCTGCACTATTTACAATATAAGATTTGGAAACAGCCTAAGTTCCTATCAGTAGATGAGTAGATAAAAAAGTCATGGTACAGTTACACAATGGAATACTACAAAGCAGTAAAAGAGAATAAACTCCTACATTTTGCAACAGTATGGATGAAGCTGGAGAATATTATGCTAAATGAATTGAGCCAGTCAGTAAAAGACAAATATGACATGATCTCACCTATAGGTGGAATCTAATGAATATGAGAAACTAATGAACAAAATAGTAACAGAAGCTTAGCAACATGAAACAGACTGACAGCTGCTGGAAAGGAGTAGGGGTGGGGTGGAGAATGGGATATAAGATAGTGAAGACATTAACCAAAGAACATTTATGAAAAACCCATGGACACAGACAACAACACATAGTCTGACTTGGGGAGGGGAGAGTGTGGGACTGGGTAGAGGTGGGAATGGAGAAAAAGGTAACTGTAATAGAATAAAGAAAAATACTTTAAAAAAACGACAAGTATATGTAGGCAACAGTTTTTATTTTAGTCTCAAGTGTAGCACTTGTGGGTAGGTCGTTGGTGGGGAGAGAGAAAATGTAAGATTACAATAAGGTTTTGAAGTGCTTTTAATAACAAGCTAAAGATCTCTTATTGGTAATCAGAGTGATAGGTATTTATTTTTTTGGACAAAAGAGTGATGTCACTAAAGGAGTGCAATAAACTATTAATAGAGTAGTAAATACAAAATAGCCTCGACATGTGATGCCAGGTACTTCCTTAAAGAGCTCTCAACTCTAGATGGAGAACCACTGCAGGGGTAAAGCAGTGAAGCATGAAGGGCCTGGTGTGGTGCTCATTGTAGGAATAAAAAACAGAACGAGAGCTTAGTGGTGAGGCTTTCACCACTCACTTTCCTCCAATTCATCCACCTCTTTTAAGTTTAACTTAAATCTTCTAAGTCTAAAACATTATTATATATTGTGCATTCACAACTTTCCCTTTTGCCACATGACTGCTACTCTTAAGTTCATGATAGACATTCTGGAGCCACTGATGGAGAAGATTGTTGCTGAGAAAGATTCAATGTTATTCACTAAGTGGCAAGTTAGATGTCCAAGATGACTGTCATGTCAGACTGATGGTAGGAATGATTGTGAGAAATACACTAGTGGTATGCAAGATGAGATTAATATTAGGTGTAATACTTTAGAAATGCCATGTGGTAACCAGAGGAATGTATCAGTTTACCATGTAGAAGTTAGTAACTTGAGTCTGAGGCTATAGAATTTTTGCAGTTGAGAGATGAAGACACTGGTATGGTAAATAACAGCGTGGGAAGATAAAGGGAAAAAGAGAGAAGCTGAGGAAAGAACATTGGGGCATACCAAAATTTAATATGAGAAGAAAGAATCATAAAAATAAAACAAAATTTGTGTTCAAATAGGAAAAGGAAAGTTTAGTAATGAGGGGAGATTATAAGTGTAAAATGTAAATATTTGGACAAATATTCATGTCAATTCTCTTGTTTAATTTAATGCTTAATTTTTATATATACCATTTATTATAATATTTTTGAAATCACCAAAAACTAGAGCAAAAATGTAGAAATATAATCATCCATAATCCTAAAATTTAGAATTAAGTACTGTTAAGATTTCAGACTATTTTCTTCCATAATATTTAAATGTACTTTTACTTATGTGAAATCACAGTAAATATACATGACATATTCTAGTTTTATTTTTCACTTATTTTATCATTTATATGTCTCATTTAATTTAAGCTCTTCTTAAATATTACTTTAAAGTATATATAATATCTACTCTATATCCACATAATAAATTAGATGATGATTTTCATAAAATACGTTTTTAATATACCTTTTTTTTCTCTGTGAAAAAATATTCAGAACTATGTGTACATACTTTTTTTCTTTATAAATAAAAGAAACCCACCATTCTACACCCACAGGGCAAAGAATGGGGAAATGTAAGCTAAAGATTTTTTCCTTACTATTTATTCATTCCCAAATAATATATATTTTAACATAATTTTAAAAATAATTTTTAAAGATTTTTAAAAGATTTTATTTATTTATTTTTAGAGCAGGAAGGGAGGGAGAAAGAGAGAGAGAAACATCAATGTGCGGTTGCTGGGGGCTGTGGCCTGCAACCCAGGCATGTGCCCTGACTGGGAATCGAACCTGTGATGTTTTGGTTTGCAGCCCACGCTCAATCCACTGAGCTACACCAGCCAGGGCCCAAATGATATATTTATTTGCACTAAAAACAAGAGTCTTGATCTGGAGCAGTGTTTTCCTTTGAGGACACATTTTGAATATTTGCTTTTTTGGGGATACTGGAGATAACAATAATTAGACACCACTGGTATTGGCAATGCTAACCACTGTCATATTATGTAGAAGCAAACATCTCACTCCTATTAGAACGTCTTATAGAGGCCTGCTGAACATTTGCATATGGAAATGAATATTAGTTTAGAATTTCATTAATTTTATTTTTTCTTCTATACTACAATTACTTTAATTGACTTTCTAAAATTGTGTATATAACTAGATTATATTATTTGTGAATTTCAGTTTAGGAAAATAAAGTAGATGTTACAAATACTGGTTATAAAAGGGGACATTGGCTCTGGTAGGTAACAATTATTAGTCTAAAGCCTTTATATTCAAAACTTTTTAAAAATAGAAAGACCTCCATCAGCTTCCTAACTTAGTAAAAGGCTCACTATGCTTATTTTTATATTAGTCTTATACATCAAAGTTGTAATGTATTTATTGATCTTGTTTTTAAGAGACAAAGTATAAATGTTTAAGAAAACTTGATTTACTAAAATGTGATAATTTGAAAGCAAGTGGTAACATTATAGAATAAGAACATCAATCCAGCACATAACAGTGGTATATTTGAATTTGCTGGTGTTAAAAGGATCAATAAGTAGACATGATATCATATTGAGATCATTGTTTAGGTATGATGACTAAAACTTCTGAGAAATGCACCTATGGGTATTTTTTCCTCTTAAGTTACAGATTAATTGAAAGAAGAAAAATGAACTAGACAACATATCCTGAGCAAATGTAGAAAACATTATTACAACTTGTGTGTCTGAGTGAATGAAACCCAAGAAACATTTTCTATGCACCTATATTTTACATTTATTAAAGATATTTTTGTTAAATTAATGAGGTTGTAGCTTCACAGTGAATTCTGAAGAGTTACACTCACAAAAAGGCACTAAATATATTGAAGAGACTGTAAAAGGGGGATTTATTTCTTGGATATGTCGGCATTTACAACATATTGAGATATAAAGAACATATGTTAGAGTTATTGAAAATGCAAAATGCAATGGAATGTTTTGTTTGCAATTTTTAAACATCTATTGCATTAATTTATACTTATAATTCAAGGAATTGCATATACATTTGAGAAGTAAAATTTCCATTCTCACCATATTCTGCATAGCTTCAAGACAATGCAAGCAAAAATAGGTTTAGATTTGAGAGTATGAAAAACAGTATACTCTGGTATTATTACTTATTATTATATTATTTTTCATACATACAACTGTAAACTTACTTTTGTTCACTCCTGTGTGTGTATGTGCATATATATTTCTTAAATATATATATTTTAAAAAGAAATATTATTTTTGAATAAGTGAGAAAAAGTTGTACCAAGTCTTCAAAATAGCTATTGCAGCTGTCTCCAAAGAAATTCTCCTGCCTCAATAGAAGTTATACACATTATCTAAATCTTTAAATGGCTTCTTATTTTCTATTGCATTGCCTACATTCCTCCCTAAATTGTTCTCACTGCACTTACATAAACCTATTTTCCACTTTTCTCAATATAGGTTTTAGAAACTGCTGGTTGCCTATTCAGTAGTTGTTCTTTTCCTTCTTTTCCCAACAGTGTTCTGCCCCCTCCCAGAAATCATAAATATTAGTCAGTGATGTTAATCAAATTCCCAATTCTAATAAAAGCTATGACTTAGTTCTGCTAATTAATTATCAGCAAATTATCATTTGCTGATAAAATGTGACAAAATATTTTCTCACACTAATAAAATGGCTAATTTGAAATATAGCAGAAGTCTTGTCATCTTAAAAGAGTCATCCTGAGGACCAAGTCCACATTTTATTGGCATAATAATGTCAAAAAGATAAACTGAATGTTGGAACTTGATTACCATAGTGAAAACACTATTTTATGTCCTCTTTCCACTCCATGATTTTTACGAAGGTCACTGTTAAATGAGATAATATGTTTCCGTTTATATTTACAATATTCTGAGTTGAATTTTCTATTATTTGCTGCCAAGAACATCAAAAAGATGAATTATGTAACATACTATTCATATTCCTGCCATTATCACTTTGTTCCTTTTGTTTGAATAATCTGTTTTTTAACTTTTTCAAATTCTTAATACAATCAAGAAATAACATGAAACCCACCTTCTCTACAATCTTATACTTTATGCAATCACCTTCACTTTCTTCCTCTTTCTTTGAATTTGCACAGCACTGCAAATTTGGCACAGTTTGGCATAAAATAAAATAATATTTTAGTGTTTACCCACTATGCATTTGTTGAGTGTCTATAAGTTGTCATGACCAGTGCTATACATATGTGATAAAGCATAATGGCACTCTGCTCCTGGACACAAACAGTTCAAGTCTAGAAGAAAAATAAAATACAGATAAAAGCAAACTATTTCTGCAAAGGCTGGAATACAGGTGTGTACAAGGGGCTGTGGTGGCAGAAAAGAGACAATTATCTATCTGGGAGCAATCAGAAATTTTCAGCTTTCTTAAAGAATGAGATGAAGTTCACCAGGGTGACAAAAAGGATGATTAAGGACTTCATAGTTAGAAAAGATAGGATGTACAAAGACAAGGAAGTAGGAAACAGTATGACACCTTCAAGGACCTGAAGTTAATTTGTTTTGATTCAAGAATAAACTGCAAGGAATAAAGGGCTCATAAATTAGGCTAGGAAGGCAAGCAATGAAAATATTTATATTCTGTATTTGTTCTCCAATTAAATTGGGTTTACTATTAGCTTATGTTAAACATATTTTTGTTGAAGGTATTGTAGAATTGCAGGATCAAACTGATTTCAAACTTCCTGCACTTGTAGCCAGTAGATTTACTTGAACTTGTCTGACAGATCATCTTGATTTTTGAGCTAGATCACATGGTCATTATATGCTATATAACTTTTTTTTTTAACACTAGCACCTAAAACTGCAGGGAATATTGAAGGCATTCTACTTCCTTGTGAATGTGCTGTGTTGATTATATAAACAGAATTGGAATCTTGCAGGGAAGCCTTAATATAGTATGTCCCCTTTATTAGTAATTTAATTTTCTAATGTCAGAGTGAAACCTAGAATTCTGTCTTGCATATCTTCATCCTTAAAGTCCTCTTTTATTGTAGCTGGATATATACCACAATTCCCCAAACAGAAATCCACCAAAAGGTGTCATTGGATGAAGTGTCTTTATTTAAGTTCATGGACACACAGATTAGTATTTATCAACAATAATACCTGTTTAACATTTCTTCCTGAAGCATTATACTCACTTTCAGATAAATTTAAATATTAAATTTAGTTACTTAGAAAAATTTACCTTTTCTATTCAAGAAGAAAAAGCATGTGTTGATATAAATCATTACTTTAACTAGATATCAACTTACTTATAAGAACAAATGAAATAAAAATTATATTAATCCTGTTTTGTGCTCATGTTTACAAGTAACAATTATTTTTTAAATCACAAGAAATTGATAATGCATTAAAAGTTTAACATGATATTAGCAAAGACAGGAAGAAAAGTTTGAGAATACACTCTCCACTTACAGTTTACTGAAGAGAAAGAGAAATAGAAAGCTTGAGGTAATTCTGATGATGCTCTAGCACAACAGTAGAACTGATTATATGTTGGCAAAATTACAAATAAGAATTTAGCCATTTTCTGTTTGCAAAAGAAAACTGAGAATCACTGAGAGAGATAATATACAAATTTTATCTAGAATCCTTGGAATAGTGTTGAAAGTGTGGTGACTATCACCTTACATAATTTTTTTTTTGCAGCAATGCTATTAAATATAGTCAGCTCAAAGTGCTGACTGTAGAATCTATCATCCTTATTATTACATAAATAGTAGCAGTATTGCTTTTTATAATTTTTCCCCTGGAACAATATATCACAAAACTTTTATTTTAAATTTTGATCATTTGTCAAACTTTATATTCTATAACAGTGTTAAGAGTAGCAACATATCCCAAATGCCTTCTCTTAAGTATCTGAATTTGGAGCCTAGGTATGCCACAGAAGGCCACATAAACTCAATACCACAACTTAGTTTCATAAAATGCAATATGCTAGCACAGCTTATCCTGTATCCTGAATATCAAAGGAAAACAAATTGCACATGGGACTACGAGAACACAGTGCAACTCAATTTCAATCAGTAGCATGTGTAAAAAATGTATGATTAGATCAGTTGGAAGACGAATAATAAAATAAAAGTAGAATAAGTAATCCTTTGTGAGGAAGAAAAATTATAGACATTTCAAAGAAACAAAAATACACAATGGGTTACAATTTTCATTCACTGGAATATACCGAGCTAGTTTCCCTGATGCTCTTCCATCAGACTCCTCCTTTCTTTAACCTCCTTTGTGCCCTGTGAAAAACTTTACACATATAATGTTCATTTTCCAAATAGCACAGAAAATGAGATGTAGCATTTTCCATGGAAGATATAATAAAGTCTTTTCACAAATTAGGTCATACTAAAGTAGATAAAGAAGTTCACTTTTTAAAAATATTTGTGAACATATCTATAGATATCAAGTATTAAAGAAGTAACTGCATCATGGAAAAAACCTGTTTTGTATCTTGTGATATTACGTGTCTTAGAATTTGGGTATACTGAATCCATTACCTGGAATTCTCATATTTCAGGTCTCAGCATGTCCAGTGCTCTTTAGGTACAGGATGTGTGTGTTGTGTGCATTGTGTGTGTCTGTGTGTTTTAAAAGTTTCTACCTCTACATTTGGAAATATCAAGTAGTACTTTTTCTACTAATGGCAAACTCCCCCTAAAAAGTAAAGTTCTTATTTGAACTGTTTTCCAAATTATAAAAGTGAAATCAGTGTTAATATTTTTCCAGTGATGTTTTGCATAACTTTAAATGCTACAGTATATCAGTAGCAAGAGTTTGTAACTGCATTGAAGTAAATTTTTCTTAATGGTTACATCTAACTTTTGCAGGAGAAATAAAAAAAAGCTTAAAGCAACTACTTCATGAATGCAACATTATTCTCAACTGGGTGGACAAAAACTAACATAAAATTATAACCTGCTTTCATTTCTAAACCAGTTTTACTTTCTAAACATATAGTATTTTATATGCCAATTCTCTTAATAGCTGTCAGTATGCATTAAGTGAAAATAATATAATAAGACTATCAAGTAAATATTATTTATAGAAGAGATAAAACAAGAAAGGTGCCTTTTGTAATAGAAGGGAAATGTATTCATGTATTATAATTTTTTCTTTTATATTTTCATAGTTTTGAGCTAGCTTCAGTTGAAGTGTTGTTTCTAATCTTACCTTTCATTTGATTTATCAACATTTATTTGAAAGTTTAGATGATTATGAACTAAAGGTAAACCTTTTTCTTAAAACAGACCTAAATCAGAAGGAATGTTTGCCCAATTTGTATTTTAATCATGTTGAATATGTATTTTAACCCAATCACTTCCTGGTATTTGCAATCTATATCTTCAAAATTCACATCTATTGATATTAAAACTAGTGCTATTATTCTTTAGGTACAAAAGTAGTGTGATCATTCTTTAGGTGCATATATTCAATAGAAAAACATATGAACAATATTACAATATTTACATATGAACATTTCATATACTAATTTAGAATAATTTTATGATATATTTGGTTGCAGTAACAAAATGTGATTTTCCAGGATGTTTTTGGAGAAACTTAAATCTTTGCAGCTTATTGATGTGTTACTAGAGATGTTGTAAAAAGAATGAATAATTCATGAGTGTGCAGAATCTATAACCAATGCTAAACTTTATTCTGGTTTTTACAAGGGTTGCTGCCTTGAGCAAATCTGGTCCTTCATTTTTATATAGATATCTGTTACACAGGCAAAAGATTATATCATTTTGGCTGTTTTTTTATCATATGATATGTTTTATATCATTCCAATTATTTTAGGCCAAAGAAACACACTGCTTAATAGCTGTTATATGTTCTGACTGAAAAACATTGTGCCTTGAAGTATGTGCCTTCTGTTTCAGTTTTGAATCACTGAGTCTTTCTGGCATATGGTAGACTTAAGAAATGTGTGTTGGAGTGAACTGTACTAGCAAATACGTTTGAAAAATTGCTCTAAAAATATACCAGCCTCTGAAGATTGGACTGGGTTGTTTATAAAAGTTACACTATAAAAAGTAGACATTTAACTTCAGTGACATTGAGTTTTAATTTAATAAACATATGATAATCAGAATTATAAAAAATATTTCCTCTTGGAATGCTTAGGTGAGGAATAAGACAAATTTCTAAACAGGTAAAACTAAAAACAATGAAAAATACAATGTGAGTTGCAATTACTAAATAACACAACTATTAGCTAAATGTAATGGGATTTTCACATCCCAATATGCATTATCTCTTTCAAAGTAATCATTTTAGAAAACGACATACTTAACACCAATCACAATCTCATTACTCAAAAGAGTTTTAGCTCCCGATTAGATAGGATTCCCTTGAGTATTCTCAATGACAGCATTTTTCCCCAACCTGTGACCGGTTTATGAATTTACTATGCACATGGACTGATCTGAGCAATAAGGACTTTTTTATACATTTTTATTCCTTTTAACTTCAAGGAAGTTTTGTTTAAGAAATGCACAATGTTTTGAGCTCTGGAAAATGTGTACATCCTTTTGAAAACCATCCCAATCATTTCCTTCACTGAAAAAAGTCCTCCCATGATCCTTTCACATTTGTTCCAGATCTTTATAGGCCATGGACACTGATTTCTCTTATCATTCATTAGATTAGCCAGTTACTCAACTTCATATAAGTAGAATTGTATAGTATGCACATTTGTGTCTGACTTCTTTTGCTCCATTGTTAAATGCGTTCGCACAGAGTTTGTGTGATAGTATTATTATTTCCTTAAACTTTTAAAAAATTAATCAATGAAGCCATCTTAGCCTAGAGTGTCCTTTAGGAAAAAGTTCTGAGTAATAAATTAAATTTCTTTATAAAATTAATCAATGAAGCCATCTAAGCCTAGAGTGTCCTTTAGGAAAAAGTTTTAAGTAATAAATTAGATTTCTTTAATAGACATAGGATTATTCGGATGTCTTGTTTCTTTGTGTGCTAGTCTTAATAATTGTTTTTTTTCCAAGGAATTTGTTTATTTTATATATGTTGGAGCCAACAACTGCCATTATAACCTATAAATTTGGCTTCTTTTAGAAATATTGTAAAGTTCTTCAGTGTGAAATTTATAGTAAAATTAATGTCAATTGTTTGGGTAAGTGATAGTTATTTTAGACTTGATAAAGTAAAAATAATAATGGAAATGATAATATGTAGGGCAAAAATTTGTGGGTTTTTTTAGGATTTTTTAAATTGGTTTTCAAGTACAGTTGTCTCCATTTTCTCCCCACCACTCCCTCCAACCCCAGCCATCCCCACCTCTGCCCCCAATCCTACCCACCTTTGGTTTTGTCCATGGATCCTTTATACATGTTCCTGACAACTTGTCTCCCTTTTCTCTCCATTGTCCCTTCCCACCTCCCCTCTGGTTTCTGTCAGTTTGTTCTTAATTTCAGTGTCTCTGGTTATATTTTGCTTGCTTGTTTGTTTTGTTTATTAGGTTCCACTTATGGGTGAGATCATATGGTATTTGTCTTTCACTGCCTGGCTTATTTCGCTTAGCATAATGCTCTCCAGATCCATCCATGCTGTTGCAAAAAGTAGGATCTCTTTCTTCCTTTCTGCTGCATAGAATTCCACTGTGTAAATGTACCATAGTTTTTTGATCTATTCATTTACTGATGGGCATTTAGTTTGCTTCCCGCACTTGGCTATTGTAAATTGTGCTGCTATGAACATTGGGGTGCATAGGTTCTTTTGGATTGGTGTTTCAGGATTCTTAGGGTATAGTCCCAGCAATGGAATTGCTGGGTCAAAAGGCAGTTCCATTTTTAGTTTTCTGAGGAAATTCCATGCTGTTTTCCACAGTGGCTGCATGAATCTGCATTCCCACCTTGACTTGTGGTTTATATATTTCCTGTAAAAATTCTCTGATATTAAACTTAAGGTTAAGTATATTCTAGCTTTCCTAATTTTAATTTTTATTACAGTGATTCATAAATGTGCCAATAGCTCCTTTAAAGTTTTTAATTCGTATAAAATGTGAACATTTTCATTGATTTCTTATTTCTACTTGCATAAGCTTTCTTTTTTTCTTTAATGTAAATCTTTGTCCCAATTTTATGGACTGTATGTGGTATTTTCAGTTTATGCATAATTTAATGATGTTATAGATTTAAGTACAAATCAAACAACTTATCTCCAGCCTCCAATAGAGTGACCTTAGGTACATATTTTATGCTCTTTGAGCCTCAGTTTTGAACTACCTCATTTATAAAGGTGGTAGTCATAGATTGTTTTGATGATTCAGTATGATCAAGAATATTTCCCTGCACTGGCTGGTATGGCTCAGTGGTTGAGTACCAGCCTGTGAGTCAAAGCGTTGCCAGTTTGATTCCCAGTCTACACCACATGCCTGGGCTGTAGACCAGGTCCCCAGGAGGGGGCTGTGCAAGAGGTAACCACACATTGATGTTTCCTTCTCTTTCTCCCTCCTTTCCCCTCTCTAAAAAATAAATAAATAAAATCTAAAAAAAATGAAGTTAAAAAAAAGAGGGGAGCTAATCCTTGGGGAAAAAAAAGAATATAGCACTGACAGACTGGCCTACCACATAGCACCTGACACATTGTGCATTCTAAGCCTTGCTGCTCACAGGACACTGCAAGTCCAGCAACATCAATGTCTCCTGTAAGATTACAGAGTGTCAGCCCCCCATCAAGCCCTACTGAGTCAGCATCTGCATCTTAATAGGTCTCCAGACGATTTGGATACTCATACCAATTTTAGAACCAGTTTCTAAAAGTAATTTAGAAGTAGTAAATAGTAATATAATAGTAATTAGTATTAGTAGTATCATTATTAGTATTCTTAGTCCATATTCAAATTGCTCTGGCCATTTGAACAGATACTTTTTGATATTCTCTGGACTAATTATGTTAACACTGATGTCCAGCAGGGAGACACGGACATAATACCTTTGTGAGGTCCTCTAGGGTGATTTTTATATAAAATATTATTTCAAACTACTGGCATATTTTAATTCATATATTCAAAATTAATTTAAGATTTAAAAATGGCTAGCCTTACAAAGTGTTTACTACTGACAAGAGAAAATGAATATAATAGTTATTTTTACTTAATTAGAAGCATATATATAAAGATCTCATTTATGGTAAAAGTGTATTTGCCTATCCCTTGGTTTATCTATTTCTTCATTCTGCACGTATATGGAAAAATCTGGATATGTTTGTAAAGTGCTGGAAATGGTTCTACTGAACAGAGCGGTTCCGGGTTGGGGTTTTCTCACTTATTTTTTCTTTACTTTTTTGTATTGCTTGAATTTAAAAAAAAGAAACTATCTGAAATTCTTTTCAGAAAAAAAAAATTCATTATTCCTGAACACAAATAATGGTCTTAAAAAAGACACCTAAAATCTAACCTAAATTCCCTTTGCATGCAAATCTCCTTGAAGAAAGAACTGAGAAGACCCTAACAAGAAGGGCAGGCTGATCTTATTAGAAGATTCAGCAGTCAGTAAAGCAGAATAGTCAGTGATAGGTGATAGATTTTGAAGTTACAACCAGTTGGAAGTTATTAGGAGGAAGACACTGCCAGGAGAACAGCCCAGACAGCTCCTGCAGCCATTTTCATGCCAGTGGGGACTAAGTGGTCATCAGGAAGCCCACCCACCAGCTGTGTGAAGAGAGAAACCAGTGTGGCTGGCTGGCAGTGTAGACCTCAGTTGCAGTTAAGGGAGATCTGTCCCCTACACCTGAGGAAGTGTCTAAATTAAATCCTTTCTGCTGCAGCCAGGGAGCAAGCTTGTGGGGTGGGGTGGGGTGGGGCGGGGTGAAGGTCTTTAACACCATTGCAATAGTTGTCTGTAAGCAGTAACACTGGCTTGGGTAGGGATCTTTAAATTTGCTATGGAAAGCAGAAAGCAAAGTATGTTGATGTGGTTTATATATGTAGCAGGGTAATTCCTGGAAGACAAGAAATCTACAGAACAGGAGGTTGATGTTTATAAAACAGGGCATTTTTCTAGGTATCTCAATTGTTTATTAAAACAATAACATCAAATTATCTATTCTTAAAACAAATACTAAGTATATAATACATGACAGGCACTGGTACAAAGTTCTGAGAGTAAATACGTAAAACACCTAGTACTTGTCCTCTTAGTAGCTTATGATACAGTGGGAAAGACTGACTTGAATAATTACAGTACAATGCAAGCACTGTAACAGACATTCACAATATAGCAAGGGAAAGATGAAAGCACACAAGTAGTGTCAAGACATTCACCAATTTAATCAACCAACACAACTTTTGAGAACAAAAAGAAGAAAGGTATATTTGACCTTGATTTACAGACTGTCTTTTTAATGTACCCTTCACTCATTTTTTATCCTGACTTCCACTTAAAGGTCACCTGAATCTTATCTGCCCCATTTCCCTAAGCCTGGTTTATACCTAAGTAATAAACGATTCTAATGAAATTTCAGATGAATATGTCGCTTTGGCCATGAAGTTTTGTTTTGTTTTGTGTTAGATGGCTCTAGTAGTGCTTATTTGTCTAACTACATTTAAACAATTTTGTTGTATTGTGATAGCTGTCATATCAGCATGCATTTAAAAATACTTATCAAAACTGATGAATTTTTGTGTAGCCATTTAATATTGAAGTTGAAAGAAAATATGCAATATTTTGGCATATTATGTATTATTATTTCAAGAAAGGTAAAAAAGCAACTGATCAAATGTGTCAAAAGTGATTTGTGAAGCTTCATGCCGGAGATTTCTTGCTGGATGGTGTTCCACATTTGGGTAGACTAGTTGAAGTTAATAGCTATCAAATAGAGACATTAATTGAGAACAATCAACATTATGCCATGTAGGAGATAGCTGACATACTCAAAATATCCAAAGCAATAAAGTTATTGTTGAAAATGAAAATGTGTGTTTTATTTTATGGAGAAATTATATAAACTTTTTGGCCAACTGAATACATTAGGGAATTACTGGAAAAGAGAGGTGTGTTTATTATAATCTAAGAGTTAGTTTGAGGGTGGAAACCCTCATTTTGTAGAGAATAAACTATGAAAAGTTTTATTTTCTATCAAATTATTCCTCACTGCTGATTTTCTACTCAGTCTGACAGCAACTTTCAATCATGACAACTTCTTCCAGCTTTCAAGTTAAGGTAAGATTGAATCATTGCCAACTACCATGAATGATGCTAGAAGTATGGCTAACATAAGGTGAGAATCCAGGAAAAGAGTTAAAGGAGATTCCTTCTTTCATTCACTAATAGTCACTCTTCCTTAGGAAGGTCTGATTCAGTAAATTATACTCAGTTTCTAAAATTCTAAAGCCCTATGACTGTTTGCCATTAATTTCCCATTTATCCAACCAAAGTACACTCAAATTGTGTTACTTTATTTTATATAAACTTTTAATAGATTCCCTTGACTTTCTCTCCCCATACCTCTGATTTACAATATTCAAAGTTATATTTCTAAAAGCCAAACTGACAATGTAACTTCTTTTAATAAAATTCTTTTGTGGCTCTTCAAGGCTGTCAGGGTAAAATCTTTGGTTTTCCAAGAGCTTTGAGAAAGGGCCTGCTTATCCCTCCTGCCTCACCCACTTTGCTCCCTCACCAGCAGATTGCTCAAGGCACAAGGTTCTTTAATATCTCTAAATAATGTTACCTGATGCTCTAATATTTTTAAACAAGCTTTTGACTAGAAGCATATTCCCCTGCTCTAGACCATCTAAGAACTGAATACATGTTTTAGTTCTACCCATGCATTGTATCATCTAAAGTGTCTTTCCAGACTCTTCTGATGTGAATGAATTAAACGCCTTCATTCTATATCTCACCATATCCTGGACATAGCTTTTCATACTATTTATCACAATAAATTTCAGTTGTTGTCTAGTTGTCTTTCTTCCTTGTGGGAGATCTAAAACAAAACAGGCATATGGTGGTATTGTGTGAATACTTAATAAATTAATTAAGTAAAAGAATATTATAGCAAGACTTTATATTAAGACATTAGAGATTATCCAATATAGCCTTAGTCTACAGAGGCAGAAATTAAAGTTTCAATATACTTTTCTCTAAGTAATCTGTTTTTTGAACACCAGAGCTTTTTGATTTTATTTTTCCTCTTTTGACTATTCTAAAAAAACCTCCTTCCTATGCCACCCTTTCTTCCTGTAAGTAGCACTGCCATACATTCCTCTTTATACCTACTATACAGTCTTATATTTTAATGACAGACATGACACCTAAGCCAATCTTCCTATTCTCAGTCTCCTACAGAAGATTTCAGCTTTTGTTTATTCCACATTGATTGCTTCTCTTGCACATCTCTCCATTGGCAGAATTGTCAATATTTATTTTAGGAGAAGAATAGCTCTCTAAAGAAAAGGAAAATAAAAACATGGCACTCCCTAGAGCAGCATGAGCATCTGGCCACTATGATAATGCTTACAATTTTTCTGACTATGCATGTCTTTAGTATTTGAAAAACAAAAAGGATATTTTTAGTGTTAAAAATCTATAGAAAGACTTACAAGTAGTTTCCCTCCTATGAAATTCTGAAGATGCCAAAATGTTTGAGTGTTACGGTCTTTGGAGAAGCAACTGCCAAAATGGAATCAGACATGCAAGTGATTTATTGGAGAAAATGCCTATGATGAAAAATGGAACGAATCCAGGAAAGAGTCCAAAAGAGCTGGCAGGGTACAATAAAGGTCTCATCTCTGTGAAGAAGAGAGGGAAGGGAATGAGTTTGGATGGAACATTTTAGACTGCAGCACAATTTGAAGAAAGTGTGGCAAGGCCAATGGAAAGTCCTTGAGTGGAAGTCACAGTCACAGTCTCCTAGGAACCAACCTGCTTTAGTATTCCCGCTTTACTCAGTGATTGGCTGGGAAAAGTTAGTGGGAAGGGAAAGCATCGTCTTAAAAGCAATGATGGATTTCAGAATGTAAGACCATGAGCAATGGGTCAGTGGGGCTCTCTTAGATCTGAGAAGCACATGTTCATGGCTGCCACAATATGTTGTTTTACATTGCACAGCTCAGGTATTAGGAAATTTCCTTGACACAATACTAGTTAACAGCTCTTTTCCATGTTTGGTAGTGATTTTATCTGTTGAAGATAGTTTTTTTTTTAAATAGTTGCAATGTAAAAAAATAGATAATTTTCACATGTAAAGTGGAGAAAACTTTGTTATCTTGTCCTTTCAGTCATACCCTCACGGACAACACAAGTACTTAACACCGGCAGTGATGGTCATTAAAATTAATATAGCAAAAAGGTTGTTTGAATATATTATATGTGTGCATATTTATATTTAATAAACATATCTATATCTTTTATCACTTCATGTATGTTAATTTACAGAAAAGTAGTATGATTAGTAATGAGCAGATGAAAATAAAAATGAAAAGCTTGATTTGATTTTAACAAAATTAATATTTCAAAACACTTTAATTGAGTTCAAAATTATATGCCAATCATGTTTTAAAATGTTTCTTATATTAACTATCTATATTTCAACTTCAGTGTTAAAGATATCAAACTTTTCTCTTTACTCATCCTTTTTGTCAAATACAGTATGAATCTGCCCTAATAAGGCCAGTGTTGTTTGTATATGTGTTCATATGTGTAGGTGGTATGGTATCAAAAGTATATATAACCTTTCACATTTTCTGATAAGATTACTTATGGTTTTATAGTGACCTATAAGTTTTAAAAGTTGTTTACATGTAAATATGGCTGCCATTGATTCAACACAACAAAAAGGTAGCAACACTGTGAAATCACTCATTTCCTTAGCAGAAAAAGAAGGTAGATGCAGAGATGTGTCTGTGTTCCACAGTTTGTCCTTGACTTTAACATTCACTGGCATTTGTATGTTATTTTTCCCTAGAGACTTCTATACTTGTGTGGTGCCCTCTGAGTTTGAGAATTCTGTTTTCTCCATTCTCTTTTTTAAAATATATTTTATTGATCATGCTATTATCGTTATCCCATTTCTCCCCACCTCTCTTCATTCCCCTCCACCCTGCACACCCTCTCCCATCCACATCTCTTCCCTTAGTTCATGTTCGTGTGTCATAAATTCTTTGGCTTCTGCATTTCCCATACTATTCTTGCCCTCCTCTATTTTCTATGTACCATCTAAGCTACTTATTTTCTGTACCTTTTCCCCCTCTCTCCTCCTCCCACTCCCCTGTTGCTAACCCTCCATGTGATCTCCATTTTTGTGGTTCTGTTTCTGTTCTAGTTGTTTGCTTAGTTTGTTTTTGTTTTAGGTGTGGTTGCTAATAATTGTGAGTTTGCTGTCATTTTACTATACTTTTTTTTTAATTTTCTTTTTCTTAGATAAGTTCCTTTAACATTTCATATGGTGATGATGAACTCCTTGAACTTGACCTTATCTGAGAAACACTTTATCTTCCCTTCCATTCTAAATGAAAGCTTTGCTGGATAGAGGAATCTTGGATGTAGGTCCTTGCCTTTCATGACTTGGAATACTTTTTTCCAGCCCCTTCTTGCTTGCAAGGTCTCTTTTGAGAAATCAGCTGACAGTCTGATGGGAACTCCTTTGTAGGTGACTGTCTCCTTATCTCTTGCTGCTTCTAGGATTCTCTCCTTCAGTTTTATCTTGGCTAATGTAATTATGATGTGCCTTGGTGTGTTCCTCCTTGGGTCCAACTTCTTTGGGACTCTCTGAGCTTCCTGGACTTCCTGGAAGTCTATTTCCTTTGCCAGATTGGCAAAGTTCTCCTTTATTATTTGTTCAAATAACTTTTCCACTTGTTGCTATTCCTATTCCCCTTCTGGTACCCCTATAATTTGGATGTTGAAACATTTAAAGATGTCCTGGAGGTTCCTAAGCCTCTCCTCATTTTTTTGAATTCTTGTTTCTTCATTCTTTTCTGTTTGGTTGTTTCTTTCTTCCTTCTGGTACACTCCACTGATTTGAGTCCCAGTTTTCTTCCCATCACTATTGGTTCCCTGTGCATCTTCCTTCACTTCACTTAGCATAGCCTTCATTTGTCCATCTAATTTGTAATCAAATTCAACCAATTCTGTGAGCATCCTAATCACCAGTGCTTTGAACTGTCCATCTGATAGGTTGACTTCTGGCCAAGATGGAGATGGAGGTAGACACACTGTGCCTCCTCACATAATAAGGACAACAATTTAGAAATAAAACCACAACCAGAACTGACAGAAAATTGAACTGTATAGAAGTCCAACAACCAAGGTGTTAAAATAGACACATTCATCCAGACTGGTAGGCAGAGATGAGTTGGACCACGGGGCCTTGGCACAAAAAGCAGTGGCACCAGAGTCACAAGTTACCCTGGGCACACAAGTCTGCAGCAGGCGGACCCTAGGCTCATAGGAAGTGGCTGGCAGACCCCGGGCTCGGGGTGGCAACTGGCAGATCCAGTAAGGAGACGATTGTGAAGCAAGGCATTGCATGCAAGTCAGCTGGCTGACCTATGGGTCCCACATTGGTGCACAGATAATCCAAGCAAAACTGGGGGGCAAGACAGACCATGCAGCCCAGGGTCCCAGTGCCTGGAAATAAGGCCACAGAACACCAATTGAAAACACCTGTGGGAGTTGAGGCGCAGGGACAGATTTCCTGCCTCACAGGAGAGTTTGTTGGAGAGACCCACAGGGTCCTGGAATGTACATAGACCCACCCACATGGGAATTAGCACCAGAAGGGCCCAGTTTGTTTGGGGAAAGCATTGGAGGGGACTGGGATCCAACAGAGAGCGGAACAGGTGCCATTGTTTCCTCTCGGACCCTGCCCCCACATACAGTGTCACAACCCAGTGACTGGGTTGCCCTGCCCTGGTGAACACCTAAGGCTTTGCCCCTAATATGTAACAGGTGTGACAAGACAAAAAAAAGAAATGGCCCAAATGGAAGAACAAATCAAAGCTCCGCTGTTTCCTCCATTCTCTTAAGAATAAATGTCAGTGTGATTACCACTGAAAATCTGCCTTATTACCTTTTTGCTTCACACATCCTTAAAGATAATTATATGTCTCCAATATAGCCATATTTGCACAAGAGCATTGTAAATTTGAAGATTCTAATTTAATTTACATGTTTCCTACTCTTTTATGTGTACTCTTACTTTGTAAGTATATTTCCTCTGAAATGAGAAATATATACTCTAATGTCACTTAATTGAAAAATTGAAAACTAACAATATAATTTTAAAAATTTTATTTTGAAAATTAGTGCTAATATTTTCATTATAGAAAAAAATTAAAAAGCAACCATTCTTTTTACTCAGAAACCACCAATCATTCTAAATCTTAGGTCAAATAATTATATTAAAGGTCAGAAAATAAGAAATATTTTATTCAATATAAAATACACATTTAATATTATCAAATAAATATTTAAACATGATTTGATATGAACCCAACTTTAGAAATAAAATAATGGTGTTCAGAACACACTACCCTTGACATAGTGAATATTTTAAGCTTTTGTTTCAGAAAATGGCAGAAGCAGGAAAGCCATTCTGACTCACTCCTCTCTTTGACTTTCTTTCTTGAAACAAGTCTTAAAAACCTCATTTGAAAGGTGCCCTCTCGATGCCCTATATTCTTATCTCTGGAGACAAAAGGACACCGAGAAGAAATTTAAGAAACAGGCATTACTACACCCCCCTCCCAGTTTTAGCACAATTACTTCATAGCTAAACTACCACTTTTCTCCACAACTAGGCTCTCTTCATCAAACCTATCACATAAATACATGTTTGTTTCACTGGGTCTTCATTACCTTATCAAAGCTACCATGTCATGTACATTGTGTATTAATAAAATTGTGTGTTTTGCTTCTATTACTATGTCTTTGTCAGTTTAATTCTTAGACCCAGCTAGAAAGCCTAAAGGGATTAGGGAAAACTTTTTCCCATACAAAAACTTCCAAACATTTTAAGATAATTTTTAATGAAAATAATACTGTCTCTAAAATAAGTGACATGAATTTTTAGGTGCAATTTTGTTCATCTTTTTTTGATACTACATACTTTATGGAAAACATGATACTAATTTTTATAGGCTCAAAATAAAATTTATTATAAAAGGTTAAAATATTTTTGTATTACTTTAATTTTAAAATATTGGTTTAAGGTTTTGTTCAATACTAGAAAGATTATGAGAACCTCGACTTATTATTTATATGGTGAATAGATAGAGATGTTCATGATCATTAGTCACTTCTCAGTTTTTTCATATAAAAAGAAGTCTCATTTTACTAGTATGCCATTACTTCTAGACTAACAGATGCCTTTTGACTATGCTGTCTAAAAAAAATCTGTGTCCTTTTTCATAATGAAAAGCTTTTCAAATGATCTACACATTTTTTCTGATTTAGTTTGTTTTCCACATGTTAAGCAAAAAGAAATAAAACATTTCAGGATGAAATGCCAATAGAGTCATAAGTATGTGAGGCAAATCATGATCAAGCAGCTGCTGTGTTGAAAACTTCAGTCAGGTGCTCCTGAAGAGATAAAGCATAAAAAAATCATAAGAACACATTGGAAGAAGAGTTCAAATAGTGGAACTGGCTGTGGAAAACTGCAAAGCAACAGGGGCACGCAGGCTGACTATCAGAAGGAATGAGGTGATTAGTTTTAAACAAAGGGTTTGCCTTTGAGGCAGTGATGTTCTGAGACATTGTAAATTTGACTCAGCCATTAACAATATCCAGCACTGCTTAATCAATGTGTCCTAAATAAATGATTAAATAAGTCAGTGAAGGGCAGTAGCAAGTTACATACAGACACACACAAACACACACATAATTTATGCAATATGATAGACACATGTAAAAAATAAAGCAGCACACTGTAATAGGTTGCCCTTGTGGGTTATTTTCTCAATTTATTCTATTTGTATTGAATGAGATATACAGCAGCACTGTCTAGTAGAACTATAACGAAAGCCACAAATGAGAAAAGTAAAAACAGGTGAAATTAAGTTTAATAATACATTTTATTTAAATCAATATATCCTACAACCTGTATAATTTTGTTAACCAGTGCCACCCAATATATTCAAGAAAAAGAAAAAAATAAGCCAATACATCCAAAATATAATTTCAATATATAATAAATATAAAATATTTTAATGTTCCCCATATTAGGTATATCTGGTATGTAATTTACATTTTCACTGCATCTAATTTGTAGGAGCCACATTTGAGTCTCTGCATTGGTCTGTGTAAGTATAGAGATTCTTATAGAGAGGTGATTCCTGGAAATTGTGTTCCCCGTGAGGAAAAGAAAACTTTGCTATCCCAAAATATGCTTTTTGGGATATTGATTATTTTAAGCTGGATATTTTTAAGAAAAGAAAGTCTTAGGAAAAAACTTTGAAATTCCCCCTAACTGCCTAAAAGAAATTTAGAGAACCAGCTCTAGGAAGAGAGATGTCATCATAGGTCACTACCATAAAGTAGTATATGAGAGAGGAACCTAACAAAGCCCATTGGTTCAAAGTCCTTTCTGTGCCCCATTGTTAGGATGGACCAGCAAATATTTATGTACCAAACATATGCTTTTCCATCTCCATGTGAATTGACTTCCTACCCTGGGAAGGCCCAATCCATAACCACCCTCCCCTTTCCCTCAAGATGGTACAGGAGCCTCAATTGCCAGATCTATCCTCAGGTCCCATGTTCTTATGAAGCCCCCAGGTGCATATACATATATTAAACTTGGATATTTTCTCTTCTTATTGTCTTATGTCAATCTGATTATTTGTCCAGTCAGAAGAACTTAAGAAGGTGAGAGGAAAATTTTATGTTCCTACACACACACAAATTCTGTGGTAACCTGCTAACACAGTTGCCCCTATTTGTTTTTCAGAACTTCTTTACAAATCTGATGACATTAAACTTATTGATTGATTGATTGATTGATTCATTCATTCCTTTATTTATGTTTGAGTCAATGATGGAGCAGGCACAATTCTAGATGTATGAAATTAAGTAGTGAATATATTTTTAATAACTAGAACCCTTTGTAGTCTCTTATAATTCCAAAAGGAAAACTAATAATTTAATTATGAAAGGCATACTGTAGGCTAAGGGAGTATTTTTTTCAAAGAAGCTAAAAATGGCAAGAGTAAGAGACAAGGTTGCTTTATATTTGGACCTAGAGCAAATTGTAACTCCTGTAATGTATATGGTTCCCTAAAAAGTGTACATACCCACAAGAGTGTATGCATATACACACATTATATATTTAGGATGTTCTTGTTAGATACTCTCTTTAGGTTTATATTTTTTTGAATGCAAACATTTCTGAATAATGTAAGTTTTCTTGTTTCATACAACTTCTATTACTTAGAAAGATAGCAAACAATACAAATTTGTTCCTAATCTGTAGCATTCATTTCTTCCTGGTTCTCTAATGGTCTTCTTCAGTCTTCTCTCTGGAATCCTCTGGGGTTCTCCTGGCTTTACTTATATGCCTAAATCTCTGCCACATAAAACACAAGCAGCCCTGGCCAGGTAGCTCAATTGGTTAGAGCGTTACCTACTTGTGGGTTTAGTCACTGGTCAAGGCACATATAAGGAACGACCAAAAATTCATAATTGGGTGGAACAACAAATCAATCTCTCTTTCTTTGTCTCTCTCTCTCTAAAAATATCACTTAAAAAAAACACAAGGAACCTCCTCAAACCAATGATTCCCATGTATTTACTATTCTCTTTTGATTTTTAAAGAACATTTACTTACAACTTCTTCTACTGGCTTTGGCACCTCTTCAGTTTTCAGCTCAGGTAATCTTGCTTCAAAGTCACTCTAAAATTGTCCTTACTAAAGCCCCTGCTCATATCCTAGTTGGTAATTCAGTGACTCTTCAGGGTAAATTGCCCCTGCTGCCTTGGGTCTGGCAAGGTCACTTGGTGTCCTTTCAACTGACCCTTATTCTCTAAGCAATATCATCTACTCTTTGCTTCTACTATCATCTCTATGCTGTCAACCTGCCAACAAACATGTCCCAGACTTGACCTCTGTTCTAAACCCTAATCATTTTTAATCTCTACCTAGATTTCCTACATCAATTTAATATGCCATACCTCAAATAATATTAATAAGAAAAATTGATAATTAATCGAGGGCTGCCATCCTAACAGCTAAGTACTTTGTATAGATTATTTTATTTAATCATCATAACAATTCTATGATATAAATTTTATCCTCATGTTAAATATGTAGAAATATTCTAAGAGCAGTTAACTGACTTGTATCTTTAGTAGATATTATACAGCTAAGTTACAAATTCAAGAAGTATGATTTTATTTTTTTAAATTGCATCTAATTTTATTGAATGGCTTTCATTAATGAGAGCACAATCAGTCATCACTATCATTTGAGCTAGTGAAGTGGTCCTCAGATTAAGAGGTAAATTATACAATTATTAAAAACATGGGTACCAAAACCAAACTCTCCTGATCCAAACCTTTGCTCTGATTCTCTTGAGCAGTATTATCTTGAGAAAATTACTAAATCTTTCTGTGCCTTGTTGTTGTTGTTTTTTAAATTGGAAACAGGTACATAAAAACAACATGCCAACAACATACACTTATTGTCTATAGATGAGATATTTTGTATATAATAACTCTTGATGAAGATTTGCCATTGTTAGCACCTCCAGTCATATCTTATTACATCTCCTTGTCAGCTCCTGAAGTTACAGCATAATATGTTTGTTCCAATTCCTTCTGGTAGACATCTTTGGGGATCTACCTGTAGAGAACTGTACACTGTTATTACTTTCTGTCCATATATCGTATCTGTGATAAACATCCTTGTTTATTTAAGTTCTCTGTCAGAATAAATCTACAGGCTACTATTAAATGGGCAAAATATTTGTTAGTTTACAACAAATACATTTTCAGGCTAATAACTAAACAGTAAAAATATGTGTTGTGACATAAAGAAACTTTTCAATCCTAGTCCCAGGTAGGCTACTGTACCTAAAAGACTGACAATATGTTGAGTCTCATATGCTAACCAATTACAACTGTTCTCGTTGGGTTTTCTTTCATCACGTCATCTTTATAACAGAGACCTTACATATAGTGAGGTCTCATCTCAGTCACATTCTCATTTTCCAAACATCATTTACTTCAAAATTCTCATGAAGTTTCTTCCAATTCTTGAACAGCACCAATAAAGTTTCCAAAGTTCTCTGATTAATTCCAATTTAATCAGAAGTCACTCATTCTAATTATTAAATTCACAGAGATTGTTTCCTCTTTTCAGGTTAAATCCAATGGAAATTTCCCCCAATAGTCAAGTCTGTAACCTCTTCTTTCCATACATGAATAGTGTGCTTTGCCTATTGATCCTATCTGAAACATGCCTTATTTTTTTATGTTGACTGAGAAATTTGCCCAAGAACCTGAAGTGGGTCAGATTGTTCACAGCAGCAAGATAAGAAACCCAAGGTACATCCACATACTGCACTCTTCACTCTTCTCCTCCTGAGAAGCCACACTCCAAAAGACTTCTGGTGTTGCAAATCCAGTTTTGCTGGATCAGACTCTTCTTGGACTGGTGCCAATATGATTTTCCTAATATCACTCCCTCCTTGCCATCCACACAGATTTCTCCTTCACAGAAGCATATTTCATGGATATATTTTATGAAGAATGAAAACAAGTTTTCAATCCAACGGTATTCAGATAGAGAAAGAAGATATTCAGAGCCTTTCACCCTCCTTCTAACCATAAAAGAACTTATTTGTTATTACATATAGAATCACAGGCTTTGTTATACAGGGATGGCTAATGGACAAATTGGGGACTGGAAAAATTCCAGAGTATATAAACTGTTTTTTTTTATTGACACAAAGCTACTTAAAGCAAAAAAAGAAAAAAGAAAAGAAAAACAAAATTCAAATCTGGAAACTTGGGATGGGCTTATGACAATAGGAGAGAAGGGAAATGTAGAGGAATTGGAGTTTGGAAGAGGAACCTTGAGGGAGGTTACAATGGTAATGCTATTGTATGAGGCACTGGAAAGAGGTAAGTAGAGGCATTTCAATGTGCACACTGTGATAGTACATTCTCTTCGCCACCTCTTCAAAAGCCTTTGCTAATGACATACTACTTTGAAAAAATTCTGGTCATATTTTTCTTTCTTTTCAATGTAACACTATCTGAGAATGGATCTTAAAGTGGGAACAAAAGGGCCACATTTTATTCTGCTTACATGTTTTAAGTAAAATTCATTGAATGCAAAATGACATATTATTTGTGTTCTTTTTTCTCCCCTATAGATCCATGACCAAATTTCTTACATTGCTTTATCTATAATAAAAAAATCATTTCACATACCAAGCTTATTTTTTTTCTTTCCTATCTGTGACTAACTGTATTTTTGCTTACCACATAATCTTAATGCCAATGATGGACCTAGTTATGAACCAATTAATTATTAATCAGAACATGACCTTCCAACTATGATAGCTTTAGTGTTATTTAGTTTAAAGTTCTGTGTGATGTGTTAAAGTGTGATGTGTGGGCTTTGTATTTCCTCTGTAAATCTACATATTTTCAATTTGTAACTTTCTAAGGTGACATACATTACACATGTATATATATATATATATATATATATATATATATATATATATATATACACACACACACACAAGGGGGGACCCCAAAACCCAGAAGTTATTTATAAAAAAATTGTATATTTATTCTTACATATTTAAACTTCAATCAGCTTCAAAGTACTCTCCATTTGATGCAATATACCTATCGAGACACTTCTTTCCACTGCTCAAAATATTTTTGAACTTGTCCATTTTGATACCTTTTTAATGCTTCTGCCATTTTTTGTTTCACCACTTCCACGTCAGCAAAATGTTTCCCTTTGAGGACATTTTTCAGCCAGGGAAACAAACAAAAAAGTTACCAGCAGCGAGACTCATTGAATAGGAGGGGTGGGACATGGGGGTCATGATGTTTTTGGTCAAAAACACGCTCATAAATCACCCATCATGAAATGGGCAAATGTGTTGACAGAGTCTTAAAAAAAATTCACTGAAGCTGAATACAGCCTCTCATAGCAACATTAGCTGGTGCGCTGAAACAGATGAGTTCCTAGAACACTAGCAGGGGAAGCCTATATTGCAAGGGGCCCACCCTCCAGAAGATAATTCTATTTTTTTGTTTTGGACTCCCTTTTCATATACTTGAGATTACACACATAACTTAAAACATTTCCATGTAATCTATTATATTCTTCAAAGGTACTGTATTGTAATATTCCAATTTTTATAATCTAGTATTAGATTTGTTTTTGTTGTACTTAAGTATAACAAAATTTTATTTTCAAATAAAGTTCCTTATTTCCCAAACAAGAGCTTATCTACAAGCCTATACATATACAATTTAAATCAATCTCTTTCTTTTTCTTACATTTCTAAAATAAACTAATTTTAACCATTCCAGTAGGCTATATGCTAATGTTAAATTTCAATACTTTAAAGGAAATTCAAATCAGTAAATAGGCAGTATATACAAAACATACATATTGCTATAACATTGCACTTGAATTATATATGTGAGCTTAGGTTCATATTTTACAAAACATTGATTTCTATAAGTATATTAGTTTATGAGCAATTATTATAATCATATGTCATATTCATATAACTAATAATGATCTTACTGGAATAATATGCTAACTTGACCCATCACATATATGGGAAAGGAAGCTTGGGGATATTTAGTATCCCTAAATGAGAAAAGAAAACAAGCATGCTGGAATTGGTACATGTAATATTAGTATCAATGAGTGGATATAAAACAGTATAGAAATATTAATAAAGAGACTGGAAACTCCAAGTACATATCATAAACAGAATGTTACAGGAAAGTTGGTAACACTTTGCTGTAAGGACTCTTCTAAGTGCTTTTAATGAGAATGTACAGTGTGTGAATTCCATGTGACCATTCTGAATGGACTGAAAGGGGATGGCAGATGTTTTCAGAGCAAAAAAGTCTCCTGGCATTAATTTTAAATTTGGCTTCACATTGGCAATAGAGATTAAGGAAGCAGCCTCTACTAGAGCATCATAGAGCATAATAGAAGAATGGGGAAGCAAAGTTCCCTTTCCATTAAGCAATGGTTCCAGCTTTCTGTAAAATAATAGCCTGCCTCTAGTTTCCATGATAATAAAAGACCAAAAGGTCTAGAAAAAAACTTACTTTAGGGACTAGCTATTAGTCTAATAAATACACTCCTACCAGTCCTCCTAGTAATATGTCTTCAAGTTGTTGAATGTCTACCTTACCCAGATACTTAGCCCAAAATGACCATTGTAAGTGTCATGTTTCTGAAATAAAGAGAAAGAAATCAGAACAGATGAAAAGAAAAAAGGAAGCCCATAGGTAGGGAAGAAGGAAGAAAAGACAAATGGAGGAAGGGTCATTTCTTCATGACCACTATCTCAAATGAATATTAATTCTAGTCCCAGATTCCTTCATTAAAGAATCTATGGGCTTGCAAAAAAAAAAAAAAAAAAAAAATCTCTTATTCCTAGATTTGTGTGTCAAATAATGCTAAATGACAAATAATGATAAATTAGAAAATATTCAGTTCTTAGAAAATGGGAGGGGAGAGGAGACAGATAAATTTATTTAATCTAAGAATTGAAAGTCATGAAAAACTACAGAAAACAGTTACTAAATAGAAGTCAGAAGTAGACTATATCTGGTCCAAGGATGTATTTATCTTGCATACAATAGTGTTAAGTGAAAGGAGAGAGACAAAAACAGATGGGGAAATGAGAAGAAAAAGAAAGAGAAGGAAGAAAGGAGAAAGAGATAAAGAGAAACTTTTTAGCAAGACTAAACTTCTCACTTAACCACAGACCCCACCATGCTCGATTGTAATACCAGATAATCTGAGCTTTAACATTATTTTAAATTTGTACCAATGAAAAAACTTGAATCTGTAACCCTTGCATATAAATGAAGAAAAATTTGATAGGATGAGGAAAGCCTAGAAGGGATTCTTGGAGTTTTGAGACTAATTGGACAATGGGGGAAATGGGGAAGGCAGTAAAGGTGAGAAAAATAAGTTAAAAGAATATCATAAAGAGAAGATAATTCTTGTTTATTATCTTCAGTTTTACAAAGATATATTCTAAAACACAGCAATAATAATTAAATGACAAATTGCATGGTTTGAAAAACTCACAAAGAGTATTGTGGTCCTTTATATTAATATATAAATTTTATCCATCTATGATTTAGCATCCTCATCCGAATGGTTTTCATCAGGATCACACCTAATAATACATAAATTTCTTTAAAAACCTTAAACACTATAATGATGATTACAATAAGACAGTGAATTAATAAGATAATGGAGGACCAAGCAACAGTATATTACATTGCTTTTAAAAGATGAATACTCTTGAATACATGAATACATTCATATTCTAATTCTTTCTTACAGACACTTAAGGGCAGTGTGCTGTGATTTCATAATTTAACTAGGATGGAAAAGAAAAAAACAAATAATTGTGTGTATGTGTGTGTGCGTAAAATCACCTACCCACCATCAGTTGTACCTTCCTTCTGTTCTCCAATTCAATCCTCATAATTGAGAATTGCGTGGAGTCTTAACCTCATCATCTCTCAAATTTCTGTGGCACTTTGACCATTACTCTTTTTTTTTGCCTTCTTGTTTGCTCAGATGACTGCAAGAGTGTTTGGGATCCGCCCTGCCTGGTATCAAAAGCTGTAATCCCCACTAAGGCTGAGGCTGAGGGAACGACTTTGGACCGTAAGCCAGCAAGGAGACAAAAGCTTATCTCCCTGGCAGGAGCACCACTTCTGCTCCTTTTACTTCATCTATACCTGGCTCCCAATGCTTGGTCAGTTGGCCAATGACAGGTAAAATTCCCCAAGGGGGGAATGACCTAAGACAGGCACAATCACATAGGAGACCCCCAAGGAAGGACTTTGGGGCCTACGGCAAAAGGGGGTGATGGACCCTCACCTCTTGGCTTTGACAAAGCCTGACTCCTCATTGTCTACGAGAAAATCTCCTTGTCTCTTGGCAGCCTTACTCCACCTAAGCCTGAAACAATGACAGGATGGTGCAGCCCTGAACTGAAAGGGACGGGTTCCCCAGGTGATCAGGCCTAAGAAAGAATATGTAAAATCCTGTGAAACCTGCTTTGTTTAGAATGCTATCCATTGAATGAGAATGGCCCAAGGAGGAAGTAAGTTTGTTCCTTAAAGTCTTTTACAGCTTTTTGACCCTGACTCAAAATAAGTCCTCAGACTTCCTTGTTGTCTATTATCTGATCCTTACTTCCTGGCAATGAGTAATGAGCTTTACCTGAATTCTTATACAAATGAACCCAATAAAAGCCTGCTCAGGCTAGAGGATGGGGCACTCTCCCCTAGGGCATTCTCCCCTAGGGAGGGTGGTCACGGCTATCCCCACTAGAGAGAGTGGCTGTTTTGTCCCTATTTCTCCACAGGACTCGGTTGTCTCTGTGTATGTTTTTCTCATGTTTCAACAAGCCATCTGCAGCATTCTGCAGTCACTGCGGGTCTGTGGCCAAGACACAAGAGTGACAAACTTTGATTAATGTCAATGAAGAAAGAGTTTTGGCAGATGAAAGAAACTGGCCAAGTGGAAGAAACAAGCAGAGAGGGACACTACCGAATGCTGAGGAGTTGTAGAGCAACCAGCTCAAGGAAGATGCTAAGAATACTGTGCTATGTGATGGAAGGACTTGAATCTTCAGAAGTAAAGGTCTTTGAAACTTAATCTTTGCACATAACGTCCTATGGTATGTGTGTGTGAGTGGTCAAGGTATTTAGCATTCCAAGTCTTAGTTTCCTCATTTCTAAAACTGAGAAAAATGTTTTTTTTTTTAATTAAAGGAACTAATTTGTGTGGACTTTTGTTATGCAGCAATAGGTAATAGTTTTAAATATTATTTGTGTACATATGGCTCTCAAATTTATATCTCTGGTCCAAATCTCTTCCCTAAATTTAAGTCATATATCTAACTACTTAATTGATATACCCCATTAGATGTTTTACATCCAATGTAAATAATGCATCAGAAACTGAGGTCCTGATATTTCCTTCCAAACTTCCAAGCAAGAGAGCGTACATACAAGGCAACTGTAAGACAAAGAGATCTTCACACTCACCACTCAAAACCCAAAAAGTTTGTAAGGATGCCTTACCTGGGTTCAGTCCAAAATTCAGCCCTAATAGTCTCAAGAATGTTACTCTTTCAAGTATCACTTGAAATGGCTGCTAGCATGGGAATAGTAGGCAGAGGTACTTTTCAAGGACAGGGCTAGGGATAAAGAGCCTTCTATTATCTTGGTGCCATTTGTGGGTCAACTGGCAGTCACATCCTCCAACAAATGATCTTGTAAATATTTTTCCATCTTTTAAAATCATGCTTTCTTTGACATAATATCTGAGTCATTTCTGGTGTTGGGGGTGGGAATGCAGCTGTCACAAAAGCCTTGAGTGGCAGCAGGACAACTTCTCCCACTGTGCAGACCAGTAAGTTGGACAGACTTATTTCAGCCAATCTGATGTTCCTAGCTGGGACCTTGAACATGCAGTTAGCAATTCAAAGAAAGGAACTTTTAATAATCATTTTAATATGACAGTGGTGGCATTGGTGTTCAACATCAGTACAAGGCTATTTTCAGCTGCTCAGTTTCTGTCAGCTCCCTTTACCTTCCTTTGGTTGGTTTTTTGGAGCATGGTCCTCAGCTTCGTGTTACATGTGCTGCCTGAATACCTTCTAATAAACCCTTTCCTACTTAAATTGATATAAGTATGAGTCCTTCGTTTACTACCAATACCTCAACTGTTTATGACAGTGTAGGTGTGCAAATAATTTCTAGTAGAGAGTATGCATTTGGAAAGATGGTGATTATATGCTACATAGCTTACCACTGCAAAATCCTAAGGTTTGAAATAAAGTATAATACAAAAAGTAATATATAAGAAAAGGGGATATTGAATTTCTTAAGAGGGAACATCAGATCAATGAAACAGCAGCCCACATCCATGTTATTGAAGCATGAAACAGGAAAGTACTATAATGAGAAAGTGTTTAAGCCACTAGGCCTCTAAAACCTAATACATAAACTGAAAAGGGAAAACCTGAGGGTAAAAAGCAGGCAAGCCTTGAAATTGAAACTGAAGGAGACAACCCAAAGGCAATATTCACTGGTGCCTGGATGATCAGTCTGTAGGAATGGAGAGCCTAAGGGCAAAAATGCATTCAAGCCCAATAGTAAGTTTGAAAGGATTCCTTTAGGGCAAGACTCATTCTTTTTCTAACTATAAATTAGAATAGATCCAGCTTAGCCACATCATGCTCAATGCTGTGGAATTGAAAAAGTAAGCATATAACTAGGAGCAACTTGCATTTTTTATAAAATGGTAATAAGTCTGATTGGTAAGAACTAGGATGTGGCTAGCATTTAAATACACAGCATAAGCTTATGAGAAAAATTAGGCAATGAAAGAGAAAATAAAAAGAAAATGGGACTGGAAGGGAGAGCATATATTGATAAAACCTCTACTGAGTATAACATTGTGAGCCAGAGTCAATTTCCACATCTCCCCAATCAGTATACATTAACACTTATCGATAGACATATTTTTATAATGCAAACATCTCTAGGAAACCAGAATTGATGTTGAGATACTAACAGTAGAGAAACCTCTTTTCTATTTCGAGGAATAACATAAAATTGGCATCTTAAATTTATCTATGCAGATGAGTAAGACTCCCTTTCTCTTAAGTAATAAACATCTTGAATGTTACAAACTGACAAATATGAGCTGTATTAAAACTACTTTATTGGCATGCACAGTAGTATACATATTTAATTTCCCTGAAATTATCACCAGCCACACAGCTTAATACAGTTAACTGTAATACAGTTAATGACTAAGACTGTCCACATCAGCAGTTCTCAAAGTATTCTCACAGATTAGAAACACTAGCATCACCTACATACTTGTTAAACATGCAAATTCTAGGGCACCAGCTCGGATTTTTTTAATTCTTCATATGAGGCCCAGCAACATGTGTGTTAATAAGCCTTCCTGATGATAGTGATGTGCAGGTAAACTTTGAGAATTACTCATCTACATTACCACTAACATGACTACTATTTCAGAAAATTTTAGCCCATAAGAATTTCTAAATAACTTTGTTTAGGAACATCCTAATAAATCTAAACAATAAACTAGAGAATAACCCCACATATGATTTATATTCTCCTTCTAAGAAAAACATTATTCAATTGGGTTAATCCAAACAACTTTTTACTCTTAAGTCTTCTTTCAAAACAGTTATGACCATGTCACCCCTTTAAACTCACCTTATAAAGATGAGTCTTCTGTTGGGTTTGAACCTTTGAACTTCTACACATATTAACATTCTCCCAAATGCTTCTAGGAATGACAAAAATTTACATAAAATACTTTTAGTAGGTCCTTTTGGAAGGCTTTTATCTTTGTGGAAGTATGCTTTATTAATAACAAAACTTTTCTTAAGGAAAAGAACAAGTATAGACCCTTACAAGTTTGTCCATGCTCCCAAATCTGTCCTGCTCCAAAAAGCCAATGAGTTTAGAAGTTCTTGGTGAACCAGCATTTTTGTAGAACAAATCTTGCAATATACAGTAGCCACCCTCCACCCTTATCGGTGGAAGATACATTCCAAGATCCCCAGCGGATGTCTGAAACCACAGATAGTACTGGATCCTACATACACTCTGAGTTTTCCTTTACATATATAACTATGATAATGTTTAACCTATAAATTAGGTACAGTAAGAGATTAACAAAAATAACTGGTAATGAAATAGAACAATTACATAACAATATACTGTAATAAAAGTTATGTGAATGTGGTCCCTGCCTCAAAACATTTTATTTTATTGTACTCACCTGTTCACTTAAAGGAAGCATTTTACAGTTTTTCTTTGGCACATTTGAATCACCAGCATGACTACTGTTGCACTTTGGGGCCATCATTAAGTGTTACTTGAACACAAGCAATGCAACCACTCAAGAGTCAATCTTGTAACTGAGAGGACTACCAAGAGACTAGTATGTCCAGCATTGCACACACTGGACAAAGGGATGATACACATCCTGGGCAGGATGAACAGGAAGATTTCATCATTCTGTTCACAGACATGTGAAATTTAAAACCTATGAATTATTTATTTCTGGAATTTTTTCATTTTCAAAATCTTTTATTTATTTATTTTAGAGAGAAGGGAAGGGAGGAGGAAAAAGAGGTAGAGAAACATTGATGTGAAAAACATCTGTCCACTGCCTTTCATAAGTGCCCCAGCCAGGGACCAAACCTGCAACCCAGGCATGTGATGGTCCTTGACCAGGAATTGAATTGGCTACCCTTCACATTATAAAACAATGCTCAACCAACTCAGCCACACTGGTAAGGGCTATTGCTGGAATTTTTGATTTAATATTTTCATACCATGGTTGACCATGAGTAACTAAAAATGCAAGAAGCAAAACTGTGGATGAAGAACTACTGTGTCCCACATTGGAAAACAGGATAATTTTTCTCAGATCTATTTTTGTGGGGCTTTTTCTGTTTGTTGTTGTTGTTGTTTGTCTCTAAAAGCCTGTTTCTAAGAGAGATCTTTTCTCCATCCAGCCACCTAGCCATTCCAATTCTGGCTACAAAATGAGAGATCTCATCTGGCCAGTCTCTAAAGTTCAAACCTCACCTGCTTTTGGAATCTCTAGCAAGATACAACTCAAAAAGCCTGTTGTAGCTTCCCTGTGGCTGTCTAGTACTGACCAGGACTCTAAAGTATAGTAGTACATACACTGGTGGATCCACAGGCCATCTCAAGTTTTCAAAGCAAACCCAGGCAAGGGCACTAGGCCACAGGCAACGGCTAAAGACCTCTTTGGTGGTTCTCTTGGCTAAACTGCACCAGCACCATCCAGGGCTGGGACATAAACCCAGCAACCCAGCTTGTCTCCACTGAGCCAAGGGAAGCTCGAAGCCCCACTCTGTTCTTAAGGACTGAGACCTGGGATGAGGAAAATATTCTCGGGTAGGGTTGGAGAACACAGGGTCTCCATAAGGTGAGTGCGGGTTGGAAAAGGCCCACCACCACCACCAGCAAAAGTGGGAAGGGGAAGAAGGGCTCTAGTTTCCTTGGAGGCTGCACCCTGTCCTAGAGAGAACAGTGCCCCAAAATTTACACTTAAGAAACTGGTTTGAGGCCATGAAAACATACTTAAATCTCAGGGTTTGATTTCCCCTTTACAAATGGAGGCAGGTGAGAAAAGGAATTTTTTGGCTGAGTATCACAATAATTCTGAGTCCAGCCCACCAGGCTTGGCCCTGGAAAGAGCAAACATGCTGCCCTGTCCCAACAGGTGTTGTGGACACTGGCTGCCAACTGCCATTCACTGGGCTAAGGTGTGGACGTGACATCAGGGGAGGGAAACCAATCCCCAGGGAATAGGGGTGCTAGGAAAGATCTTTTGTTCAACCTCAATCCCCAGAGCAAGGGCAAGGCCCAACATTTAATGCCATCAGATATAACTCGGTACCCCAGCCCCACCCATGCCACCTCAGCTCCTACTTTCTTCACTGACCCAGGCCACAGAATATAGCTATAAGTCCAGGATTTCTTCTTCATAAACCCCATAAGCTGAGGGACTTCCCAAAAGCTACCTGCCCAGGTGGTGGCCCTTCCCAACTGATGTATACCTGCATGTTTTGTAGGTCACAAGCCAGGACCAAGCACCTGTGACCCAAATGGTCAGCCACAGAAGTAAAATGTTAATAACAATCAGCACTTATTCAGTATTCTGCAATTTATAAAGTACTTTTTACAAATGTCTCCCATTCCCCCTAAGTTAGGCACTGACATTTTCCCATTTCATACATATAAAAGAAAGGCTTAAAAAGGTATTCACTGGGGTGATAAAGTCAGGTCTTCACCCCAAATTATCTAACTCAACAGATGGTCAGACTGATAATGGATGATGAAAAATTGGGATGAGGGCTCAATACAAGTTGCACAAGAAATAAATTGATTCAGTGTTTCCAGACTTTTAAGGGTTTGTCCCAGTCTAAGTCCTTTATACCCACTAGACTAAAACTCCTGCTTCTTATATATATATTAAAATTAAAAAATTTCACTTATTTTTAATGGCATAATTACACCAAAAAATAAAATTACAGTGCCCACACTGGGGAATTTTACACATGAACCATATTATTCATTTGATTCATTTTTAACTGGAATGAGGAAAGTCCCAAAAGAAAATCAGGTTCAAAATTGTTTCCTTAAAATATCCCTTGGCTAATTAAAAAAAATGAGGAAATTAAAAAATGAGGAAAACTTAAAACTCTCAGATCCTCCTAAACTTCAGCTAAAGCCTAAGGCTTTATCTTAGTCTTCTTTCTTCATCCTATGCTCCTGTATTGTCTGCTACCTGTACTTTTTTTTTTTCTGTCCTCTTCCCCTTCTTTCAGAACCAGCTAGAAACCCACAAAGCTCAATTACATATTCAACCCCATTCAGCATAGGGAAATATCCTTATGGCAAAACTTTTGAAAGCCTAAATAAGTCAAAGAAAATTTCAGACACATCACATATTTAGAATAACTTCAAGAACATATATTCTAGGGTCCTAATATATATATATATATATATATATATATATATATATATATATATATATATATATATATATATATATATATATATGTATATATCAATTGGCTTATATGTTAGTGGAAACATCACATGCAAATGCAAAAAAAAAAGAGAGAAACAAAATTGAGAGGTAGAATAAGAAGGTTTTGAAGATGACTTAAAAGATTCTAAATTGCATATGAACCTAGAAAGGTTTAGGAAAATGTACTTATTTGTCATTGTCTTTTAGCTGTTATCCCAAATTGTTTCCTATGGAAACAGATTGGCCTTGACTTCTAACTATAAATGAAAAATTAGTTCACTGGAAGACTTTAAGAATAGGCTCTTTGAAAACTTCAACATATAAAATTTGAAGCAGATATGATTCCAGCTTTTTCCTTTTTTTTTTTTTTTTGTGAATGACTGTAATCCAGAGATAGGAAATGTAAAGCATAGCATATAAGCTTTTTATTTTACAACTAGAAAGATCATTGTGTAGAATGGCTGCATTGAAACACAAGGAGGTGTGAAAAAAGAAGCATGGAGTAATTTGAATCTTAAAATAGGACAGAGAATTTTGTATATCGTGCTCTGAAGTTGGGCTTTCACCATGTACTACAGTCAAATTTTTGAAGAAGTTTAATTTCTAGTTGCTCTAAATGTGGTATGTAAAACAGAATCAGATTTAAGTGGTAGAAAGATTTCTCTTGTGGTAGTATTAAGGATAGATTGAAAGAATAAAAGACTAGATACACTGAGCAAGTAGAATTAACATGATATAGAAACATCTTTCTCTGAATTCACGTTTATTTCATATATCAAATTCTTCCTTCTTCATACAAGACCAAACATCCAATATGTAACTACTAGATACATTTTACAGGTGCACATTTGACCACATTAACTCCTCTTTCAAAAATATCTAGCAATCTGTTAACTTTTGAATGAAATTAAAACTTCTAACAACACTTTTCAAGATTTTTCACCCATTTTGCTCATCAGAGCTCACCATTCATACTCTATATCTTTTATGTTTTATGTATGTGTGTATAAGTACATATACTGAATATGTAACATAGACACATTCTATATTTCATACATATAAGCATACTAGGTCTGTCCAGAAAAAGTCAAACCATTGTTAATATAATGAGAATGGTTTGCACAATATCTATGTAACCTGGTAGCCAACAGGAGTCGAATACACATGCATGAACAATGATGACTTCACTGTACTAGTCAGTGAGGGTCAAAGGTGCCTTTGAATGAGCATGTGTACTGTGTGGCCAGCACATTCAAAATGAAGCAAGTAGAGCGATGAATCTGCATGAAATTTTGCATTAAGCTTGAACATTCTACCGTGGAAACTATTTGGATGATTTGCAAGGCCCAGCTTAGGCAACTGGTGATTGGAAGCTTCATCATGACAACATGCCAGCTCATGCATCTTGTCTAGTGCAGTTTTCTGGTGAAACAGCAAATCACCCAGGTGACTCAGCCCTTCTACAGCCCAAATTTGATGCCCAGTGACTTTCACATTTTCCCAAAACTAAAATCACTTTTGAAAAGGAAGAGATTTCAGACTGTCAATAAGATTCAGGAAAATATGATGGGGCAACTGATGGCTACTGTGGCTACTGTGTGAAGTCTTAAGTTGCCTACTTTGAAGGAGACTGAGGGGTCTTGTCCTATGCACAGTATTTCTTGTCTCTTATACCTTCTTCAGTAAATGTCTCTGTTTTTCATATTACATGGTTGGATACTTTCTGAACAGACCATGTATATTCCCCACTTTTGTCTGCCCCCTCAATATCACACATTTTATTCTGTCACCCCAAGCTACTATTTTGTTTCCCAAGTGCCTAATATGATTGCTCTTGTTTAACTCCATGCCTTCCTTTTTACTATTTTCTCTACTAAATTTTACTTTCTCCAATCTCCAACACTCAAAATATAATTCATCTTTTAAAACTACAGTCAAAATCTGCTTTTTTCCCTATCCTTCTTCTCTAACACTCTTAGTGATAATAAATTGTACTTCTACTATTCGGGGTAGTTATATCATGACTTGGTGTTCACTGTGAGTTTTGATGGGCATATACACTTTCTTGTGCATCTGTGTAAATTCTAAAACCAAAAACTAGAAGTTAAGTACATAGTATACTTCAATCAATGAATGAATAAAGAGTACATGGATGAACTAATACTTAATCATTTGTATAAAGTTTTCCTTTTCCCCCTCATTAGGTGATAAGTATGTGATTATCTGAACAAATATTTTACTTCCTGTGTAATGACTTCCTCACAATACACAGTACAATGCTTTCAACACAGTGGGTAATCAATACCTGCTGTTGACTGTTGAAATAAAATAAATTTACAAAAATAAACCAGGCTTGTTTCTAGTAATGAAACTCCCCTTGGTGATTTTTGGCATGCTAAATGAAATCACCACAGGAAAGTTTGTGAATGATACGCTGAATATTCCAAATGAATGTTGTACTTTCAGATACAGCACCATTGCTGAAGCACCATTGACTTCAGTTGTGAAGATACTGAAAATTAAGTAAGTCTCAAAAGGGAAAATTTTCTGGGTGACATTAATGATTCAGCTATTTGTCTCTTTCTTTTGGGGCCAAGTCACTGATGTCATTACATTGAATATGAATAAAATTGTACAACTAGAAATGCCTTTCTTCAAGTATACTATAAAATATGATTTATAATTATTAAGCATAATATTATACAGAAGAAAGGTATATAGACCTCCTGAAACAGGTTTTCCTAATATGACTGACATAGAACATTATTTTAGCTATATTTTAATAGTAATATATGTAATATATGCATAAATAGGGCATTAAAAATTGTTATACACAGATTCATTTAAGAGAGCAAGCCATAATTTAAAAAAATATATAATAAACATATGACATAAAAAGCATTACTTAATATGAGACTTTCTTATTTTCATTTCCATGATTATTTAAGGAGTAAAAGTTCTGAAACTTTAAGTTTCTAAATATATGAAAAGCACTAAAATATTAACTATGTGTGCAACATTTAGAAATATATTGTTATCCTTAAAGATCCTCTTTTTCATCAGAAAAACATAAGTACCTTAACTTGAACATGTATACTTCATTTAGGTTTCTTCTTTTAATTTAAAAAGAAATCTTTCTATTTTTTTGAATTGTTTTTATTTTAATTGTTGCAGTATGGCTTTTTTATTCTCCTTTTTTTTCTGTTTGGAATACTAATTCTTATACAGGATTGTTCTTTTTTCTGACAAATACCAATAGCTGATTTCATCTAAATAAAAAATAAAACATCCCCCATCAAATTATAATACAAAAGTTCATATATTTCAAATAGTAAAAATATTATAAATTTATTTTCCTCCTTTCTTCATTACTCTTTTAAAAGTGAAAAAAACATAAGTTGCTTTGGTTTGTCTTTTAAATTATGTTGTCTAAAATATATATTTTTCTCATGTTCTCATTTTCTGCTTTTCTTTCTACTAAAGTGTCAGTCAATATATCTCAAAGAGAGTTAACTGTTTTGTTTGGCAGTAATTCTCTATACCAAAGAATTATGGAAGTAATCACATTCTGAAGGAATGTGTTTCTACTAGCTATACTGCAATGGGCCCCAGATATCCAATTTACAAGTTTTAAATTAATGTATGTTTACTATGCTACACAACAAAAAGTAGTTATCATAGAAACTAATTCATTGCATAATACTCTCACCATCAACTAGTTTCACAATATCACCCACTCTTTGGAAGTAAAAGAAATAGAACACGCAAGATTTTATTCTTTCCTTTCAAAATGGAAAATATGAAAAATAGATAGGATTGGAGTCATATAGGGCTGTGACAAAAATGAAAATCAAATCTTCGATTTTCAGTCTTTATCAGTGCTATTTATATAATTAATGATAAGGATATGCAGGAACCAGATATATGGGAAATAAACATACCGGGATATGAGTAAAACTGATAGTAATTTGCCTGTTTTCTCAGTGTCCACTCTTTGCTTTTCTGGAAAATCTTTTTTTTTTGAGGGGGGGGGGATTTAGGGGAGTTCCAGCCAAGATGGAGGCATAGGTAGAAATGGTTCACTTCCTCACACAACCAAAAGAAGGATAACAACCAATTTAAAAGCAAAACACAACCAGAACTGCCAGAAAATCAAACTGCATGAAAGTCCAACAACCAAGGAGTTAAAGAAGAAACATTCATCCAGAAGGATAGAAGGGACGGAGTCGGGGCAGAGAGGATATGCACCAAGGCAATGGTGGACTGGGGTAAACAAGGCAGCAGCTGGCAGAAAGGATTTCCCACATTCACAAGCAGATAAACCTGGATGAATGACTGGAAAGCAAGACAAACCCAGGGTTCCAGTGCAGGGAAATAAAGCCTCAAACCTCTGGTTGTATAAATCTGTGTGGGTTGTGGGAGCAGGAGAAACTCCCAGCCTCACAGAAGGATCCCTGGGGAGACACATGGTATCCTAGAATGTACAAAAGCCTACCCATCTGGGAATCCCCAACTGAAAGGGCACCATCCCCTTGTGGGAAGCAAGGGAAGTGACGGAAAGTGGGGTGAGAGCCAAGCAAGCAGTACTGTTTATCCCTCTCTGACCCCTCCCTCACATATAGCACCACAACAAAACAACTCAGCAAAAGGGGTTGCTTTGCCCTGGTGAGTACCTAAAGTTCTGCCTCTTACAACAGAACAGGTATGCAGAAACAAAGAAATATGGCCAAAATGAAAGAACAGATCAAAAGTCCAGAAAAAGAACTAAGTGATGAGGAGATAGCCTATCAGATGCACAATTCAAAACATTGCTAACCAGGATGCTCACAGAAATTATTGAGTTAAGTGGCAAAATTAAGAAATGAAGGATATACTAGTGAATTAAAGGAAAATATACAAGGAACCAACAGTGAAGGGAAGTAAAGTGGGACTCAAATCAATGATTTGGAACAAAAGGAAGAAATAAACATTCAACTGGAACACAGTGAAGAAATAAGAATTCAAAAAATGAGGAGAGGCTGAGGAAGCTCTGGGATAATTTTAAATGTTCCAACATCCAAATCATAAGGGTGCCAGAAGAGAAACAGCAATAAATTGAAAATTTATTTGAACAAATAATGAAGGAAAACTTCTCCAATCTGGAGAAGGAAACAGACATGCAAATCCAGGATTGTCAGAGTCCCCTAAAAGTTGGATCCAAAAAGAAACACACTGATACACATCATAATTACATTATCCAAGATTAAAGATAAGGAGAGAATCTTAAAAGCAGTAAGAGAAAAGGAGGCAGTTACCTACAAAAGAGTTCCCATAAGACTATGAGCAGATTTCTCAAAAGAAACCTTATAGGCAAGAAATATTTGAAGTCATGAAAGGCGAGGATTTACATCCAAGATTACTCTATCCAGCAAGCTATCATTTAGAATGGAAGGGCAGATAAAGTGCTTCCCAGATAAGATCGAGATAAAGGGGTTCATCATCACCAAGTCCTTATTATACAAAATGTTAAAGGGACTTATGTAAGAAATAGAAGATCAAAAGCTTTGAACAGTAAATGACCACAAACACATCTATCAACAACTGAACCTAAAAAAAAAAAAAAAAAAAAAAAAAAAAAAAAAAAAAAAAAAAAAAAAAAAAAAAAAAAAAAAAAGCAAAAACTAAGTTAACAACTGGAACAGGAACAGAATTACAGAAATGGAGATCACATGGAGGGTTATCAGCAGTGGGAGGGGGAGAACAGGGGAAAATGTACAGGGAATAAGAAGCATAATTGGTAGGTACAAGATAGATAGGGGGAGGTAAAGAATAGTATAGGAAATGGAGAAGCCAAAGACCTTATATATATAACCCATGGACATGAACTAAAGGTGGGGGGCATGCAGATGGGTGGGGGGGGGTACAGGGCTGAAGGAGATAAAGGGGAGAAGAAAATGGGACAAATATAATAGCATAATCAATAAAATATACTTAAAAAGTCTTTTTTCTGAACTATGTTTCATGTAGGTTTTCATCCTGTGATGATATATAGATTTTTGATATACTTCTGGCGTAACCGGCCCATGAAGGAATCAGGTTAACCATAGACTACAGTCAGTACAAAAGACTATGTCCACTTAAGCCATATTTCAAAATACAAAAAGAGACTTTCTGTGAAAATCAGACACCTTCTTCATTTATTTCTTTGTTTTACTTCTCTATGAAGCTCAGTTGAATATGCAAATAACTTAAAGTTAAGTCAATTGCTAAACTTAAGTTTACTGAGCAAGCCACCTTCAATTTACCAAGTAACTCAGGTCATTACAGATGAGGAAAATCAGGCATAGAGAATATAACTTGCCCAAGTAGAAATACTAAATTTGAAATCCAGGTGATTAGTCTCCATCACTACTATTGTTAACCAGAATGTTCTACTAGTGAAGCCATCATGATGCATGCTATTACATATTTTTCCAAAATCCCAGAAAGAGGAGAAAGGCAAATTGAGGCAGCAGCTGAAGCAGCAGTGAAATTAAATTCTATCATGAATTTACAAATAATTAGCAGTGTTTTCAAGCACCTAGTCATAGGTTTTTAGACCAACTTTGCATAACAAAAGTGTTCTAAGGAACATGTAAGGATGAACCACTTCTGGTGATGGTCAGCCATCTTTGCCCAAGATGTGAACCTAGGATGTAACTAATGCCACAGTGGCAGTGCCTATTTCATTATAAATTCTTCAGAATTTCTTTTCTAAATGATACAGAATTTTATCATGTATTATTGATAAGAAATTGGCTTTGCCAAAATGAACCTGCAAAATAATGTATTCTCTTAAGAGTTGACAAACTGAAAGGTGCATGTGATGCACTAGAACTTAGAAAGGAGACAATAAATACAAATAATCTTCCTATCTAGTAATTTATTTCATAACTAATTAATATGAAAATATTTAAAGATTCTTAGAAAGATAGTTATTTGTGACGACTTATATAGAGTAACTCCTGAAAAATAGAGAAAAACTTGAAAAAAATGAATCATTTTTATGTTGATTTTCTTTAAAATTGGTGACAATGCTTTTTTCTTTGGAATGGTTGATACCCTAACATTGGGACACCATCAGAATTCATAGCATCAACTTTGGATTGAGATGCCCTTGCTCTGCCTTGGGTTGTACTGTAGTAAGTATCTAAACTTTTTTCGAGCAAATCTTAAAGTCACTCCATTGATTTAGTGTTTTGGGTCACCTTCATTTTACCTGTAAACTGACATCAGTAGTCTGATTTGGTATCATTTTAAGACTTCGTTTGTATAGAAACTGTGAAGCCTGAACAAAATACAAGGAAAAGATAAAGATGATACAAAATGCTTTAAATGGGGTGCATGTTATTATTTTAAACTTTACAACTGTATATATTTGTGAAACACCTTGATTTGTTTCCAATTATCTTTCATAAAAATGAAATACACTGGGAATTTTTCATGAAAGGGCATGGAAAATGTTAGCTCTCAATACATATTTTTAAAATATATTAGATACATTTAATGTAACTGAGAAAATCATGGAGGAATTCCATGAGTTACACTCTTTCACAAATACAAATAAATTTTTACTATTTTTAAATGAAAATAATTGTACAAATATATATGTAGAAGCTTCAATAGAACATTGTTTAACTTGTGTATGAGATATGAAAATAGTGACATAATTTGAGGAGCAGGCAATTAAGACATTTTTAATTTTTAGGGTAAAAATCTCAAAATCAAAAGCTAAACAATTGATTCTATTAAGAACAAGTTATTTGAACTGCTTAAATGGCTGAATTATTGATTAGGTTTTACTGGATTATTGCTGCAAACTGATGTTCATGTGATCAATACAACAAAAGCTTATATACCCAGTCTCCGGAGCTTTTAGAAAACCGTGAAAGGCAATGTTTTGAACACTCAAGGCCAGAGTGGGCTCACATCTTATTCATTTTTGTGTTCTCATAAATTAAATGAGAAATGAGAAACAAAGTTCTAGACTTGAGGGGAATAATTCAAGCTAAAACTGAGTTACATTTCTTTTTCTCTATAGATTTAGTTCAGCATCTCCTTCTTTGCTTCTTCTTCTCCTTCTCCTTCTTCTTCTTCTTATTATTTGGAATGGCATTTATTACATTTTACAGTTTTGCTTTAAATTTCTAATAAGCGTGAAAATTGTGACTAAAGGAATGTTAATGATAACTACTTCAGATCTGTGAGAGCCCTTTCCTCTTTAACCATACAAAGTTAGTTAAAATCATATATATTTCTAGATATGCACCAGCAAAACCATTAAATAATGAATATTATGAGACTCTGCTCTTTGTATAAAACATTCAGAGTAAACTAGCCATACGGATAATGTTTAAGAACGTGTTTGTGCCATCCAGCTGTCAACTTGCCCTGCACAGACTAAACAACAAATAAACCCACACTGAATAGAATTTTACTCACTTTTTACTTTTATTTTTGAATGATCTCTTAATTCTTTATTTTTCTTTCAACTCTTTGGATTTTTATAGCTTCAGGTTTTTAAAACAAGCTATAAGGAAAATGCAGTTAACTTTAGGCAAAAATAAAGCCTAAAACAATAGCACCAAATATTATCAAACATTAGTATTACGCTAATCAATCAGGCTGGTACAATATTTATCTTATATTCTAATATAATGTATTTAATGTTTTGTAATTATTTTTATGATAAAAAAACTTGCTATAAAAGCTTTATACAAGACTAATAAAAGCATGTTTATATAGAAAAAATATGTGTTCTAGTTATTAAATTATGTTTTCTTATTATCTCAAAATCTATACATATCTGTACATACTTAATCATCTTTTCCTTTTTCTGCAGTGATATTTCCACTCTAAGTGACACCTTGGTAGCAGGAACCCAAAGTGTTCAAATTCTCATCCATCTGCTATTGAGCAAATACCTGCTGGGTGACTTTCTTATCTGATTGGTTTTATGGCCTTTGAAACCATAAAACCAAATGAAAGATAAATCCCCACTACCCCCTGCCATCCTAAACAATGCACTGTATATGATTACTGAACAAATTAAAGTGGGTACATGAAATTTACTCAAGTTTTTTTTTTTCTTGACTTTCTGAAATGCAAAACATTTTTATTTTGAATGTAAAAATCTCTGAAATTGTTTTAGACAAGTTTTGGTATAGCAAGACATATTCCTTTTAAATGCTTAGTAAGGTACTGTTCATTCCTCCAGGCCACCTATTTCTTAACACAAGGAATACATCATAAGCTAATACATTTGGTGTCTTTCCTACTTTTGGATTCAGTGCTCAGCACTTGCTTATTCTTTTCCTTGTTAATCAACTACCTACCATTCAGTAAAAAAAAACAGGTCATTTTAGTTGTGCACGAGACAAAGTTTGTAATTTCAACTACTGTGTTTGTACTTGATACCTGCAAACTCTTTATTTTTTCTTGATCTCAAAAAGAAGTCTTGGACTTTGATTTGATTTTTATTGTTAGTGTTTTCTATTGAGGCAGAAAGAACACAAAGAACAGCAGCTTGGCTTTTCTGAATTTATCTAGTGACAAAAAATAAGCGTTGATCCTTTCGGCAGTTCAATTGTATTTCCTGTTGATGACACAGGTTCTTGTTCAGAAGAAATTGGTTCAAGGAATAGTATCTTAAGATAAAAAAAAGAAGCACAGAATATAAAGGAGGTAACAGCATACTCTTAGACTTAAATACAGTTAATGGTCTAAAAGGCTGTGAGATGCCTTTAGGCTTGTTGGAATCAAACCACTCTTTAGGACTTCCCTTCTTTTCTTTTTTTATCCTAAGACATATTTAATACTTTTTTATTGCTCATATTTCTATAATGTTAAGAAATTGAATTTATGGACTCAATTTTTAGTGTAATTATCAAAACACAGTCCAGAATGAAGAAAAATATTGCTTGATTTTAAAGAGGCCTAAATAATTTTCTAAGAACATTTTGAAGGATTATTAAAGATACAGAAAATGTCATTTCAGGTTTTTAAATTTAATCTTTATTGCATTTTTCCCATTACCCTTTAGTGCTCTTATGCCCCCCTACCCCAGAAGTCACCACATTGTTGTCCATGCCCATGAGTCCTTTTTCTTTTTTTCTGCTTTCAATTAATTATTCTTCTTATGAGAACTTTGGTATCTGATAAAAAACTATGACATTTTAGCTAGTTGCTAATTTGTTGAATTAGAACAGAATTATACAACTAGAACTAAGAATTAAGTTTATAATTTATTTAGTTTACAGATGGGACATTTTACTTAGTGCTACTTATGATTTAATACAATGATAAAATTCAAACATAGTTTGAATTAAAAAATACAACATCTTCATCATAAACATTCCCAATATCTTAAAATGAGTTATAAAATAATATATATCCTTGATTTCTGTGTGCTAAGAAGATTTTACTGTGTGGAACATTTGTAAATGATATATAAAGTGAAAAACATTTACCTGTGTTTCATCAATGTTAAGATACGTATTGGTTTACTGCCCATTGTTTTTATAACAAGCAATGCTCCAAGTTCTGGAGTGAGCAATGCAGGTGTACCAAAATCCAGCAAGGCAGAGATTCTTTATAAAAAACTTTAAACAATTTTAAAGACCTTTATCACAAATTTGTCATGGATATACAAGTTTGATTTCTTCATAACAATTAGGAAAAGTCAAATTACATAAATATGTAATATTATTGATGTCGTCAAGTCAAGGACCAAATGCGAATTTATGTAGAGGTATAGTAAGAACACTTAATGAGAGCTTGTTTTGTGTTATACTTTACTGAAAGCAATTGTTTCTTATGTAGTATTTCTCAATGCCGGCAACTTCAAAGCATTATGTTATTTAAAGCATTATGCATTAAGACAAAGATCTAGTTTAATTAAATAAACATTTCACTTGTTTATGTTATTCATAGCAGTTTCTGATCAAAATGTGTTCCTATCTTTAAAACCCCTTGCATGGACATATCTGGAAGCATAATTTTTGGCAGAAGAAATAATGTCAACAAAAGTACAGAGATGGAAAATTTAATGACAGGTTTTGGAGAGATGTGGCTCAATTTCTAAAATATGTACATCGATGTAGTTGCAGTGGAGCTTAGAAAGAGTTTCTAAAGGACAGCTGTGGAGCTCCTAACTGGCACACTGAAAAATTCGAAATGTGTTCCTCAAACAGAAACAACCATTAAAGCCTTGAAAGTAAAGAAAGGGAATGACTAGACTTGAGTCTTCAAAAGGTTATTCCATTAGAATGACTGACATTTTAGAGAATACAGGGAGCAAAACCAGTCTGGAGATGTTATTCCAGTGAAAGATGCCCTGACCAGTGCTGGATGAGAGAGATTTGTAAAGCTAGTTTGAATACAAGATGACTCATTTCTCCATAATTTTTTTTTATTTTCTTGACGTCCTTTCTGCTCTTTCTGAGTAGAACTGTCTTCTCTTCATTGTACTTCCACTGGATATTTTGAATACAATGGATAAGGAAAGGAAAACAATGTTATGTTACAAATATCTCTGGCTTTTCACAGATGTGCACTTTATTTTTTAGAAATTTTGGCAATGTCTCAAAGCATTTTAATTGACTTCTTGCTGCTATTTGTTTCTTGCTTTCAGTTATTATGTAAAGGGAATAAGAAAAAGATTAACTCATAGAATTAAACTGAAGATGAGCAGAAACAGTAGGTTGAAAAAGTTTTATAAACGTAAAAATGCTCAAAATATTAAGCATAAATAAAAATGAAAATAAAATACTTTTTATCTCTTCCATTAGGCATAGGACAAGAAGTTTGGTAATACACAATACTGGCTTAGAATATGAAGAGATAGACAGTCTAATAAACTGTTAGTGAGAATGTTAATTGGAACCATCTCTGTGGGGGTAATTTGGCAATAAAACCAAAATTTTAAATGCATATTCTTACTGACCTAGCAATTTTATTTCTAGATCTAGTTACATGTGAATTTAATTTTATTTCTAGATCTATGTAAATGTGAATTTAATTTTATTTCTAGATCTATGTAAATGTGAATATGTAAGAATTTTTTATTTCATAAACATTTGTATTCCTATTTAAAAATAAATTGATAAAGAATTTTAAGTAAAGGACTATTTATATAAATAATGATATAACTTTATCATGAATATTCTACAGTGTTCAAAAACTATATACCTTGGGAGGAAGTCATACAAAAGCCTGTTATATGGCTACTTCTGAGGGATAGAACTAGAGAACATTTTAGGGAAAATATTTGGCTTCCATCATAATCTTTTTATACTGCTCATCATTATTTCTATAATATTAGAATAAAAAAGAGATGATGACAACAGTATTCATTTCAAGCAAGATTCTGACTTATGAGACTTGCTTTATCATATGGTCCTAAGGTTAAGCATACCATTTGTAATCTAGCAGAAAGAATTTCAGCATCACTTTAAAAGTCATTCTTAAACAACATTCCTCTCTTTGTCAATAAACGGGTAGGAAAAAATTTATACTTATCTTTTGTTACTGGAAAGTAACTTCTACAGAACAATGCCTTTTAAAATTAATCCTTAAAATGATATCTGTATTATTTTTACCTGGGGGAAAAAGATTAATAAGAATGTATCTATTCGCATTTAAGTTTTATTTTTCTCTCTTGAGAAAACTTAAATTAACCTAATGATGTTGAAATGAAAAGACAAAAGAAATTAATAACAGAGCAATTTTTTCAGATGAAAAATAATTGATCTCAGATATACCATTTACCTAAATATTAGTCAAAGACAAACACTAAACAGAGATTAACAATTAGAAAAAATATGTTGTATTAACTTTTAAACATCTTTTAAAGTCCTAATTGTAAGACACATCTAATCATGCAAAAAATTTAAGAAGGGAAGTAATAAGAATGAGAACACTGAGTCATTTCTTTCTTCTAAAAATATTTATCAAAGCAACCATATAGTATCTAGATGGCATTTTAATATTCAATCTGGGAAAATTAACCATGCACTTGTATGTAAAGTCCCTTATCTTATAAGACAAATACATGCAGAAAAAATAAAAAGAATACTGTTTCAGGTAAAATATCAAGTCCAGGTATTTTTAAAAAGTATTTCAGGATGTGAATTATTATTTAATCACTTCTTCTTGAACAGTTTAAAATTGCTTTCTATCAGCTCCCTCTCCTGTCTGCTTTGTGGTTTTCTCCACCTCTCTCTTTTCCTCTGTATCCTGTATCTCTGAAATCAGTATAGTATTATGATACTTCTTTGAAAGAAACTATTTTTTGTGAAATTTGTTTCTTTCATTTCTTTCTATTGTGTTCAAACTCCTGCAATAATAAAATATTCAGTAATGATGTAAGGAAAAGGTTGATTGGTTGTACAGATACAAAGCATATACATATTTCAAGTGACATATAATTTACCACATTACTCATAGAATTTATTTACTTTTTAATAACTTTTAATATCACAGTAGCCAAGCCAATAAAATAGCAATGTCTAAATATCTCTTACAGAAAAACTGTAAAATGATTCTAAGTTGAAATGAAATCTTTTCACTTTTGCTCTAAAATGTACTAACAATTTACAATTTAAAAGATTTCAGTTTCAATTTATGTTAATAAATTAGTATTAGACACAACTTTGCAGCATGAGACACTTCCTTAGAAGTATTTAAATAACAAAGAGATATAGTCAAAATAAAAGAAGAAAATATTTAGAGGAAGTATTTTCAAATGAATATATCCTATACCATTTTCCAATCCCACTGGATTAAAAAACAATTTTGAAAAAGCTTCCCCTCCTACCAAAATAACATCAATCTTCCAAACAAGCTCAGAAAGGGCATTAAAGACTTCCCTCAGATAAAGCAAAACAATAATTTTTTAAAAAATAAACAAGAAAACATAATCTCTTTAAATATTGTCAAGTACAATTAAGACCATAAAAAGAAATAATCTCACTAACAACAAATGCACAATGTTGTGCCAAGAAAATAAGTGAGTTTTCTCTTATCTGGAAAACTGAAGTGATTGTACCCAGACGTATATACACAAAATTCAAATGACTTTTCTGCCTTCTAATATTTTTTGTACTTAAGCATAAAAATATATTGTTGCGAGCAACTATATGTAAAGATATGAAGAAAATGATTTTAATTTGTGAATTACACAATTGCATTTCCTTGTTACAAAAAAAACCCCACAAAACTGCGAGGTAGTTGTTAATATCCTTGTAGAGGAAAAGAAATAGAAGCTTAGAAAGGTTACTGTATTGCTTAGGTAAGCACATAGAGAAACTGCTGAATCAGGATTAATCTTGTGTGTAATAAGTCCATGCTTTTCCTTGGCCTCCCTATATGCCGTGAAAGTTACCTTTGTCTGGTGGAATCTATCCTAAATTCAGCTGTCAACAACTACAATTTTGTTTCTTGCAATTTTCCTTTTCATCAAAACCTTGTATCATGCACAGTCATTGAACTACAGTGGATCAAAACTTTAAAAGAAAAAACTCCTTTACATTTATTGATTTTAACTCTCTTGCTGGAGAGATTCATAAAGTGAGGAAATGACTTTTCCAAGTCAAAGTAAGGGACAAAACTGAGGCTGAACCTCATATTCAATGCCATCTAATTTTGAGTTATCCTCTTCTTTTTGAACAAAATCCCAATTCTTCAAAGGTCTCTCAGAATCCTTTACATTTCCGCATCTGATATATTTTAGATTCTCTCTTTGGATAACAAAGAGTTCTTTCTTTACATTAATTAACTTTCCTACTTTCTTCTACACATCCATCTTATTCTGCTTATCTTCCCACCAACTGAAAAAGTGTCTTTGCTAATCTATAATGAAAAGTTCCTTCAAGTTCCATTGCTACTCATTTTGTCTGGGATTTAACCCATCCCTACAATGACCATTTCTGGTCCTCCAAGATTCTCAGAATGTGTGACCCATATCTTAATAAGTACGTTTACTGATACATTTTCTTAAGATTCTTATTATGTTGTGTTCTGGCTGACAATTTTCCATCTTTCCATTGTCAGAAATCAAACCTCTAATTTCCTTTACATCTCCAACAGTACGTGGTATTGAAAGTGTGAATTTTTAAGAAATGCCTACTCAAGCAATTTACTTGACTCAGTGATAAGATACAAAAGAATAATCTTTAAATACTCATGGTCTATAGATCTCAATATGACTCCACAATTAGGACAGCATTGTGCCTTATACAAAAATAGATTTTTGTACACAGATAATTTAAAATTTATATGTTAGAAAGGAATTGGAGTGAAACCAAAATTTTTTCCCAGACTTAATTTTTTGATGTTACTAATACTGTCGATTTTTTTTCATTGAAAAGTAGACTTTTTTTCTATATATTATTACATCTTCATGACAGTTAATATCCTGATTTTGCAAGTAAATAAGTAACTTTTCTAAAATTATACAATAAATTGTAAAGCCAACTCTAAATCTTGCAATTCAAATACCTAGTCCCCTAATTCATACTACCTCCCTATATTAAATATACTATTATAAATAACAAAATAATCTTTACTACTGTTCTGCTGCTACTATTACTACTATCTGGGAGGACCTGTGTAAGCAAAGCTTCATTAGCTTCATGGTTAACCCACCTCTATAAAATACGTATCACCAACACATTAATATTCCATACTTAATAACTCAAAAATCAAGCTTACTTATAACAACATATAAAATTACATATCTTCCATAGCATCTAAGCCACATTCCTTTTCCCTCAGATTTGGCTGTATCATCAGAGACTAGATGATACTAAAGTTAGCACTATAATGAGATGTAGAAAAACACAACATTCATTTAAATTAGGTGAATCTTGGAACCACAGTTACTTCAAAATAATTTAGACTCTAAGAAGTAAAAACAGCAATTACAGAACCAATGCTAGTATGAAATAGTCCAAGCCAGAAAGACTGGAGGAAAATGAACAGCTGTCTATAAAAGGAAAAATACTGAAAATTTGCATCTTAGCTGTATATAACTCTATCACTGAACATTTCACACTGAATTACATTCACCCTCTGTGCTTATTTCCTCCATCAGTCAATGAAATACTCCCCTTTATACTCTTACTTATTACTACAACTATCTACAGAAGACCACTTGAGTGATTGAAATAATGTAAAAATTGCTTTAAATGTGAAAGGAATTACTTTTTGTTAATTTTACTCACTGGGGTATATACTAACAAAAACTCATTAAAGGATGTGAAGCAAACAAATATAGTCATGTTTTAAAACAAAATTAATATAGTAAATTTTTAATAAAACCAACTCTGCATCATTTCACTTAAATATCAAGTAACCACTCTTTCTTACTAAGTTTATTGTTCTTTGAAAACATTGAAAAATTAAAAGTTTAGGTAAATAAATATGCAAAAAAAATTAAAATTCAAAGAATTTTAAGACCATCTATTCCTTGGACCTGGAGAATAAATTTTGTATTTTCTACCAGAGTTATCTCCAAATTTCGGCTATATGCATAAAGTAGAAAAGACCCCAAACCAAACATTAATTGTTTTAGCCACATCTCATTACATCTGCCACCTTTAAATATTCAGAATTTAAAGGAAGAAAGTCTTAAAATATAAGGTCACCCATATGAACACATACACAAATTTCTTGGCATAATTTGACAATTAAAGGTTTGAGAGAGAGCATCTGTAAAAACATCACTATCAGAAACCCAGCACCATTCAAGTGACTTTCCACTAAGTTGCACTATGCTAATTTTACAGTTTATCACGTTCAGTTCCACTGGTGAAAAATTTTAGTATATAGATGCATTCTAAAATCATTTACATTGCATTATTTAAATTAAGTATAAACAAACTTGGTTCAAATACAAAGATAACTAAATACTAGTATTCAAATTTGCTGTGCATTAACTTCCTTTTGTATTGTATCAGTAAATTTAAAATTTATATACAAGTTAATATTTGAATTCTAAAACTCAGAATAGTGCCTATTTTTAGAGATCCATTTTCTGCTTTGCATTTTATTAAATGCTCTAAAATCATTAGTACCCTAAGAAAGGCTAATATTTAAATGTTATTCAAATTTTCCAATACACAGAAATATTGTCTCACCCACATTTCTCACTGGTGTTCCACTTAATTTAGCACCCCATTAAACATTTATTACCAGGGGAAAAACACCAATACAGAAAAGAAGCTAATAAAAAAATGAATGGTCCTTTATAATCACTGGGAAAAATTACATTTCTTTTCCTACTCAAGTTCCCAGGTTTCTTAACTAAAACTGGCAAAGCCTCCTATTTGATTTAGTTGGTGGGTGCACACTAAGTTCATTGTGAAAAAAGTTCACATCTAGCAATTATGTTGTCTAGTCATACAAGTCTTCATTAACAACAGAACCTGAGTATAGTAGCTGTTTCCTCTGAGTTTATGTAGTTGGATTTTAAATTATTGGAATAAATTATGAAAACCTCTGACCTAGAATTTTAAGAGAACTGGGTTCTAGTTCCATCTTTTCCATTAAGTGTAATGTTAAACATATCACTTAATCTTCTCATATCTTTGTTTATTCCTCTTCATGACAAATGACAAATATGTGAAAATAAGAGCTTGGTAAGTTCCTTCTAACACTAAATGGTATGATTCTGTCATTTTTTCCAAAGTATCCTCATAATTATTTATCATTAATAATTCATGAGATATGTGCTTATTTTTAATAAAATGATTATTTTAGCATTAGGAACTCTCATTCACTAGCACACACATTTCCATTAAACAATGGAACTGAAAGAGGAAGAATATTGCATTGAATTATGGCTTAAAGGTTTCATATAAACAGGAGAGTTTTCAAATAACAAAATGTGGCAAAATTTAAAATTAATTTTGAGAACTTTCACAATGTTTTCAGAAATATTCATGAGCACTTAAATTTGTTTAGGCGTCCCAGAAAAAAATTTTACATTTAATAATCATTAAATCCTAATGCAATAAAATTTATTTCTAGGAAACAAAATTATTTTTTAATTTATACTGTCACCTGTACCTTCAAATAAATATTCATATTGATCACTAGGGATTTCATCTAATTCTGTCATTAGATACTATAAACTGTAATAGCATCTCAGCAAATATTACATCATTGAAAAATGAATTTGGCCCTGGCTGGTGTAGCTCTGTGGATTGAGCGTGGGCTGCAAACGAAAGGGTTCAATTTCCAGTCAGGGCACATGCCTAGGTTGCAGGCCAGGTCCCCAGTAGGAGGCGCAAGAGAGGCAACCACTCATTGATATTTCTCAACCTCTTTTTCCTTCCCTTCCGCTCTCTCTAAAAATAAATTAATTAATTAAAAAAAGAAAAGTGAATTCATACATAAAACTGAAATGAGAGCACCTAGAAGATTTAAAATAATTTATCTAAACTCTCTGTAATCTTTATGTTTGGTTTAGTTTCCAAAAAATTCTTTAATGCTTGTAAATATAAAGTTAAATATTTGAGAAAATAAAGATTAAACTTTATACACTTAAAAATAAATTTTTCACCAAATACAAGAACCATTTTTCTACTTGTTATCTTACAAATGTAACTTTTGCAACTAGTAAAAAGTTGTGAAAATACAGCAGTTCCAAACACATTATAACTACAATTACCCTATTATAATATCTCTTTCAATTAAAATCTCTAATATTTTTAGCTTCAGAATGAATGTTTGTGCCAATATGATGACTATCAAGTGGAAGAAAATTCAATCCACCTTTTATCACATAAGGGGTCAGCAAACTTTCTCTCCTAAGTTCCATATGCTATAGTTACTACTGGATCATAATGGAAGATGAGATGTTCTCCTTCTTGAGCATTTAACAGCTATAAAAATGCTAAAGAGCAAAATCCTATGTCCCTCATAGAATAGTATGCGTACAATTATACATCCTATAAAAGGTCACAAATGAGAGTTTTTGACCACTCAGGTAAATGCAGCACTTGCATCTTCCTCCTTGCCTGATCTTATACAATTACTTAAAATTTCTATGAAGTTCATATTAGTCACTTTAATGTTTAAGCAGGTTCTGATTTTAGGGTAAAGAGACAAACTATAAAGGTGTGCCTGTGGGAAAATTCATAAAATATGTTAATGCTTTCTATTAAGATCTCAACTTTTTTGGACTACATAAGTGAGTATAAGAACCACGACTAGTATAGGAGGAAATACACAAGTCTTGCCAGATCTTTTAAAGGAAGTCCACTTGTTAAAAGTGAATAAAAAAGTGGTATCCATAAATAAGTAGGTTATTAGGTCATTATGGATTTTTAAGGGACCACTTAGAAAACCAGAAAAATAAATAAATTTTGTCCCTATGTTGTCAAATGCAACCAATGGAACACTTTTAGAACTGTATAAAAATGATAGTGATCACAAAGAATTCCAGTTTAAGGAACACATGGGAAAAGAATATGACTGTACTTTTTAAATTTTCTACAAATAATAAATTTCATACTTTTATATTAGATTAAGAAATGGTTGATTCATTGATTTTTTTTTTACTTCCATTAAAAAAAAAACAGAGCTTGATTTATTTTTTGGAATTACTTTATGCCAATTTCTATAGATCCATTACCCTGTACTAAAGAAAAGAAGAGCTTTCACATTTTGGCTGGCTTTTAAGTCTTATGAGCTAATGTTTAAAACAGCTATAATGTCAAAAATACAATATGCACTCTCTGGCACATGAAATTAAAGACCTGTGTTTTAACTTAAGGGCTTGATAGAATGAAATGTTTTCTACTTAGCTTATTCACATGTTTATCATAGGTAAAATATAAAGAAAGTTAAATATATAGTCATATATCAAGTTCATGTGATATAATTTAATAGTGCCAAATAACTGATGAAAATTTATTTGCAAAACTGTATTTTCCTACAAAGTAAAGTATATATAATCTTTTAAAAGATTCTTTCATATTAAAAATTTAAAAATTTCTTTCATACTCACTTTAACAATGAAGCACTATCAAATTTATTTTATTTATTTTAATGAAAAAAATTAACAAAAAAACTATTAAAGTATCTGGGGAAAATATAACCTGGTACTGTTCCATTTATTCAAACCTTCTCAACAATATATATTTGAACATCAAAAATTTGTAAAACAGGAGAAATTAATTGAAAGTGTATGAGTAAATAGTATTAAATCCTAAATCTTAAGTGTTAATGACTTTTATATACTTCATTGCTTTCTTAAATATACCAGTCTCTAACATAGAGTTATTGATCACAAATCCTCAGAAAACACACCTCTGCAGAGATTCTACTGCTTTGAGCTTCCAACCAGCCTCTTTCCTGCTACAAAGTGCTAAGAAGTTCATGTAACATATTAGCACAACCTTATAACCCTCATCTGAAAAACATATTGTCATAAATACATACCTCTTTCATGTTTGTATCTTTAGTAATAAGAAAGAGGTGAATAAATCTGAACTCCTGAAGTCAGAATTTGAGATAGCATATTATATGGACCTAGTTAAATTAAGAGAAATAAATTTCCAACCTCTTAGTAAATTTTTAGAACATATTTAAAAAAAGACAATTCAAAAACTGTAAGTAATCAAAATATGTGTGGCAGAGTGGATTCAGCAAATCTAACATTTGGTCTAATAAAATCTGAATTAATTTTTGATGAATGAAGGGCACTAACCTCTACTCTAAAACTTTGTTTTAGCCAACAGGACTTAGGTATAATCAAATAATCTTTACACTATTACAGCCATCTAGACAAGTCCCCCCCCCCGCCTGCCACCAAAAACCATGCCATTTATTTCATCTAGAAAAAAGACAAACTCTAAACTAACTTGGCCGGCAAACATCCCCTTACTTTCTCCATCTGGAGAGCCCTCTACCCTTAATTAACATCCTTTGGTCCTTATCACTAAATCAGTTTTGCCATTAAACCATACTCTTTACTCTGAAAGTGCCAAAGGTTTTCTAAAATGTTGGATAAAAAATGCATTTAAGGAAGTATAGATTAGTCAAACCTGATCGTTTTTTAAACTTAATTTGGCACATAAAATTGAAGTAAACTTTCACGAACAACTAATTATTGTCTTAAATAAGCATAGTCTACTTGTTCATTCATGGTTTGATTTTAGTTCATCTCCCAAAATTAACAAAGATGTCAGACCACTACATAGTTGAAGTATTGCTCACCTGAGAAAAAAAGGCATTTCAATGATCCATTTAAAAATTCCATAACTGTAGTTTCTCAGACCTATTTCCAAATGCATCTTGGTATGCATGTTCCTCAAAAGTTATAGACAAAGTCTGACATTTAGTGAATCTATTGGGGTAATGTTCTTTTTTCTAACTTTTTATTATTCTAACTTTCTATTCACTTGTGTATGAAATCAAAGAGAAATGAAAATTAGCATTTTTTCTCTCCATTTTGTAGTTTCTAAAAGTGTTAATATGAACAATTGAAAGGCTCCATCAAGCTTTACACAACATAATGGAATTTATACAAATATTGTAGTAAACATTTTGCTGATTTTCTATTTTCAAATATGGTTTTATATCATTGCATCACACTCCAGCTAAGTTAGTTTTCAAATTTAATTTAATTTTTTAGATTGTATTTCCCTTTTTTAACTTTTAATTTTGTGCTTTGTTTCCTCCACTAGACTTAGTTGCTCTTTGTATGTGATATTTTTAATCTTTATTCATTTGTTTTATGTGACATAGTCTTATATAATCATATCATTTTTACCATTGTAATCAAGGAAACATATACTTTTGAGACTCAATAAACTAGTCCGCATAGAATTTATAATCATTTGAGTATGAAGTAGGAAAATATGCAAAGAAACCTTTCCAAGTTTCTTAAAATTGACAACAGGAACTTAAAAAAATAATAATGTAATCATCACTAATTATTTTATGTTTAAGGTCACAATATTAATAATGATGAACTCCTTTAAGCTTGCTATGATACTCAATTACGCCTCCACTAGTTTTTAAATTTGACCCACTAGTTATTTATCTGTATGTTTAAGGCTAGTACACTGCATCTACTTCTTACATCCTTATTTCAAGTTACCATGGAAAATCAAGGTATATAAGCATGGCCTCTCTCAATGATTTTAGCTTTAAAATTTAAAAAAAAAGAGTACATGTATGTAGGTAAGACATTTCACATACAACAGTTAAAAAGTTTTTTTCTTCCAAACCTGCATTTACATTATCACAATGAATAGTATTTTTTCAAGGTAGAGAGGTTATCAGACTGTAAAAATAAAATAATTCTAAAATATTTAGTGGATTATTAGTTTTCTCAAATAAAGTTAGTTAAAACAACTTAAAATTTTTGAAGTTGTCCGAATAATTCTCAGCTTACTATACACTATGTTCATGTACATGCAAATTACCACTTTCCCACCTTTCAATTAAAAATCTCAATATGGATGTCTGAATACATGTTCATATTCTTTTTAAAAATCTATCACATTCCTACACAACACTCAGAAAACACCTCAGTATAATGCAAGATACTGTTGTTTTAGTCTCTCGAACTTTGTAGAACTTCACTTACAGAGTATCCCTGCTGAAATTTAACAAGTTACGGCACTGTCAGACGCCCAGTTACCTGGTCTCTATTCTCTCAAACAAACTGCTCAGTCGTAAGACACACATTCAGCACCTGAGAAATGCACCCTATTTTATGAACATTTAGTTTAGTTTAGTTTTTTTTAAAGAAGAATCCCCACTCTATCTTCGTATTCATCACCTTATAGTTTAATTGTTGAATTTGTTTACTCTTATTTTGGATGACATTATGAAATATACAAATAGGTTATAGTTACTCTTGTTTCAACTTTTCTTACATAAAATCCAAGCAGAGAAAAAAAACAGCATGTTGAAAAATATATAAAAGCTTTATTTTACAGTTTTTAAATTCTGGCAACATCGCTAGAGAGTGTGGCTATGCAGAAGCCAGTGTGTCAAAAATTGAAAGCGCCTGGGAGATAAAGTGCACAATTCAGAGAAAGCAGTCACTGGCGAAGAAATGTATGTCAGCCACTTACCAATGAGATGCCAGACTCCCCTGTCCTTCCTCTGAGACTCTCAATTCCCGTCTCCCATCATCCTGCCCCTCGGCGCAGTTCTAACACAGCAGTTCCTGGGGTCCTTCCTCAGCCTGTGGCAGAAGAAAATCGGAGAGTATGGAATCATTCAGAGGGAATCCTCCAGCTTGCCTGGCTTCTCCCAGAAGAGAGGACCCAGGTAACGCCTCCCTTCAGCCCGAGCTTTAATGGCACTTTGGCTGCAGCCTTCTCGCAGTTAACGCTCCCGCACTCGGTAGTTGGTTATATTGGGAAGTAGGCGCGGCGCCTCCTCCGGCTGCTGTGTTTGGGGCTCGCGTGTTCTCCAATGCGTCCGCGCGCCCCGCGCCCCGCGCCTCTGACTGGCTGTGTCCTTCCTGGCGGTCCCTCGCCCCTCCCCGCTCGCCCGCGCTGTCGTGTCGCCCGTGCCCAGTGCCTCACAGACTCTAGCCGAAAGGGTTCATTTAGCATGTCCCCGGGCTTAAAGGTCTGTTTGTCTCCAGAAGGGTTTTATTCGTTTCCCTCTGCGTCTCACTAGTCAACCGCTCGCGAGGACGCAGGGCTTCTCTCGCGCCCGTCAGCCCTGCCACCTTCCCCGGTTTAATGTCCGTAGATTACAAAGCAGACGGACGTGGCAGCCCGGCAGCCCAGGCTAGAGTCCCTTCCCGTCCTGGGAGGCAGCTGCCTCTCTCCCCCGACTCCCAGGCTCGGCGCTTCCACCTCAGATCACCTCTGAGTTCACTTAGGTGGCTCTGGAGCGGACTTTCTCACTTTGGAGAATTTCCTCGGGTCCTGACTGGGAAGACTGCTCTTTGTTTACACACTTACGAGTTGTGTCTCCGGACTATTAAACTCTCTGACTGTTTCGATTTCTCCTGGATTTTCTCCCCCGTGTGCGTTCTCAATAAGCTGAGGAAATAGTTGCCTGAGTCTCAGACAGCAGCCCCTGTCTCTGAATTTTTATATCACAATGGAGGTAATTGGGAAAATAACCCAGGTAGTAAATCCACAGTGTGGCAGCTTTAGTGCCATTGTTCTCTAGTCCTCCCCTCTACTTTTCCTCTCCCTGAGTCGTTCTCTCTTTCTCTTGATGCATTTGATGTTAATTGAGTGTTTGCTAAATGAATCCTATGACATTTCTGTTGCAGTGTATTTCCGTAGATAACGCGGCTGGCACCTGTGTTTTATGGGAAGGAAAGCCCACATGCTGTTTTCTATTTCTGTAGGTCTGTGCATGACACTGCTCCGAGAAGCCTCGGGTCACACCGCGGAGGTCGGTTTTTCACGTGTTTGAGCCCAGCCGGTCCGCACGGAGGCTCATTCCTCTGCTCACTTCCTCCCGCAGTGAGGTCTCACTGGCTCTGATTGGCACGGGGAGTACAGTGCCGTGCAGCCTGTAGCTGGGAGCCTTCCTGCCACCAGCTCTGTGTTCTTTCTCTTGCAGCTTTTCTAGTAATTAAAATTGGTCTTTTTTTTTTTTTTCTGTTCCTTGGCATCTTCTCATTCATCCACACGTGTTAGACAAACATCCAGTCTTTAATGGCTACCCTCAGGATCTAAGCTGATTTCTCGTTCCACAGCAGAGACAAATTTGTGTGTTCGCATTTAATGCTTCTCTGCCTTCCCATACTTGTTATTTTCTTTTTCCCTGCTTTCCAGTAATTAGGTTGTTTTCTTTATGTGTTAACTGAGCGATTGTTGCAGAGATTTGACTTGTCTGTGCTTTTTCTCTCCTTCACTGGCTCCACTTCTGCATCAGGCTATTGGTTCACAGGGAGAATCACCAGGACTTTTATAACCTCTCTAAATATATCACAAAATAGATTCAAAGTGTGAGGGCTTAAAGCATGCTTTTCTATTGTGCAATTCTTTTGCCTTTAAACGTGTGTTATAATTGAGCACATTCAATCTTAATGCGGGACTTGGAAGGTGAGCTTGCTTGTAGTTTTCTTCACTTCCTAAATACCTTTATAGTACATGACTTAAGAATTTGGGCATTTACATCAGTATCTCATGTATTTCCTAGACTTTTTTTTAACTGGCTTTTCAGAAAGGATTTGCTTGGCTTATCAAAATTTATTCAATTAAAAATTAATCAAAAGTATAGGTCAGTCAAAAGAAGACAGAGGGTAAAATGAGAGAAAATAGTAGAGAAATGAATCCAAGAATGGGGTTTAAGGAGAAAAATTATTTTATATTTTGTCAGAAATGGCCCCAAGTTCACCAGTAAGGTAGTTAATAGCTAGTATAAAGAAGGAAACACTAGCGGCTACGTGATTCATGGTACCCTACCACAATCAACCTGAACAAAGAAATTTATGTTTCAAATGATATAGACAATTGAATTTTTTTCCATTTTTAATAAAAGAAGCTAAAGGCTTATGATTTTGACTTTTTATAAAGGAAACAATATTATCACAAGTTTGGCATGAATATATTTTAGCAACAAGTAGATGAGATAACATTTTTCCTTTCAAGGTTATCTGATAATTTAAAGGGAGAGAAAGGAGATGTTGAATCTGGTTAATCAGGAATAGTGAGATTTCTTTCTATCACTTCAAATTTAGAATGTTAGTTTAAAATCATAATTTATGGTGACTAGGTTACATGACATTTCTGCAACACAGAATGAGTAACTATATTTTTATTTATTTTATAACTTATAATGTTCCATTTTATATTTACAATTATATATTCTATATTAAGATATATTTCAAATTAACAGCTATATATGTACTATAGATAATATTAGTCTTTCTGACTTCTACAACTTTCGGAAAAATTTAGATTTTTGATATGTTTATTTTTGTGCTGAATATTTTTTAATGGCTGTGTTTGTAAAGTCAGAGGTCTATAAATCATGTATTCTGTTATATAACAAGTCGCATGTTGACATCTGAAATCAGAAAAAAAAAGTAGTGTATAAAGTAAGATGCAGGAAAAAAATTTCTTGTAGGACTTCTACCAAGAAGAAACAAACTACTTCAAATTTACTAGCATTACCCTGGCCTGTGTGGCTCGGTTGGTTGAAGCATCCTCTCATAACTGAAAGGTTGCAGGTTCAGTTCCAGGTCACAGCACATACCTAGGTTGAGGTTTTGATCCCCTGGATTCATGTGTTTGCCCAGCCGGGTTCATGCTCCTACAGGAGGCAACCAATCAATGTTTCTCTCTCACATCAACATTTCTTTCCCTTGCTCTCTCTAAAAGCAGTGAAGAAATGTCATCCGGTGAGAATTAAAAAAAAATTCCTAGTGCCCATCAGGATTTCTCACATGTATCTTATGCATCATAACTAAAAGTTTCTATCATGTGAAAAATATTTTAAAATATTGTTCTGCCTTAGAATTGTCTTTAGAAGACTACAGAGTATTCATACCCTATCTTTACAATCATAATTCTGTTTACCTAAGTAAAACCATTATTAAAATGCCACTTATTTCTCCCTATTTCAGAATAATAGTGATATTTTAAAAGTAACCAGATCATTGTCTATCTTGATTAAAATATAATTTGAATGTTAAATGAATTAAAAATACAGTTTGTAAGTGGGTTAAGTGGTCTAGTGGGTCATTTTCTCCATGCTATGGTTAGAGTACCTGGACCTTGCGGTCTCATTGTTTATCTGATCTTGTCTAACTATCTTTGCGTAAATGTCTTAATCTCTTTATCTGCTGATCCCCAGTGGGCAAGTGAGCAGATGCAGCACATCTGCAGCAGTTGAGTTGCCTCTAAGCTTTTGTCTTATTTGTGTTACAAATATTTTATTTAAATCATGCCCTCCCTTTTCTCTCCTTTTATTTGATTCACATAAGGTTCAAGGTTCAAGGTTAATAGACCATAACTACTATTAGATCCCAACAAGTTTTACTATAAAATGTTGGGAAGCAGAGAGCACTACTCAGTTCAAATCGAGTTCAATCCTTTCTTTCCTGGATCACCTGCCTTGCATATTGGAGCCAATTTCATCGTTTACAGTTTGTGTTTTGATGTTTTAATCCTCTATGGTTTATGGTAAAAATAATGGTGAATGTGAAACTACTTAGAAATACAACTAATAAGGAAATAAAAATTTTGGATTCTGCATATACGCTGGTATTCCCTAGACATATAAGTAAAACATCAAGACCCAAAAGTGAACTTTTACTTGAACTGGACAACATATGATGGTTTTAATTTTATTTTGTTTTTCTTAGAACATCAGTTTTAGGACTTATATCACAGCTGTTTTCTGAAAGCAGAAATAAACATATCTTAATCAGACTCGAGAAATGTACTGACTTAATTAATTTAACAGCTGGTTAGTAACCAACACTAAAGAACATAGAGTACTTTGTAGATGTCTTGATAAAATCTGCAACCAAAATCATCAGGAGGTATGAAAGAGGCACTCTAATTCAAGTGCTCTGAGGCTCATAGTGCCAGCTTTTGCTTGCAGTGGCTACAGACATGACTGACTTCTCAGTGCTTCTCATGCTCGTCCTCTGTGACATCTTGGTCTAACAAAAATGTTCTTCCTTAGAAAAAAAGAGAAAAGAAAGCACTGACAGTTAAACTAAGATTTTAGGAAACAGGAGTAAAATTTGAAATTACTTATTATTAGTTTCCATATAGTAGTTTTTGTTAGATAAGCACTTGCATGTTTCCTTAGATATATCTTCAGTCTGAGAATGCCTATCAGTTTTATGACACTACTTTTATAGATGCCTAATTTTCATTTTGTATAGTGATCATTCTCCAAGATCATTTAACATAAAATTGTTTCCACAAAGAAAAAAAACCTAAGTCACTTTTTCATGACCATATATTTCTCCAGATATTCTCTGTTTTCACACTGATCTTCTAAATCTGAGATTAAAAATCTCTAGTAGTTTCTTATAATCTGTCTCAGTTAATGTTGCTTACTTTAAAGGATTTTCATGTGTGTTGCATCTCAATCATTCCCATCTCTTTCCTGTTTCCTATTAATTTGACAATTATTTGATTATCTGCACTAAATCAGAATAATCTTCCTTCCAAAAATTTTGTGCTATTATATGTCATATCCATCTTTCTGTTTCAGCCCACCTTAGTTTCATTTATATCTGGAATCATATTTTTTTTTCTAATTTTAATTCGATTTAAGTATTTTATGTGGGTATTTAGAACTAGACTATATTCTTCTTGTAGCTCAGAAACTAAATTTCCCTGACACTTTGCTGAAATTTTGTGTTAAAACATTTTAATTGGTTGAGTGGTATGCATATAGGAAGCCTCATTTGTTTGTCTGAGATTCACTCCAGGAGACTGCATTACCAAGCAGAAGCAGAACATCTTCACCACCTACTTTTCTGTTCATCAGTAAACCGGTAGTTAGCAACCATGACCACTAGATGGCACTCGTGTTCCAATTAGGAATGTCATTGAGGCGTTGTCCTAGGGATTTTCTGATTCTTTTTAGGGAGCTGAGAGGAACCCCCAAATTAGCAATTGGAACTATAAGAAGAATTATATATACAATTTAACACAGTATGTCTGATAAATACATCAGCAAGTTGTAAAGTGTCAAAATGCTTAATAGGTGGTCTTGCACTTAGAAGCAAAATAAGTTATTAACATTTGTTGAGGGCTAACTATACACTGAAGTAGTATGCTTTATATGAACTCTTTGTTCCATTTTATCCTAATGGTCTAGTTGAAACTCTCAAATATTCTGCCTCCAATGAGTGTTCTTAACCTTTCACTAAACCAATCCCTATTTTGATTATCATAAGTTAATCAAATCATCACAAAACAAGTTGTTCATAACCACGTGCACAGAACAGACCTCATATATAGAGAATCCAATTAATGGAAAATAATTAAGCCCAAGTTCATAATAAGATAAAATGCCATATTAAACGTATTAGTTGGAGTTTTATAGCATGTTTGTATATTCTCAGGGACATGATTCATTCTTGTAACATTTATTAGGAACTTAACTACTCTAACCACTGTACAGAATTAAATGAGTTTAAATATGAGGTTTCAATAAAACTTTTTCATATACTTAAAAAGTAGATACTATATATTCTCTTATTCTAGTGTTTTGCCTGAATAGCAACCTGATTCTACATGCTAATTGGCATATACAGGCCACAATTGGGGAGGAAAGTACATAATTTAACAATAGTTGCTGTTTTGTTCAGAAGAGATTACATTTTGGTGTTTCAAATTTATTTGTCATCAATCCTATTTATATCTGGTTGCTCTCTTCATAAATTAAAAGAAAATCGCTGACCTCTCACCATGTTAGTTTTACCAGGGCACATAAAAATAGGGCTGTGTTCTTTTTACCTGACCCTCCACCATCCATTGCTCATGGTAACTGGTAACAATGATGGGATTGGGACTGATAGCGGAGAAGGCTTCCCTCTGGAATAGCTATCTTGGCTTTGCTTTCTGACAATGGTAAAAACTTGCTTTGTGTCTATGAAATTTCAAGATATAATTTATAAGCTATGCAAGTACAGATACAACACCAATATTTTATGCTTAAATAGAACCTTTATTGTAAGGATCCCAAGCCTATTTAATATGGCAACAAAAATTCATCAGTATAGTATGGCTACATAGCACTGCTTTTGTACACTTCTCATTATTTCCTATGCCACATCATTTATGTGTGTACTCAAACTGTATGAAAGGAATTATATACACCGTGAGTCAGCTTTCTGAGCAGTTGGTGAAGAGGTGTTCATAATGAGATAAAAATAATTATATCAGGAGCCAAAGTACAATATAATACAACTTTACTATCAAATATTAATTGATTATTAATTATTAGCTCACAAAGGGCTGACAGTCTCATTTTAAGGAAAAGAAAGAAGTCTATGTTGGACACTCCTAAGAGAAGCCAAAAGACTGAATAAGGTTGCATCATGCTGGCTTAGGTGTGTGCTACATGATGGTTGCTAGTGAGGTAGAAGATACTGATGAGAACCCAGCAGTAAAAGAAGTAATATCAAAAACCACTGGAAAACAGTATGAGAAAAGGAAAATGACAAAATTTGCTGAAAATATGACAGCAATAAGTGTTCTATAGCTATGGTGAGTCTTTAGGACAATACCACCAACAATGAATGACAATCCCTAAATGGTAGAAAGTATGATTGTTTACTATGAAAATCAGCACAATTAAAATGTAATGATCTATTAGTAGCAGATTAAACTGCATGTTTGACTAGAAGTTTGAAAATGTTAATAGCAAAGTTATTAAATTAGAGCTTTTTCAATATTAGATGAATAATGGGAAAATGTTTTAGTTTTCTTACTAAAGAATTAAATCTTTTGATAAGACAAAAAAGAGTCTGATTGCTAGATTCATGGAAAATGCACTGGGAGGACTGAGCCTCTTAAAGATACTTCCCACTCAGACCACCATCTTCCTTTCCCAGGTCAGCTTCACCTGCTGGTTTTCCCTGGAATGTGTTCTCCCAGCAAATGATTTAAATTGAGCAAACTCTAGCTATCCTATGATCTCCACACCCAAAACAGAATTGTATATCTTACCCTTCTGTTTCATTTTCTTTACCTCTCTTTACATATGATCTGAATTAGAGTTTCAACTTCTCTGATTCTCTTTGACTGACGTAAACACAATTTTAGCCTTCTTTGTTCTCAATTGTGTTAATTACTTCAAAGTGAAAATATGCTCTCTATGAAGAGATGAAAATAAATTTTGTTTTAAAGTCTAAATTGTTGACTTTGATATGTTTTAATATTGAGCGAAACATGTTTACTTCACTTTTCATTAATTCTTGACTGCATACTGTGCTCACAGTTTTGTTTTGTTTTTATTTTTGTTTTTAAATGAAAGCACAAGAACCATTTTTAATGTTGAACAAATTAACATGGCTTAAAAAAGTAGGAAGCATTCTTTCTGGTATCTCAGTTGAACTTGCTCACTGAGAGGTCAGAGCTGAATATAGTAGAAAAAGTCAAATACATTGAGCTTGTCTTTCCCCACATAATTAAATTTGAGGTTACTTTCATTGTTTCCATCAAGCACTAGTGTTATAATAATTTCCTATGAAAATAAGTTTGAAATAAGTATCTTCAACTCTTAATCAAAAGTACAAACTGGAAATAATTTATTGTTAAAATCTCTGAGCAATTTGGATTTTAACAGAAATCTAATTCTTGCCTAAAAAGGCTTCTTAATATATACTCTACTTATTGGTTAACAGATTTAAAATAGCATAAGTAAATATTTATTTTGAATGTGGGGATTTATTTTTCTTAAGTATTATTTATTGGCCTTATATTAAGGAAAGAGTTCTGAAATAAATTTTTATTTGCAGGATTCCTAATTTGAGGTTCTTAGTGCCCGACTACTTAGATAGGTGTATTTAAATTTAGATTTTTGTCTCTTTACATGGTAAATTAATATGATAATTAATATATATTGTCATTTTTAATTTACACATTCCTTTAGCAAACATTTTTACTAGCAATTGTTTGATACTGCATGTACCATCATGATGTACCATCGTTACTCTCAAGGAGTTTACAGAATGTCCAAAGGGCTTTATTTGAGATATTCCCAGGATTATGTAAAAAGTTTGGGGAAAATACCTCTCTATACATTGAAGGGATTTCTTCACCAATGACATGCACCTTAATTAGCTCAGAAGAATGAGTGGAAGAACTTTCCAGAGGTAATTAAAAATATATATGTTTACATCTATATCCACAGCCACATATCTATAGCTATGTCTATATTTATGTAGATATAGGTATTTACATCAACATCTACCTCTATCCAGCCCTGTGATAGTAGCACAGTGTGCTGTCACAAATTCAAGAAAATTCAGGAAATTTATGTTCAGGAAAGTTAAATATAATGAATATGAGTAGATTCTGCATTGAGAGAAGGTGGTGTTGGAGTAGGAAGCAGCTCAATTAAGACATATATCACTGAAGGAACTGGAATTGTAAAGTTTTAATCAGGAGGAGGTAATTCTATTGATGAATAAACTTGAAGAAGATAAATCAGTAAGGAGGCTTATAATATCTGTTGACGAAGCCATCCATGATGAAAGAAGAAAATAAGATTGTTGCGGCGCAATGGATTTCAAACCCTTTTAGGATGAGCCATCAGAGGGACTTGTGGAATAATTGGCATGCAGACAGTTGACACAAGATTCACTCTGAATTAACTCTTCTAGGACAGCAGAACTAGGTATACCACAGTGAATGAAATAGACAAGAAATAAACATCACTCTCCCATATTTTATTTTTTGTCAGACATAAATAAGTAAATAAAATATTACGCTGAATCTATTATGCTGAATAGAAAAAGAATGGAACTCGAGTTGCTCAAAATTTGTAGGTTTAGCTGAAATGTAGTATTTAAGGATACATGTGAGTTTAGTTTTTGGAAATAGTGACAAGAATCATTTGTGTAATACTTCAGGAAGTTGTGTTGAATGACATTGACTACTGTATTTACAGGTCATATATCTTGTTTTGAAAGTAAGCAGGTATAGTTGATGCATGGAATAAATGGATGTACTGTTGAAAATGATGAGAAAAGGTCAGGGATGACAGTGAAACCTTGTGGAAAAACAGTTTAGAGTCATAGGAAATAAAAACCAATACTAAACACCAATAAGGCAATATTGTGCATGTTGGAAGAGAATCATATAAAAAGATGTTAAGGAAGCCAAAGCTAGAGAGAATTTCAAGAAAAGGGCAAGTGTAAGTGCATCATTCAAAGGAATGAAAGATCATAATGCAAAACTGAGTTTTAATTTGTTTTTAAGAGCATATGCAAGTGTGTTGCAGTTATGAAAAATTTCCTCAAAGCAATGGATAACATGAAAATATTATCAAAATTTAAATACATTTGTTTTAATGAAATAGAACATTGAAAACATTCCGCTTGTTGTAACTTTATTTGGCTGAATTTAACTTGGGGTCAATAGTATTAATATAACTGAGGATTTTTTTCCCTGAAGAGTTATTTTTCAAACATATATCATCTTATCATTCTTGTAAATTAATGTTTCTATTGTTGTTAGAAAGAAGATTAGATTTTAAGAATTCAATTTCTAGAAATTAATCCATATATAGAATACATAGAGATTTATATGTGTGTGTGTATTTGTATTGTTTTACATTTTTAGAATCATTTGTTATTAAAACAAAAACACACTGTAATATAGAGGCCTTACTGCAGTATGTGTATCATTTCATATTAACACAGCATTTGCCAACTTACAATTGAGAGAAACACTGGGAAATTTACTCATTTAGATTGGTCCCAATTAAAGTGATTCTTCTTAAATATTACCCAGTTAAAATTAGTCATACCTAACATCTCTATTTCTTTATTAATAACACGAGTGAATGTAACTAAAATATGCTGTGACATTCTTAATTGTAAAATATTGTCCAATATATGCTCATTGTCACTAATGATGAGTTATAAATAATACAATCTTAAAACTCAAATCACTGTTGCTAGATAAAACAGGGTATCATATCTAATTTGCCTCTAACAACAACAAAAAGAAGCAAAAGAATTCTCCATGCAATCTATGCCATTCACTTAGAAATAATTTACTGTTATCTGAAACAGTAAAATACCAACAAAAAGAAAATATATTTCAGGTTGATTTTGGACCCTGCTGAACAAATTAAAATATATGTTAGCTATTTTTATTTAAAAATGCCAAATCAAAACCATCTTTTATGACACATTTCTGTACTAAAAAAATTAAAATTGTTTTTATTGTTTTCAGAAAAAATATGTTTTTCTGAAAACATAGCAGATATCTTCCACACCAATGAATGGATTGGCATATTCTTCATTATTATCTTATAATGAGAACACAAAATTATTTTTATAACTTCCTTTTAGTTTGTTATAAGTTAATTTGGTAAGTACATCTTTTTAATTCTCTTGCATTTTCTGGAGATTAGTGTTTAAATTTGGCCTTCCAGAAACTTTTTTTGGAAGACATACTATATAAAAAGCTAAGCAGAATACATATTTTTATTTTGGTTTTGCTTGTAGACATGAATTCTAATTAACTGGGCAACAGCTGATAATAAGATTATTAGCATGTAGAAAGTGTACAGTTAATAGAAGCAGAACTAGAGGCAATTAGTGGAATTAGGTGTTTTTTCTACCGAGAAACAGTATCCTAAATACTAATTGTTTATGCCAGTCCAGTCACTGTAAATATCACTAATAGCATCATTAAATCTATGTAACACTACATTATAAGCACTAAATAGACTTACTGATTTGGTATTAGATTGGCATTGTGATGAACTTATTAACATTTTTCATGACTATGTATATACTGGGGAAACTTGGTTTAACAGCAAGATTTAGCTGAATACAGTTTTGAAAGATAAAAACATGCTTACTCTGCTATAGGTACAGGGCCTCTATGTCGCACTCTTAAAATTACTCAATAACTTTTAAATTTTTTAATTCATTTATGCAGTGAATTTTTTTACTAATAAAGCTTATGAAACTGTCATAAAATAAAAGTACCGTGCCCTAGAGACTAAAATAAAGCAATAGAGTAAAGAAGAACAGTTAGTAGTAATTATTATTTTTTTATTTTAAATGTTCACTACTTTACTTTTTATGCTTCATATTATCCAATGGGTTGGGCATGAATGTAGCTTTGAAGGTAGGGGCAGTGGACTTCTGATTTTTCTTGTGGTTTATTTCCACGGAAGAGACAAGCTGTATATCTGACACGTGAACTGAGGTATGATAAGCCACATACTTCCTTCAGTTCTGTTTGCAGTGTGTGCTTTTTATCTCTCCCTTTTATTCATCTTCATTTTTCTTTCTTAGTCATCTCCTGGTTTTTAATTCTTTATCAAAAACATATATAAAATCCCCCCCAAAAATCCCACAGTAGCCTCTCTATTCTGAAATATATATTTATTTCTTCTAGCATTTTTTTTAGGACTTAGATGCTCAAACTCTGTGGACTTTGTACCACTTAGCACTCAAAGCACACAAAGTCCAATAGAGTTTTTGTTGTTGCTTTGATTATATTTATTGTTATTCACGATATAAGAAATTGAAAATGAGAAACTTAAAAACAATTTTTATAATTCACTTAAAACTAGAAATAGGGAACAGTATATGCTAGCAAAAACAAGCTATTGTATAAAAAAGTACTATATTAAAACAAAAATAGTGGAAAGATTAACATTATTTTATGTTTGCCAAAACATTGTAAATATCTTTATTAATCGAAGACAGATTCCCATGTCTGCTTCTGTTACACTACCACATTGAATGTAGCTGCTGGGCCACTCCTCTGTACACACATGAGAGAATGAAAATTTTAAAAAAGGAAATACTATTTTAGCATTTTTATGAGTTCAGCTTTATTTCACGTACCTCATGAAAGGATCTTTGGGATCCCAGAGTCCTAGGACCATCTTTTAGAAACCACTAGTTTGAGGCAATGTCAGTTTCATAAATCAGAATAATTTAGCTAATTGCGCTAATATTAAAACATTTATTACTATCTCCATATAATTTACAATCTAGATTGAATCTTCATCTATTTGCATCTAAATAGCTAATATAAATTCATTGTATATAAAACATTTAGCTACCAAGGTTGTAGGGATACAGACTCCAACATAACCTTTTTGAGCTAGCATTTTCTAAAAGGTCCTTTTCTATGACTTACTAAGCATATGCTTCAGCAATGTAATACAGAATTCCATATAATCAGGAGGGAAATTATCATTAAAAGTAAAAGTCCTCTAAAATTATAAACACACAATCTTACTAAGTTAAGGGAATATATAACCTAATGACATTTGCTTTTCAGGAATTTTTATTTTTGTGGGTAAAATGAGTCAAATGAACTCATAAAAATTTGAGGTACCATCAACCAAGTACAGTTGTACTTAATCACCAGACTTGAATAAAAAAGTAAAAGGCAAAGTAAAAAAAATTGTTTAAGACTGTAAAACATTAAAGGAGCAAATTTACTCCTAAGCCACAGACATTTTTAATATTGTCTTTTACCAGTTCTCTCCCATACCCATTTCCACAAGTCCTATGTCAATATTTCCCAAGCCTAACAGACATCTTCAATAGTCTTTGTTTCCCAAATATTCCCAGTCTCAGATCACACATGTTCCTGTCTGTTTTCGTTTGATTACTCCTTTATTTTCACTTCCCAATTCACTTAATCACTCTTCTTAAAGCAATATGAAGGCTTTCAGCCTTCTCTCCATATGACTCACTGTAGAACTCCTATCTCTGCCAGTTCCACTTTCCCTCCCATTATCAAAAGTGGGGACAGCAGATGCCCAGGCACTTAGCAGGCAAGACACAATCTGTAGTGAGTGTGGTAGTTAAGTGGAAAGTCTGTGTATAAATATAATTTTTGTTCTTTTTTCAAAAGTAAAATAATGAATTACAAAATATAAAATAAAAGATGTAATTTCAGCTTCTGTCCATGGAATATAATACATGACTGTACCCAATCCTTTCACCTTCTCACAATCTCCTCAACCCCCAATCCTCACAGCTGAGGAAAAAAACAACAACTCATAGACATGGACAACAGTGTGGATATTGCCAGGGGGTTGGGGATTGGGGGATTTGGAGGAGGATATAGAGGGAATGAATAATGATGAACTGATACTTGGAGTGATGAACACACAATACAGTATACAGTGATGTGATGTAGAATTGTGCACCTGAAATCCGTATGATTTTGTTAACCAGTATCACTCCAATAAATTCAGGAAAAGACACATGGCTGTGGTTTGACTCTTTTTATAGTAACATTTTTATTTTATTTTAGATTCCTAGCCATTTTGAAAGATTGATCAATGTGTAACTAAGACTGTTGGTACTTAAACAGTAACTAAATCCCTTGCTCAACCCTAAGATTCTGTATTCATGAAGGAGTAGGGAATGAAGGAGTGTTTTCTTGCTGCTACCTAGATAAAACATAGCATCTCTATTTCTGTCCACTTGGAGAAAGTTTGTTTTTATCTCATATCTCCATCATACAGTTACTGTCCTCCTGCAAAAAGAAGGTTGATAGGTATTTTTCTCTTTTATTGAATAACAAAGGAAAGAACGTAACAGAATGCAGAGAAAGGATCCTCAGTTTTGAGAAGAGTATATAGTCCACCAGAACAATTTGTAGCCCAGCAGATCCATTTCCAGATTAATATGCAAATGTCACACAGCATTAAACAAAGTTTAAATATATTTATAAGCAAAGATCAGAACTTTCAGAAAATACAGTAAGACTCTACCAACATGCTGTAAATGATGTCTACAAATTCAGTTCAATAAAATAGACAATCACATTATTGCTGAGGATAGTAAGGAAATAATAGTTCTTAAAAAGTAAACAGCATAGGCTAATGGAAGAAAATGTGGGAGACTATATATCAAAAGCTAGAGAAATAATTTTTTAAAGGGCACAAAAGTTGCAAATTTTAAGAATAATAATTTCTATTCAATAGATATTAATTGATGTTAAGATACAAATGTGACTGTGGGAAGATATTTATGACATCTGAAATGGCCAAGGGATGCATATCTAAAACATAGTAAGAACATTGAAATTGAGTAAAAATATCAGGAAATCCAATACAAAATAATCAATACATGTTAATGATCAGTTAGAAATATAAGTCTCAATGTATAACAAGCACATGAATTGATAATCTCATAGTGATTTTTCAACCAGTGCGATTTGGCAGGTACACTGGTGTGCCAAAAGAAGCATGCAGTGTATGACTACTTATTTAGAGGCACTGACCTCTTTTTCCTTAGACTGTCAAATTAAAAAATAACAGCCCACACAAAAATAGCTGTCCACTGTGAATGAATAAAAATTGAGTTTTTGTCAGATCAGCAAAAAATACATTTTCTGGTTTGCTACAGAAATTTAGTAATTAGTTTATGTGCACCATGAGATAAAAGTGTTTGAAAATTGGAAAATGCAATTGCAAGATCCTAGTTTTTATCTACCTTGAATGGCAGAAATATGCATCATTTCCAGTAAGTGGCACAGACATAGGGAGATGAATTTTAGGTTTTACCACGAGTATGTAAAATGACCAGCCACTTTAGGACTTCATTAAAATAGTGTTTATTAAATTATGAATATTGAAGTCTGATATGTTCAATATTGTTTTTTGGAAGTAAATTGTAATCTTCACTTGCTTCTATATTCTTCCCTGTGTCATAGAAGGTGCAGTATGGAAATATATTTTCTAAAATTTATTGCTATCCTAGTTATTGTTTAGATTTCGCCAAAAAGAAGCAGTTATGTGTGATAAGGAAGATAGAAGGAACTGCTGAGACTATAACAGACAATGGTAGGGGACTATGCAGATGTGAAGCTTTTCCACCAACCTTGAGATGTTTTCCTGTGGATCACCAATCCATGAACATTGGAGGAGGTTTATTTTATCTCCTTCCATTCCTGATGCCATGGAAGCTAGAAAGGCACATGAGAGCCAAAAAAAGCCTTTCTTAATATCATATATCAAGCCTTTCCAAGGGTTTTTATACCTAATTCTCTGTATTAAATACCATTCTCTAAATTTGTAGAGTAGAATCTCATCTTATATGGACTGATACACAAATTAATCCCACTTATGGGTTAATTATACAACAACAAAGACAAACAAAAAACTTCATCATATATTACATCATCATTCTTTATAACAATGAATAGTCACAGGTTTCAGAATTGAATGATATATAGAGAATGCATAAAATATGGTGAGTGGAGTAGTTTTGAGCTAGAAACAACAGCATAGAAACAAAAAAGCGTGAATATATCTCAAAACATTAGTGTTGAGAATGAAAGAGGAGTAAAATAATATGATTCATGGGTAAGTATCATATCTAAATTAAAGCATAAGCACTCAACAATAGTCCATATTCAATAAGGTTTCACATGTATTGCAGAGCATATTAAATAAGGAGAGTAGGTGCATAAGGAATTAAAGGGTATAGGGTAGCAGACCAGAAGAAAAGAGGAAATAAAATATAATGTAATCAAATAACATGAAACAGTAAGATAAAATACAAAAGGGATGCCTTTGAATGGATATACAAGGGATGACCCCAGAAAGTATGGAAATTATCTTCTGGAGCATGGGCCCTTTGCAGTACAGGCTTCCCCCGCTAGGTGAATATTCTAGGAACACATCTGTATCAGTGTATGAGCTGGCATTGGTGTGAGAGGCTGTGTTCGGCCTCAGTGAATTTTTTGAAGACTCTCAACATGTTTGCCCATTTTGTAATGGGTGATTTACCAGCACAACTGCCCACACCATGCTGAGTGTTTAGCAGTTTTTGGACAAAAATGGCATGACCATGTGCCCCACCCTCCCTATTCACCCAATCTCACCCTAGACAATTTTTATTGTTTGTTTGTTTCCCCAGATGAAAAAGTCCTCAAAGGGAAACATTTGGCCGATGTGGAAGAAGTAAACCAAACATGGCTGAAGCACTGAAAGGCATCAAAATGGACAAGTTCAAAACAGTTTTGAGCAGTGGAAAAAATGTCTCAGTAGGCATATTGCATCAAATAGAGAGTACATTGAAGGTACCTGAAGTTTAAACATGTAAGAATAAATACACAATTTTGTATAAGTAAATTCCAGTTTTTTTGTTCCCCACCATATGAACACAGCTTGCTATGAGCTGAGGAGTACAAAGGAGCACAAGCTTTCTCTCCACACCTAAAGATCAGAAAGGAAACAATAAATACAATCAAAAAATACCTTAACCAGTGTTTTATCTAAGTTCACACTAGTGATTTAAAATTTATTTTGTATTATTTTTGTACTAAAATGTAGATTTGAAACCGATCCCCAATAGATGTAAAGCTTTCTTATGCGTATTTTCTTGAAACATCTCATTTGTACCTGCATCTATACTCTGCAAACTAAAGCAACAGTTAAATTATTTTAAAACCCAATAGCTTTTAAATGTTGAATATAGCTTCTGTTCTTTCAACAGCCTGTTTAGTTATGTTGTGTTTACTGAATTTTGATTTTAAATGAATTAGCATTTCAACATTTACATATATTAAAGCTGTTAAATGTGTTAACATTTAAAAGTAATAGAAAAAGCAAAATATGTAGCAGTAATATTATTTTTTAAATACCAGATTTGCCTTCTTCTTCTTCCCTAAACTACAGAAACTGTATGGTATAGAAAGTGACACAGATGCACCTTGAAGGAATATTAGTTATTCTCCAACAGCATCATTTCTATAACAGATAATATTATTCTTTGTTCTTTCACACTATTAATTTTGTTGAGAAGTAAAGTGTCCAGATCCAAGGGACATGTCATGATTTGCCTGGGCCAATGATGGTTACCTTATTTCTGTACTAGAGACTGGTTGGGGATGAGCAACGATGTAGCAAGTCTGCTACAGAGGTTGGAAAAGATTTTCCTCCCCGATACAGGCAATAGTGGCATGAGGAGAAGTCCCTTTTGTGCCTCCTCACCCTTCCCCAAATTTTGGACATAGTCAACAAAAACAAGGTTTCTCTCTTTGTAAGCATTATCTTGCACCTATCAAACAATAAGCAAAAGGAGAAAACAAAAATGTTTAAGACGGTGAAATGCAATAACATGATGAAACAGAGAAATGCATATATGAAGATAAGAATGCCTAATAGTTTACTTTTTGGCAGAAACTTCATACTCTTTTTCACAGTGGCTGCACCTATCTGCATTTCTACCAACAGAGCACAAGGATCTCCTGTTCTCCACATCCTCACCAGAGGTGTTGTTTGTTGATTTATTCATGATAGCCATTCTGACATGTGAGAGGTGATATCTTATTGTTTTGCTTTGCAGCTCTCTGATGACTTGTGACATTGAGCATTTTTCATATGTCTATTGGCCATCTGTATGTCCTCTTTGGAGAAGTATCTATTCAGGTCCTTTACTCATTTTTTAATTGGATCCTTTGTCTTCCTGGTATTGAGCTGTGTAAGTTCTTTATGTATTTCAGAGATTAACCCCTATGAGATGTATCATTGGCAAATGTGTGCTCCCATATAGTGAGTTCCTTTTCATTTCATTGATGGTTTCTTTTGCTTTAAAGAAGACTTTCAGTCTGATGTAGTCTCATTTGTTTATTTTTTTTCCCTTGCCCTAGGAGACATATCAGCAAAAATATTGCTCCAAGAGATATCTGAGATTTTACTGTCTATGTTTTCTTCAAAGATCGTTATGTTTTCACAATGTACATTCAAGTCTTTTATCCTTAGTTTTTCTGTATTGTATAAGTTGGTGGTCTAGTTCCCTTTTTTTTGCATGTATGTGTCCAGTGTTTCCAACACCACTTATTGAAGATATTTTCTGTACCCAAATGTATATACTTGCCTCATTTGTCAAATAATAATTGACCATGTAGGTATGGGTTTATTTCTGGGTTCTCTGTTCCATTCCATTGATCTGCATGCCAGTTCTTATGTCAGTACCAGGCTATTTTGATTACAATATCCTTGTAGTATAGTTTGATATCAGGTATTATGATACCTCCAACTTTGTTCTTCTTTCTCAAGATTGCTGAGGATATTCTGCGTCTGTTTTTGTTCCATATAAATTTTTGGAATATTTGTTCTTGTTCTGTTAAATATTCCATTAGTATTTTAATAGGAATTCAATCTATAGATTGTTTGGGGTAGTATGGACATTTTAATAATGTCACTCCTTCTAATCCATGAACATGATATATCCTTCCACTAATTTGTATCTTCCTCAATTTCATCTTTCAGTGGTCTGTAGTTTTCCTAGTACAAGTCTTTTACCTCCTTGCTTAAATATATTACTAGGTATTTTCTTTTGTTTCAATAGCAAATGGGATTGTTTTCTTAGTTTCTCTTTCTGATAGTTCACTGGTATTGTATAGAAATGCTACTGATTTCTGTATATTAATTTTGTATCCTACTACTTTGCCAAATTAATTTATTAGATCTAGTAGCTTTTTGATGGGGGTTTTAGAGCTATGTGCAGTATCATGTCATCTGCAAATACGAAAGTTTTACTCGCTCCTTCCCAATTTTCATGCATTTTATTTATTCTTTTTTTTCTAATTATTCTAGCTAGAATTTCCAGTACTATGTTGAGTAAAAGTGGTGGAAGCGGACACCCCTGTCTTGTTCTAGATCTTAAGGGAAACAGTTTTAGTTTTGCCCATTGTGCATGGTGTTGGCTGTGGGTTTGTCACATCTGTCCTTTATAACATGAGGTTATGTTCCTTCTATTCCCACTTAGCTGAGAGCTTTATCATAAATGGGTGATGGATTTTATCAAATGTTTTTTCTGTATATAGTAATATGATCATGTGGTTTTTATCCTTCATTTTGTTTATGTGGTGAATCACACTTACTGATTTGCAAATATTGTACCAATCTTGCTTCCTTGGACTAAATGATAGTCTATCAACAATTGAAATTCTATCAACAATTTTAGCCTCTATGTTCATCAGAGATATTGCCTTATACTTTTCTTTCTTAGAAATGTCTTTAGCTGGTTTTTGGAATTAGGATAACACTGAGCTCATAAAATATGCTTGAGAGTCTTCCTTTCTGTTGAATTTTTTAGAATAGTTTGAGAAGGGAAGATGTTAATTATTCATTAAATGTTTGATAAAATTCACCAATAAAGCCATCTGACCCTGGACATTTATTTGCAGGAAGTTTTTTATTTGCTGCTTCTATTTCACTGGTTGTAACTGTCTATTCAGATTAACTGATTCTTTCCGGTTTGGTTTTGTAAGACTGTATGTTTCTAGAAATTTATATATTCTTCCAGATTGTCCATTTTGTTGGCATAAAGTTGTTTGAAATGTTTTCTTACAATCCTTTGTATCTTTGGTGTCAGTTGTTACTTCTCCTCTTTTCATGCGAGATCACCAACCAGCAGTGACTGCGGAACGCTGCGGATGGCTCATCGACACACGGGAAATGAGCATACACAGAAACAGGCAATTTTCTGTGGAGAAGTAGGGACGGAGTGGCCACCCTCGCTAAGGGAGGGCTCGAGTTCTCCTGTCCCAGCAGGCTTTTTATTGGGTTCATTTGTACAAGAATTCAGGTAAAGCTCATTACTCATTGCAGGGAAGTAAGGATCAAATAACAAGGAACTCTGAGGGCCTACTTTGAGTCAGGGTCAAAGAGCTGTAAAACTTTGAGTAACAAACTTACTTCCTCCTTGGACCCTTCTCATTCAACTCAGAGCACTCTAAACACAGCAGGTTTCACAGGATTTTACATATTCTTTCTTAGGCCTGATCACCCGGGAAACCCACCCACCCTTTCTAGTACAGGGCTGCACCACCCTGTCATTGTTTCAGGCTTAGGTGGAGCAAGAGAAACTAAGGCAACCAAGAGATTAGGAGATTTTCTCCCAGACATGAGAACTCAGGCTTTGTCAAAGCCTAGGGGTGAGGGTCCATCATCCCCTTTTTGTCGTAGCCCCCAAAGTCCTTTCTTAGGGGACTCCCACATGATCGTGCCTGTCTTAGGTTGTTCACCCCTTGAGGAATCTTACCTGTCATTGGCTAACCAACCAAGCACTGGGGTTCAGGCAGGGTGAAGTAAGAGGAGCAGAAGCAGTGCTCCTGCCAGGAGAAAAACTTTTGTCTCCTTGGTGGTTTATGGTTCCAAGGTTGTTCCCTCAGCCTTAGCCTTAGCGGGGGTTACAGCTTCTGATACCAGGCAGGGCAGTTCCAAAAACTCTTTCATCTGATTTATTTATATGGGTCTCTCTCTCTCTCTCTCTTTCTCTCAGACTGGTTAAAATTTTGTCAATCTTGTTTATCTTTTCAAAGAAGCAGCTCTTGGTTTAATTAATCTCTTCTATTGCTTTTTTAGACTTTATTTTGTTTATTTCTGCTCTGATCTTTACTATTCCTCCTTCATAAACTCGATCTGTCACTTTTCTTAAAATGCCCCTCATTGCCTTCAGGTACAATTCCATGTAACTCAAAGCCATGCCTTATTTTGGCGCCACTTCTCTCCACCATACTTCTTTGCATTCAGAGAAGCACTCTACCCTATTGCCAACACTCAACTAATGGTATTGCTTGGAATGTCTGTGGTAGAAACGATTCTTGTTCTACATTTTAACTGAACCTGGCAGAGTCATATATCTTTGTTTTTGTCAATCTACCAGGTATAAAATAATATCTTATTATAGAGGAAGCCAATTCATCTTTGTTTATTTTATAGGTTTTTCCTATATAGACATTGCTTACATTTTTAGACCCATATTATTGTCCATTTATGTATGTTGCAAATACATTCTCTCAGAAATGTGTTTCTCCCCCTAATTTTCCTTCCCTCTATAGTATTATTTGATGAAACAGGTTGGTTAAATTTAATATAATTGAATTTTACAAATTTCTGTTAACGTTAACATTTTAAAATTTATTCATTGACCAGTGATCCTTATACTGAAATGTTAAAATATACTTTTTATGTTGTTCTATAAAATGTTATGAGTTTTATTTGTGGGTGATTGTTTTGTTTTATTTTGTTTTGTTTTGTTTTGTTTTTCACATTCAGGTCCATAAGTACCTAGATTTTTCATCATATAGAGGGTCAATTTTACCACTCTAAAATCTTGGAGAATTTCCTTATTTCTCATTGCTCAGTAAGTCATACCATTTCTCACACATACCAAGTTTGCACACCTTGACTATTTTGGGGCCCTCTATTCTGTTCTGTGGTCAATTTATAATTCTTTAAGCTGATATCACATTATCTCAATTATTAAAGCTTTTTAAATCATTTTGATATCTGTTAGTCAAATCTTTACATGTTAATTTTATCAACAATGTCTTCCTTTTTCTTCATTTGTACTCCTTAGATTGGTTTTATTTCACCCATAGCCCTTCTACTCCTTATACATGTTATACTAACCTCATCAATTCCCAGGAAACACCTTACAGTAGTTTTGTTTATAAGAAAGTTTAAAATTTTTCTCAACAAAACCACTTTACATCTGTTGTGGGATTTTTTCATTTCCTGGTTACCATTGCATATGCATTATAACTTTAATTTTAAAATTATATTTGTGAACTCTTCCTTTTCTTCAACAATTATAAATTCTATAGTATTTTCAATTTCAGCATCTATGTACTCATTGCTGATATTTAGAAATACAATGGATTTTTGTATATATATCTTCTATTTTCTTAAGTTGCTGAACTCATGAAGAAGTCCTGAGTCCTGGGAGAGTTTTTTAATACATGGGAATTTTTCTATAGACAATCATGTCATCTGGAAATAGAAACCACTTCATTTCTTTATTTTTAATTTGTATGCTTTTCATTTCCTCTTCTTGCTTTATTGCTTCAATCAAAGCTTCAAGTAGTATGTTAAATACCAGTGTTAAAAGTAGACATTTTTGCCTTCTTTCTGATCTTAGGAAAAATAAATTATTTAGCAGATGTTGAGTCTTGTTCAAAATATCCATACATTTGGCCCATGCCAACTCATCTATCTCACCCAATGCACCCTACCAGTTAAGCTACCATAGCATTATTTTTGTAATATATAGCCACAGCACAATCAATGGACCAATAAAATGAGTATTATGTATGTGTTAATCCTATAAAGCAAAAGTTGAAATAAACATTATAAGCTATTTAAATCTGGGATGTTTTCTAAGCATGGATGTTTTAGACAGAGCCAAATATCAAGGACCACTTGATATGGACCAAATATTCTCATGGAAATTTTGGGCAGAACCAAATTACAATAATATTTTTTAATGGACAGAATATGTCCGTGGACATTTGGGCCAGCACTGAATATCATGCAGGGAATAATCCAGTCTTGAACATTAAATATAATGTTAACTAAAGCATTTTCATAAATGCTCTTTATCAAGCTGAAATTCTATTCTATTTTTCTGACAGTTGTCATAAATTAATGCCGAACTTCTCAAATGAGTGTTCCGCGTTGATTAATATGATCATGTGACTTTTTTCTCTTTACCCTGTTAATATGGATTGCATTGATTTTTTAAATATTAAGCCAGATTCACATGCCGAATAAACCTTACTTGGGCATTTCTATAATGTTTCTTTTACAGTGCTTAATTCTATACCAGTGCTTTTCAACTTGTGTGCCACAAGAGGCACACTGGTGTGCTATAAGAATTTGTATAACATGCAACACCTGACAAATAAGTCAGAGGCACTGACCTCATTCATTGCCCTTAGACTATCAAATTAAAAAAATGACAATATCCATGAAGTGTAAATGACTCAAAATTATACCTATTTTTTGTCAGATTAGCAAAAACTATATATTTTGGGGGTGCTGCAGAATTTTAGCAATTAGTTTATGTGTGTCATGAGATGAAAAGTGTTTAAAATCACTGTTCTGTGTGATAATATTTTGTAAGGAGTTGACATCTCTACTCATAAGCAATGTTGACCTGTAGTTTTGTGGTTGTTTTTTGTGTTGTTTTGCATTGTTTTTGTGCTTTCTCTGGTTCTATTAAGAGCTATAAATGTTCCTGTCAACACTGTGATCCATACATTTTTATATGCGGTATTTTACTTTCATTTAGCCCAATGTATTTTCTAATTTCCTTTTGGACTTCCTTCTTTGACCCATGGGTTATTCAGTTTGCTACTTTCCAAATTTTAGGAGATTTTCCTGTTAACTTTATTAATTTCTAGTAGGATTCCATATTGGTTGGAGAGCACTAAATGATTTCAATTCTTTTAAATTTCCTGAGGTTTTTTATGGACCAGTATATGATCTACACTTTAATGTTTCTTGAGCTGTTGAAAAAAAAAAATGTTTGCTTTGATATTTGTTTGGTGGAGTGTTCCATTTTCTCCTGTTGGTTGATTGCAATGCTGAATTATTTGATATCCTTGCTAATTTTTATTTGTTTATCAATTTTTGAAAGAAGCTTGATATCCACAATTATGAATTTATCTATTTCTACTTTTAGTTTTATCAGCTTTAACTTTATACATTTTGCAGCTATTTTATTTAGTTCATACATTTTGAGGAGTGTGATATCTCCTTGCTATATTTTAACATCATACAATACCCCTCTCTTTCTCTCATAACTTACTTTTCTCTAAAGTCTACCTTTTCTGATGTTAATGTAGCCCTACCTCCTCATTTGTATGATTTTTAAAATTATTGTACTTTATAGAATATAGGCTGCCTATAGTTTATAATTAAAGGTAGTGTCTTATTGGCCATTTAAAAATATTCTTTCAATTGCAGTCTATTAATTAGTGTAGCTACATTATTTATATTTGATGTAATTATTGATATTAAAGATTATCTCTAATTTATTTATTTTATGATTTTTATTTTTCTTATTGCATTTTTTTACTTTCATACTAACATGTTTTAAAATATTTTCATTTATTATATATTTTTAGTTTATCTCTTTTTATGTATAGTTTTAGTGGTGGTTCTATTTCATTACATACACAAAGCTTATCACAGTCTATTACAACATTATTTTACCAATTGAGTGGAGTGTATAGAACACTTACCGCTTTCTACATTCCATTGCCAGACCCATTTATAATTATTAAATATTTCCTCTCTATATAAAACCACATCACACAATGCTATAATTTTTTCTTCAGCTATGGAACACAAATTAGAAATTCAATAAAAGAAAGCAAGAATATTGCTATCCATATTTTTTTCTTACTGTGCTTTTGTTTCCTTCTTGGTGTTCCAAAGCTGCTTCTCTTATTTTTTCCTTCTTAGAGAACTTTTTTAGCCATTCATTTAGCACCAAATCTATTAGGAGAAAACCACTTTTTGTTTTTGTTTTTTGTTTTTATTTTTTCACCTGAGAATGTCTTGACTTTTTTTCTTCACTGGTGAAGTATAGGTTTATGTCTTTTGACAAGTTCAGGATGTTGTTAGCCATTATTTGAGTACTTTTGGACTTGATACTCTTTCTCTTCAATGTTGGGACTCCAATGGTATGAATATTAGGTAATTTGTTATAATGTCATAGGTCCCTGAAGTTCTGTTCACCTTTTCTTGAAGTCTGTTCTCTCCATGTTGTAAAAATTCATTACTTTCTATTGTTTTATGTTCCATTTCACTAATCCTTTCTTCTGACACCTCCATTCTAATGTTGAACTGTATATTCCAGTTTCTCTATTTTTTAGTTTTAAATTTTTATTCAGTTCTTCTTTATTTGGTTCAGCTTCTATATTTAGCTGAGATCTTTTTCATTGCTGAGTCTTTATTTTTTCATTTGTTTCATGCATGTTTGTAATAGTTTATTGAAGCATTATATTCATTGCTTCTTTAAAAACTTCATAATTATATCCATTATCTCAATATTTGCATCTATTTATTGCCCTTTTTCATTAAATTTTAGATCTTTCTGGTTCTTGAAACAATAAATGATTTTCAGTTGAAACTTGGACATTCTTATTACGTTATGAAAATTTTTAAGCTTATTTATACTTTTTTTTAGCTGACTTTCTCTAACAATGCTCTGGTGAGAGAATTGGAGAAACTACCCGATAGAGACAGAAGTTCAAGTTTTCCAGTCAGCTTCTTTTGATTCCTAAGGTGGAACACTGCTCATGACTGCTGGGAATGAAAATCTAGGCTTCCTGTGTGGTCTTCAGTGACACCACAGGATAGTAGGGCATGTTATCAGCTAGCAGGGATGAAATTCACAGCCCCCTATTGGACCATCTCTGCCATCACCACTACACAGGTGAGGTGACTTACAGTCTTACCAGGGCAAAAGCTGAGAGGTTCCTCACTTGGCCTTTGCCAGATCAAGTGGGAACGGGGCCAGGGTTTTTCCCATGGAGTTTGCCTGGAGTAGAGTGGTTATTATCTAAAATTTTTCTGTCTTTCTAGGTTTGTCCTATTTTGCTCCTGGGTTTAGAAAGAACACTTCTTTTGGAGGCAAGTCTTTTGTCTGTGCCTATAGGCATTTGCAGGTTACAGCTTCTTAAAAGCAAGTCTGGTTATATGAAACAAAAAGAAAATTCAGAGACTTAATCTTTTTTTTCAGTGCCTATGTCCCTAACAAGTATGCCTTCTTTTTCTACCTTTCAAGAGTTTTCTTATGTTTATTTTATATATAATGTTCACAGCCTTTTGTGGTACTTAGCAAGAAAATTAGAGAAAAGTATGCTACTTCCTCCTCCCAGAAGGGAAAGTGTTCATCACTGTCTTTCAAAAGCTGTAGCTCACTACCATTTAAATATTTTTTTTTATTACAACCCGATCCAATGCGCATGAGTCACAACAGTCAGGGCTATATTAAAGAATTTTTAATAGCAAATAATATGTGTTACTTCCCTTTGATACCACTCTGTAGTCACACATTTTTAGAAGTAGCTGCAATGTAAAATGAAGAACAGTTTTCTCACTGAAACAAAGGTTTATCTTGGTATCAATCAGGCATTAAAACAGCAAAAGAGAAATGGAAGGCTAAGGATCATAAATTTAAACTGTGGCTCTATGTAATTTTTGGAATAAAGATAATAGAGCCCTTGAAAATAACATTCTGAATCCTCTAGGAAAATCAATAATGATTCCACTGAACATAATTTTTTTCCTTCCAGACATAGGCATTAATTATTGTCAAGGTTAAAGATAGGAAATATATCAATGCCACTTTACCATAATCATGTTTTTTAATGTTTAGTTTTCTATTTCTTAACAAACTTTGTTTTTATTTTAAAAATAGCATATTTGAAATAAAAGGGAGTTTATAAAAAGGTTTCTCAGTCTCAATCTTGAGATATGTAAAATCAGTGCAAATGCACTAATAATGGTTGACTTATACTTACAATTGTTCTATTAATATTAGCTATGGGGATTTTAATCATGTTACCTCTAACCACCTGTTTTATTATAATAATTATTGCTCTTCTTTAATTGAACTTATTAAACTTTAAGTCTTTGCTTTTTAGAAGGCCTAGGGCAATAAACTTTTACTTTTAGTGCTTGTAGTTATAAATAATTAAGTATCTACATTATTTTTCTTCCTACTAATTAGCTTGAAATTTACTATTTTCCCATTATTATTATTTTATTGTATTATTATCCACAGTTATTTATTAATCATATAGTACAGCCCAAACAATTGCATATTTTAATCCTCACAAAGATACAAAATACATAGTACTATGATATCCACTGTTTAATGAAGTACCCTAAGGTGCAAGGACTTTAAATAACATGATCAAAGCTATAGAGGTCCAAGTGGCAGCAACTGAATTGTAAATCATGTCTGAATGGTTTTGAAACTTTTAACAGTGGAAACTTATTACCTCATACACACAGAAATAAAAATTAAACAATTCATCACACCATCATAGCATATCATTTGCAAATCTGCAATTTATTATTTCTATCCATAATTCTATTCCTACCTTTTTTCTCACTATATTGATACTCTTACCATGGTCACATTTATAATGAATGTGTACAGACTTTCTTTTCTTGTCATTGTTTCTTAAACAGTATAGTAGAACAACTTTTTACATAGCATATACATTGTATTAGGTATCATAAATAGCCTAGAGATTATTTAAAGTATTTGGAAGAATGTGCATAGGTTACATGCAAATATAATACCTTTTTAAGTAGAGGACTTAAGCGTTCTTGGATTTTGGTATTCTTGGGATCTTGGAACCAATCCCCCATGAATAGCAAAGAATGACTGTTTGTGCCAGAGTTTTTGTGTATATATGTGAGTGTTTTGTTTTTAAATATTGAGGCTTTTGTCCATGTGCATTTTCATTATTACCAGTAGAGCTAAATGGTATGTTTCTGAATAATGGTACAGAATTGAGCATTGGGTATCTGTAGAAATGACAGGAGCACTGATACCCCCTTGACCCTAGTACATCAAAGGAGCGTCAGACATGGCTAGTTTGTCACAGCACGGTGACTCTCTACACCATAGGGAAACTTTAGAGCACTTAAGAATGAGCACCAATTGAAGCAATAATCACTGTGGGTGATTTTAAGAAATTTAATGGGCAGCACAGGCCTCTACAGCAGTCCTTTCTACAGAAAAGACAAAGAAGAAAATAATAGATGAGAGGTGAGCTGAGGGAGCTTTTGTAAGATGACAAAAACATTCAACATGTCAGCATCTCAAAAATCCACCTGGACCTTTGATCGGTATTTCAATGAATTTATAAATCAATTTAGGGAGGATTATTATTCTTAAATGATTGATTCTTAAAACCTATGAATAAATTCTAACTTATCATTTCTTTAGCATTTTAATTCTTTTCAACAATGTTCTGTAATTTTCAAAGTAAATGGAGCTTTTAAGCATCTTTGTTACATTTATTAAGATTTTATATTTTTGAAACTATTATAAATATCACTCTTTAAAATAGTTTATTATCTACCTAGAACTGCCAGTAAAAGTGATCTTTAATAAAAATAGTCATAACAAGTATTCTTGTTATCAATCTTATGAATCAAACTTTTAACAATAAATTATTAAAGTTGCTGTTGACCTTTTTTAGATGCTTGCATTATATCCATAACTTAAAGGCTTTAAAAAATATTTTATCTCCTTTCCTGGTGTCAGGAATCTGGGTGGAGTTTAACTAGGCCCTTTGGCTCAAGTCTGTCTGGAGTCTGCAATCAAAATGTCAGCCTAGGCAGGCTCACCTTCCAAGCTCACTCTCTTTGTTGGCAGAATTCAGTTCTTCATGGGTTGTTGGACTAGGGACCTCAGCTCCTCACTGGATGTTGGCTGGAGGAAACACATTCCTTTCCTTCTTGGACCTCTGTATAAGGCAACTCACAAAATGACAACTGGCTTCATCAAAGTGAGAAAGCAAGATAGAGAGTGAGATGGATGCCACAGTGCCATAAAATTTAATATTAGAAGCAGCATTCCCTCGAATTTACCATATTCTGTTTCCTAGAAATTACTAGTTCAGACTCTCACATAAGGGAAAAGCCATGAATACCTGTATTCAGGGACCATTGGCAGCTATTTTAGAAGCAGACTAACCAAAAACTCTTCATCAAGTAGGAAGTTCTTTCTATTGCAACATCGCTGAATGGCTTTTACTTAAGTAAGTGTTGAATTTTGTCCACACCTTCATATATCAAAATAATCATATAATTTTTGTCCTTTTTTTATTTTCTCTACTGATTTGGTCAATTATATTGCCTGACCTGTGATCTTGACACCAAACTTTGATTCTAGTATTAACTCTGCTTGGTAATGAGGCATTATCCTTTTAATGCCTCCTATATATTACTGTACTATACGTGATATTGTGCTTAGAATGTCTGCATCTATTACAAAATAAATATTTGTTTTTAAATCCCTTTCTTTTATTGTGTTGTTATGTTTGATGATAACATTATGCTACCCTCATAAAATTAGTTCAGAAATATTTTCTCTGTTTTTGTACATTGGATTTGTACAAAGAAATGTCGGTGTTCTGTCTTTTTTTTAAAAGATTTTATTTATTTATTTTTAGAGAGGGAAGGGAGGGAGAAAGAGAGAGAGAAACATCAATGTGCGGTTGCTGGGGACCATGGCTTGCAACCCAGGCATGTGCCCTGGCTGGGAATCGAACCTGCGATGCTTTGGTTCGCAGCCCGCGCTCAATCCACTGAGCTACGCCAGCCAGGGCTGGTGTTCTGTGTTTAAACGTCTGAAAATCTTTACTGGTGAGTAAATTTGAGCCTAGAGATCTCTTTCAGGAAATTTTGAAACGTGAATTCAGTTTGAAAATAGATATAAAATTTTATCGATGTTTTATGTCTTTTTAAAAAATTATAACATTTTTAAAAGTTGTTTAATTGAAAAATTTTAATTTAGTGTTATAGAATTGTTAATATTGTCTTAACATCATTTTAATATTTAAAAATTATGTAGCAATGAACCCCTTTTTATTCCTCATAGGTTAATTGTACCTATTCTTCATCAGTCTTGCTAGCAATCTGTTAACTTTATTAGTCTTAAAAAACACTTTAATTTGTTAATATTTTTTTATAATTTCACTAATTTATAGTTGACTTTTTACACTCTTTACACTTCATTTGAGTTATTTAGTTTTTTAAAAATAACTTGAGGTAGACACATATTTGGGGGACTTTTTTCTAATATATGTATTTTAGTGTTATAAATTACTCTACAGGTCCACAAGAAATGAATCTTAATTTTGTGAGGAAGTACTTCTTTTGATCATTTCATTCAAAATAATTACTAGTTTATTTTATCATTCTTTTTGCCATAAGGTCTCTTTAATGGCATTAATTACTTAATTTCTAAACAGTGTAGATTTTCTACTTTTTGTTATTTTTGTTATTAACTTTTAGATTAATTTGATTGTGGTCAAAGAACATATCCTGAATAATTACTACCTTGAGAAATTATTTGAGGCTTGTTTTTTTTTAATAAACATAGGGTTAAATTTAAGAATATATAGCATGAGTAGATGAAAAGAATGTGTATCCATTTGTTGTTATGGGTGGTGTTCTATATGTGGAAATTAGCAAATTGTTAATTAGCTAATTGTTAATTTTGTTGTGCAGACCTCCTATATAGTTACTCATATTTATTTTCTTCTTTTATCAATTTTTAAAAAGGTATGTTGAAATCTTTCAATATAAATTGATTTCTACTCTAGTTATTTCAATTTTTACTTAATATATTTGAAGTCATGTTACTGTATGCAGTGAAATTTTATATGGTTACATTTTCCTAAAGAATTACACCTTATCATTATAAGATGTCCCTTTCTTTTTATTTTACCTAATAACAACACTAATTCTTTAAAGTCTGTTTTTTACATACTAAAATAGGAATTCAAGCTTTCTTTCATTTAGTGTTTTTTGAAATAGCATTGTTTTTATCTTTACTTTATAGTCTTTCTGTATCCACATATATTTAAATTCTATCTCTAGAAGAGAATACATAGTCCTTTTAAAAAAAATACTTTTCCAATTAAATTTATGGGTGTGATATTGGTTAATAGGATCATGTAGGTGTCCAGGGTAGATTTCTAGGATATATTGCATTGCGTGCCCACCAATCAAAGTCAAATGATCTTCCACCACCATATGTTTTGCCTCTTTTACCCTTTACTACCTCCCTTTCCCTCTAGTAACCACCTGTCTCTAGCAAGGAATTTATAGTCTTCTTTTTTAAATACTGGTCTGACCATCTTAGCCTTATTTAGTGTTTAGTTTTTTTGAATACTCACACACATATATATAGATACATTCACGCAAGGGTGAACAAAAAGTAGGTTTACAGTTATGATATAAATAAATAATACAACAATAAATAAATAATAATACAAGAATAGATCATATTTCACATACTCACAACTGTAAACTTATTTTTGCCAACCTCTGTATGTCTATTGTTAACCTAAAAGTAACACGCCTAAGTGAGGCAACGAGTATTTATTTGGGATCGAGATGAATAGCTATTTGGGCATCACTGGCTCCAGCAGGAACCCAAATGGTGTTGTGATGAAGGGGTAAAAGCAAGAGTTTTTTTATTAAAAGAGAAGAGAATAAATTACAATAATAGAAGGAACGAACTTCTACAGGTGCAAAAAAACTTATTCTTTAGCTGATCATGGTGGCGCTGATTCAAAAAAATGTTTTTGATTATCAGTCTAGTAATCAGAATATCTGCTTTCCTGTTAGCTTTTCAAAGAATTGTTTGAAATACAAGGTTTTTTTGGTCCCGGTCCAAAGGTGCTTTTTTTTTTCCATTTCAACATTCCAAAGGTTTTAGGATTAAGACTTACAAGATATTTTCTTTAGAATGGTTGCCCTGACCTAAAAATGTATTTTAAAATGACTTCACTTCGTTCAACTTCTCATAAAATATATAATGTTTATATCTACCATCTTACTATTTTTTGGTATATACTCCATTTTCTGGCCTTCATTTAAATTTATTTTTAAATTATTTAATAAAGTTTGTTATAGGGACATTATTTCATTAAGTGATTATAATAGAAAATTAAACATGGATATGGACTTATTTGATCTAATCTAAGTTATAACTTTAAGCAGTGCTTAATGATGCAAAACCTTCCCACCTTTTTGTTTTTTGTGTATTTTAATTTTACTTATATTTAATTTTTACATTATAATTATACTTCTGTATGACCAGTATCCAATATATTATGCACACATTTACCATTTGAGACAGTCTTTTCTTCCCGTCTCTTGTATTTTCATATAGAATTACTCTCTTTACACCTGAACAACACTCCAGTATTTCTTTAACTGTACATATAATAATATGTTTCTTAGTTTTTCTTGTCTGAAATAATCTTTATTTTTCTCCACTTAAAGTGATATTTTTGCTGAATATAGAACTCTCAGAAATTTGTTTGGTTTTCCTTTGGTAATATTTTTTATTGTTTTCTGGTTTCTATATTTATGTGAACATTCAGCCATTAGTGATATTTCTGCTTCTGCAATGATGTGTCACTTTTTATAGCTGTTATTGAAATGTTCTCTTTATCTTCGGGTTTTCACTACGATGTGCCAAGACGCAGATTTCTTTGCATTCATCCTGCTTGGTGTATACAGAATTCGTTGCATCTGTCGCTTGGTGTTAGTTTGACTTTAGAAAATTATCAATCAGTATTTCTTCAAATGCTCCTTTTGCTCTATTTTCATCTCTCCTTCTGGACTCCAGTTTAAGAAAAATGTTAGAACTTTTAACTTTGTTATTACTTATGATTTTTTCTAATCTTTACCCTCATTTCTCTATGTGCATTAATATGAATACATTCTATTAATCAGCCTTCCTATTTCTTTTAGCCTTGAGCACTGGGACACTTCAGAAGTAAGTGAATGCCTTCATATGAAAACTAAAGTAGTAGTGAGCTCAGTTTCTCACCTGTATTTCTTTCTTACTGGAATCCTAGCAGTTTCTTCTCTTTAGCCATCTTCTCTCTAAGGAGAATATCCCATTTCTTTTGATTTTCCTGCCTCTTAGTGACAGCTTGTGTCTGGGCCCTTTCTCAGAACCTCAATTTCTTTGTCCAGAATTGACAAAACTCCTGAGGGTAAAAGTGGATGCAAAATTTCAGCTCATCTTTTTGAATTGCTTTTCCTTCTTCTGGGATTTTTTTTTTTTTCTGTTTTGATTGCTTCAGACTTTTTCCAATGGGTTCACTAGATTTTTTAATTGAAATTTTTAGCTTTTTAACTTGTTTTTGGTGAGAGTATTGTTATTCTACATCCATAACTATAATCATACCATAATAACTATAATCAATACATTCTATTTTTAATCTTGGTTTTCAGAAAGAAAAATGGGATGGTACAACTTGTTACATTCATTTAGAAAAGTACTTATTACTGTTATAAAGAAATATTTTCTTTTTTACCTGTACTTAAATATTCTATTTTAACTTCAAACATATCTTTTAAGATTTTATTTATTTACTCTTGGAGATACGAAAGGAAGGAGAAAGAGAGAGAGAAAACCATTAATGTGTGGTTGCCTATCATTGTGCCTCCTATTGGGGACCTGGCCCACAAGCCAAGCATGTGCCTTAGACTGGGAATCGAACAACTGACCCTTTGGTCCTCAGGCCAGCACTCAATCTACTGAGCCGCACCAGCCAGGTTAACTTCAAACATATTTAAATACATTTCCTCATCAATGTCTTGATGTAACGCAGGGCTGTGAATGAGTAAGCTATTTGGAGCTATGGATTATCTTTCTTGAAAAAACCTCAATCAAAATAGGTATTTTTATGATTCCCAGTTTGGATTTCTTTTTAGTGGAGCAAAAACTTAAACAAAGGGAAAGTAATCTGTGTGCAGGACTTTAAGTTACTTAGAATTCTTTATCAACTTTTTACAGGTTTTACCCACACTTATTTCAATTGTGGGTATTTTTGAATTATTTTATTGATTATGATATTAGAGTTGTCCCAATTTTTGCCCCTTTGCCCCTCCCCACAAAACACCCTCTTCACTCCCTCAGGCAATCCCCACACCTTTGTACATGTCTATGGGATATGCATAGCAGTTCTTCGGCTACTCTATCCCCTATACTGCACTTTACACCCCCATGGCTATTCTGCAGTTACCAATCAGTACCTCTTACTCCCCTCACCTCTTCACCCATTCTTCCAAAACCCCATGCCATCTGGTATCCATCAAACTCCTCTGCATATGCAGAATTCTGTCTCTATTCTTCTTGCTTGCTGTTTGTTATTTAGATTCACTTGTTGAGAGATATATATTTATTGCCACCCTATTGCTCAGAGTTTTGATCTTCTTTTGCTTAAATAAGTCCTTTTAACATTTTATGTAATAATGATTTGGTGATGATGAACTCCCTTAGTTTTTTTCTTGTCTGGGAAGCTCTTTATCTGCCCTTCAATTCTAAATGATAGTTTTCTGGGTAGAGCGATCTTGGATGTAGGTCCCTGCTTTTCAGGACTGAATATTTCTTGCCTGTCTCTTCTAGCCTGAAGTTTCTTTTGAGAAATCAGCTGACAGTCTTAAGGGAACTCTCCTTTAGGCAACAGACTTCTTTTCTCTTGCTGCTTTTAAGATTCTCTCTTTATCTTTAACATTTGGCATTTTAATTATGATGTGGCTTGGAGTGAGCCTCTTTGCATCCATCTTGTTTGGGACTATCTGTGCTTCCTGAACTTGCATGTCTATTTCCTTCACCAAATTAGGGAGGTTTTCTTTCATTATTTTTTCAGATAAATTTCCAATTTCTTGCCCTTTCCCTTCTCCTTTTTCATCCCTATGATGCTAATGTTGGAATGCTTGAAGTTGTCCCCGGTGCTGCTTAAACAAGCCTCATTTTTTTTGGATTCTTTTTTCTTGTTCTTCTGATTTGTTGGGTTTTTGTTTGTTTGTTTTCTGGGGTTTTTTTTTTTTTTTTTTTTTTTTTTTTTTTTTTTTTTTTTTTTTTTTTTTTTTTTTTTTTTTGGGTTTTTTTTTTTTTTTTTATTCTTGTTGTTGTGTTTTGCTTCCTTGTGTTCCAAATCATTGATTTGGTTCTTGGCTTCATCCATTCTACTATTGATTCTCTGTCAATTGTTCTTTATTTCAAGTAGTGTGTCCATCATTTCTGACTGAATCATTTTTATGCTGTTGAGCTACTCACTAAGTTCCTTGAGCATCCTTATAACCAGTGCTTTGAACTCTGTGTCTGATAGATTGCTTATCTCCATTTTGTTTAGCTCTTTTTCTAGAGCTTTCATCAATCTCTTCATTTGGACCATGCTTCTTCGTCTCCTCATTTTAGCAACCTCCTTCTGTTTGTTTCTGTGTATTAGATAGAGTTGCTATGACTCCCTGTCTTGGTAGTATGGCTTAATGTAGCAGGTGCCCTGTAGGGTCCAGTGGCACAGCCTCACTTATCACCCAAGCTAGTTACTCGAGGTGAACCCTTCTTGTGCTCTGAATATACTCTCCTCTTGTAGTTGAGTCTTGTCTGCTGTTGGCAGGTCAATGGGAAGGATTTACTGAGGCCAATCAGCTGCAAGGAATGGCTGTGCCCACTGACCACCAACATATACCCTCTGTGGAAGATCAGCTGTGCAGGGGTAGGGTGGTGGTTCTCCAACGTGGTCTATAGCTGTCCATTGGGTGCACAGGCCTTGGGGTTTCCCAGGGCGTGCAGGCCAAGGTCAGCCACCACTTGTGTTCTTCTCCAAAACCACCCAGCATGAGTTACAGAGCAATCTTCAGATGACTGCTACTTGTCCTGGGCTTGGAGGTTCCCAGTCAAAGCCAAGCTGTGAACCTAGGCTGACCACTGCTAGTACCAGGCCTGGGGCCACTTAACAAAGTATATAGAGGGTTGATGGTTTGCTGAGGCTGGCTGTTGCTTGTTTTAGAGGATTTAGGTAGATCTGAAGAATGAGCCCAGATAAGCTATTTGGAAAAGCTACTGTTTACAGCTTGGGGAGACCCCATGAGCTGGGTGAGGCAAATCTGAAGGGAATCATCAGGACAGGGCAAACAATGTGGGCTATGCTGATGGAATCTGTGGCTCCAAACAGATATGGCACCCACGTGCTGGCTCTGTGGGTCTGTGGGAAGAGAGTTAGAAAAGGAACAATGGTCTCTGCCCAATGTTCTGTCTAGGGGAAAGCTTTCCCCCAGCTCTCTCCCTGATGCCAGATACTTCGGTTCCTCCCAGTATGCCACCAGTGCCTTTCAAGCTGCTACTCCCAGTGTTGGAGCTCAGAGGGAGTGAGTTGAGTAAGTTCACAAAGGAACTACTTAGGAATCCAGCAGTTTCTTCCACAGAGTCAGTCCTGTTGGTTTTTCAGCCAGAAGTTATAGGGGTTTATCTTCCTGGCACTGGAACATTTGTATGGGGAGCCTGGTATGTGAGCTGGGGCCCTTCAGTCCTGAGATATCTCTCCCAAATTTTTATCCACCACATGTAGTTGTAGGACCAGCCTACTCTGTTTTGCATCTCTGTACCTCCTAGTGCTCTGGATGGATGTGGTTTCTTTAATTTTGTAGCTGTCAGACTTCAATTCAACTCAATTTCTAATGCTTCTGAAGGATGGTTGTTGTATAGTTTAGTTGTAATTTTGATGTGGTTGTATGAGGGGGCAAGCTGTGTTTTCCTGTACCTCCATCTTGACTGGAAGTCAAAATAACATTTTCTTATCTACTAAAAATAAAACTTATATTTAATAATTCAATACAGTGGAAGAGAGCTGTATAATAGATAACATGTCAGAAAATAAGTTCTTAAGCCAAAATATTTTTCTTTTATAAACTCTACTTCACTTGATTATTAGATGTGAGTAGATTTTTATTTTCCTCACTGAAGAATTCACTGTTCTAGGAAATGCCTTATTACCAAAAAAACATTATTTATAGCACAGAGAGTAAGAAATTTCTTGTAAGTGATAAGAGATTTCATTTGTTGTTGAAAATCTGACTTTGAATTATAAATACTAAATATGTATTTTTATGTATGTTGATTACTTTTAATTCCCCAGGCATTTTTTGTGCAATTCAATTTTTTGTATCTAACTTCTTAAATTAATAATTCATGAGCTATCTATCTAGAGCCTGCTAAGTGTGCAGTGTCTATTTTAATGACAATATATTTATAGACAAGAGGGTTTTTCTTTTGTCTAAATTTTATTTATTTATAAATTACAACCATAAAAAGACATAAGGCTGAATCTTCAATCCCAAGTCTTATCTGAAGTAATGGAATTTAAATGGTTGGATCTCTGAACATTTTCACCACCTTAAAGGATGGATTCTAATGGGTATAATATTGTGCATTAGCTATTAAAATAATGTGATACACTATCTCAACTTTTAAGCTTCTGCAATGTCAGCCATTAAACTTTTTGTTTTGGTACAGGCTCTAGAAGTCATTGAAGTTTCCTCCTTTGGGAAAATTACAATGACTGTGTTTAAATTAAATATTTTCACAATAATTAAACTTAAAGTTAATAACATATTGAAATTTATATTAACTTATGTTATATATATCCATATATTTATATAACTTAATATTGTTATAGGTAATATGAAATAACTGATATCTACAACTTACTCATATCTGTACCCCCAGGACCTATATATTTTTTCAATTATGAACTATTAAATGTTTATTGAGTGAATGAGTAAATAAATTAATTATATCTATTTACTGAGATTATAACATTTGCACTTTTCAATTTTATTTTAAACACACATTTTACCTAATAATATTATAATAAGGAAAATTCAAGAAGAAACAGTTTATTGTAGTAACATTTTTTTATTTTTAAGTATGTTTTAGTCATTATGTTATTATAGTTGTTCCAATATTTTCTTCCCTTTATCCCCCTCCTTTCCTGCATACTCACCACCCTCCAACATCCCCCACCCTTAGTTCATGTCCATGAGTTGCACATAGAAGTTCTTTAACTTCTCTACTTCCTATACTGTTTCTTTTTTTCCCTATGGATAGCAAATTTATTTTTTAAACAAAATTTAATAATAAGTTATTTTTAATTGTTGTTTAGTTCTTTCCAATTTTGCCCCACCATTCCCCCTTACCCCAGCCATCCCCACCTTCCACACCTGATCCTACCCCCTGCCTTCGTTTTGTCCATGTGTCCTTTGCAGATGTTCCTGAAAACCCTTCTTCCTTTCCCTACCCCCATTATCCCCTTCTACCTCCCCTCTGGTTACTGTCAGTTTGTTCTTATACTATTCTTAACCTCCCCCTGTCTATTTTGTACCTACCTGCCATTTTTGCTTCTTATTCCCTGTAGTTCCCCCCCTTTCTTATCCTCTCCCTCCTCACTGATAACCTTCAATGTGATCTCCATGTCTGTGATTCTGTTGCTGTTCTAGTTGTTTGCTAAGTTTTTGTTTTTCTTTTTAAGGTTCAGATGTTGATAGTCATGAGCTTGTTGTCATTTTACTATTTTTAATTTTTGATCTTCTATTTCTTAGATAAGTTCTTTTATCATTTCACTTAGTAAGGGCTTGGTGATGATAGACTCTTTTAACTTGACATTATCTAGGAAGCACTTTATCTGCCCTTCCTTTCTAAATGATAGCTTTGCTGGATGGAGTCATCTTGGATGTAGGTCTTTGTCTTCAAATACTTCTTTCCATCCCCTTCTTGCCTGCAAGGTTTCTTTTGAGAAATCAGCTGATAGTCTTATAGGCATTTCTTTGTAGATAACTGTCTCCTTTTCTCTTGCTGCTTTTAAGATTATCTCTCTATCTTTAAGCTTGGGTAACTTAATGATGATGTGCCCTGGTGTGTTCCTCCTTGGGTCCAATTTCTTTGGGATTCTCTGGGATTCCTGGACTTCCTGGGAGTCTATTTCTTTTGCCAGATTGGGGAAGATTTTCTTCATTAACCGTACAAAAAAGTTTTCAATTTCTTACTCTTCCTCTTCTCCTTTTGGCGCCCCTATGATTCGGAGGTTGGAAGGTTGGAGTACTTAAAGTTGTCCCAAAGGTTCTTAAACCTCTCCTCATTTTTTTTAAATTCTTATTTCTTCATTCTGTTCTGATTGGATGTTTATTTCTTTGTTTTGCTCCAAATCATTCATTTGAGTCCTGGTTTCCTTCCTTCATTGTTGATTCCTTGTATATTTTCCTTTATTTCACTTTTTATAGCCTTAATTTCTTCCTTCATTTTGTGACCAAGCTTAATCTGTTCTGTGAGCATCTTCATTAGCAGTGTTTTGAACTCTGCTTCTGATAGGTTGTCTATCTCCTCATTGCTTAGCTCTTTTTTGGGAGTGGGGAATTTTGATCTGTTCTTTCATTTGGGCCATATTTCTTTGTCTTGGCATGTCTGTTATGTTGTAAGGGGAGGAGCCTTAGGTATTCACTGGGGAAAAGCAAACCATTTTGCTGTGTTGTGATGCTGTATGTAAGGGAAGGGTTGGAGAGAGAGTAGTGGTGCTTGCTCACTCCACACTAGCCCCGCTTTCCATCACTTCCAACAAGCAGATTATACCCTTTGAGGTGCTGATTCACAGGTGGGTGGGTTTGTGCACATTCTAGGACCCTGTGGATCTCTCCAATGAACTCTCTTGTGGAGCTGGGAGTTTCTCTCACCTTCGTAAACACTCCAGAATTTTACAGCCAAAGGTTTCAAGTCTTTAGTTTCCTGGTCAGCCAGCCCCCACCTCACCATCATGGTCTGCTGACTTACAGTGGGTCTTCTCTGCCAAGATTCCCATCATCTCCATCCCTCCTGCCAGTCTGTATGAATGTTAATTTTAACTCCTTAGTTGTTGGAGTTCCATGCAGTTTGATTTTCTGGAAGTTCTAGCTGTTTATTGCTTTTAAATTGGTTGTTATCCTTTTGATTTTGTGAGGAAGTGAAGTGTTTCTACCTACACCTTCATCTTAGCCAGATATTGCAGTAACATCTATGTTCTACATAATACAGCCTTTGACTATAAGCCTGCGATGTCAGATATTGATCAGAATTATCACAATAGGTAAAAATGAGGCATTAAATTACGTAAAACTCTAAAAAATTTTTTCTCAGAGTGATGTGACCAAACAGGATGTTGTTCTATGGAAAACAGCTTCAAAAGATGTCATGATGATATAAGAAAATAAACAAAATAGATGAAAGTACAGGTACCTCAGTAGTTACATAAGAATACTGCCTTTCTCTTTAAAAGAAAACTCATTTGTAAAGTATTATGATAATGAGGATATATTTAAAAGGCATAAAATCCAGTTAGTAAAGGATCAATAAATATTGAGAGCATACATACACCAGAGACTGTTTTACATGCTGGGGATCAAACAGTAAGCAAGAAAGTACACTTATAGGGTTTGAAGCTAAAGTCAAGAAATCTGCCAAATAAGCAAACAAATGTTAAAGAGATTTTAAAAATTAAGAGAAAATGCAAAGCAAAGCTGATAAGACAGCAGAGCAAGGTGTTCAGAGTTATGAAGATGCATAGTTTCCTATCTTTAATTTATATTCAGTTGAATAGTAAAAAATATGAGGGCAATATGAAACTATTTTTACATTTTCAAGGACTCAAGGCTTATTTCTGACAAAACATTTTTAGGATTTTCTTTGAGTACACATTTACCCAAACAAATGGTTAAACTAAAAAAGAAAAGATATTGAATTCAGATCAAATCTTGGACAAATTAAAGACAGACCTCGGCAAAACTATGTTGTCTCTATTTTTCATGCAATGATAATATGAAGTTTAAAAATGCAAAGTAAAATGTAAAATGTCTGGTGCTATTAAAAATATGCATTTGCCTGTTGATGGATTGATTATATCCTGGGTACCCAATGGTTGTCTCTCCAAAAATTTGTATCATAAAGAGCATCTCAAACCTTTGAGCCAGAGCAGAATTATCATTTCCTGCTAAAGAGGCATACTAAAATATGTATACATTTATTTCCAGGTTTGCTTTAGAGTTGTGTCAGCCTAATCCAATATTCTTTTCAGTTTTTCACTTTCTAGGTAGGAAATAACCATGTTCTTGAGATTCTGTTCAGAATAAAAGCATAAACCCATAAAAGCTGTAAATGATTCACAGTTTCCGCAAGCTCTGAAGACAAATGTGCTAACTCCTAAAAACAACTTGGGTACTTCCTGGAAAATGTTAGATTTAAAAAAAATTGTTTTTTCAAAATCTAGGAAGCAATATAGAGGTTTGATAAAAACTACTTCTTAGATGAATAAAGAAGAGCTCATCATAAATAGACATGGAATTTTGTTGAAGTGAAATTTTTTTGTTAAATAGCATTTCTGATTTTGTTGTTATTCATTTATATTAAATCTTTACTAAACTATTTTAGCTTCTTCTTATACCTTAAGGATAATGGTCTTGATCTTTTACTTCAAACATTTCTTTGTATTACAAGTCTGCTTTCTGTTCAAAGGCAGACTTAAAGTGAGTGAGATGCATACGGTTAACATGCCACCTGTTTACTTTCTCATTGAAACCCACATTCTATACTTCCACCTGAGTATCAATAGCTTTCCACTCAATCTGTTTTGTTTGGACTTTTTAACTGACCATACTTTTTCTTCATAAATTACCTGATCAATTATCTACTTTTTTATCATAATCTCTGAGATGGGGGGCAGTGGGTTTGAGAATGGGAGGAAGGGAGGGAATGGAAGAAAAAGAAAAGAGTGGAGGGGAGGTGGTAGGAGAGGAAGAACTAAAAACTCAGAAAGGGTAAACTGGTGCCACAAAGTCATGGGAATGAATACTTGCTTAGCAACTCAATTTCCATTTGACCATTTGTAAAGCATTTATTTATTCATAAAGTCATTCAATTCTTACAAACTCCCATATATGTTCAACACACTATGTTAAAAAGTAGAGATAAAAAGAATTTGCTAAGTGTCATTCTGCCTGAAACATACAATATACTGTTGGCATATTAACTTTCTGAAAAGGTTTTTTCATCTTGAAAAGGATAATACTAAAGCTTAACTGTATTATCTGTTATTTTTTCTTTATTTATAATCCTGATTTTTTATTGTATTTTTATTTTGTTTTCATTGAATTTATTAGGGTGACATGGGTTAATAAAATTATATAGGTTTTACGTGTACAATTCTATATTATATCATCCACATGTATGAAAAAACTGTGGTACATTTACACAATGGAATGCTACTCGACCATAAGGAAGAATAAAATTTTACCTTTTACGATTGCATGAATGGACATGGAGATTATTATGCTAAGTGAAATAAGCCAGTCAGAGAAAGACAAGTATATGATTTCATTCATATATAGAACCCAGTGAATAAAATAAACTAACAAACCAAATAGAAACAGACCCATAGATATAGAACAGAATAACAGCTGCCAGAGAGAAGGTGGGTTGTGGGGCTGGATGAAAAGGGTGAAGGATTAGGCAAAAAAACAAACAAAAAACAACATCAACACAACAACAACTCACAGACACAGACAATAGCATGATGATTACCAGAGGGAAAGGTGGGGGAAAGGAGAAGAAGATCTAAGGGGAATACACGGTGATGGAAGGAGACTTGACGTGGGGTGGTGCACCTGATTCTTTGATATGAATTTTACCTTCATTCTGAAGGAAATCCAGTGATTTACAATGGGGGCTTTGGGAACAGCCATGTCAGTTCAGTGAAATGCATATTATTATCCCATTGTACAGATGATGAAATTGATATATCTGAATGCTCAATAAACTCACTGGAATAACACAGTGTTTAACAAGCTAAAATCATCTGAGGCCCAGCTGTCCCAGGCCAATCCTGGTGTTCTCAAACTTTGTCTCTGGTGCTAGGCTTCTTTTATTCAACGTTTAAGGTGGCTCTCTGTGCAGGTTTTTGCCTACCTTTTGAAAGTTCCTCAATTTTCACCCCCTTTCACTGCAGTTCAAACTCATTTTCTGGAATAATCTGATGCAAAAGGGGATATAGTACCTGAAGTATATTATTATGTAGAGTTGCCTAGCTCTTTATAATCTTTATGCTTTTACTCCTCACAATAACTTTATGAGGTAGATGATAGCACTCTATTTTTTAATAGCAAACTGAGACTAGAATGGTTGGATATGCTGTCAATTAACCAATCCTTGAGCATAGGATAAAATATTTGGGGATTTGGGAGCTTTCTAGTATCCTCAAAATATTATGATTTTTATATATTTGTAAATGTAGATTTAACATGAATATAACTTTGCCAGTATAAGCATGCAGTTAAAAAGAATAAGCAAAACTATTAATTATTCTATATTTTATACTAAATCTAATGCTAAATTTGATTACTTTTTAATCATTATACTGATAACTTCTGTAGCAAATAATGGGTATGGAAAATTAAGCTTAGGCTTCTCTGAATTCTCCATACAAAATGCCTCATTATGCTGCATCTGTTTCTATTAGTGGTGGTGATGGTATATGTCTGAGAGAATAAAACCTTTTCATGCACCGAAAGTGCACATTGAGTTGTACCTATACCTTTTCAAGTGTGTAGTTCTGTGAGAAAAGAATCCATATTATGTGTTTACTCATAGACACTCTCGGCAGTAGGCTGTAAATCACAAAATGTCTGGCACTACAAAGAGAATTGCACATAATCATTATTAAGTATTTGCAGCAAACACATTTCTTCATTTCTCCTTTGCTATAATGTCTTTCCCTGCCTTTCTATTTTACCAAAACCAAAATATAAATAGTCTTCCCAACATTTTTCAGATAATAAAGAAAATCATTACATTTCATGTCCTAAACATTTTACATTTTCTTAGTTTCATTTTCACTGCTATAGGATATGTTTATTGTCTATATGTTCATTCTCATTGTTCTTGATGCCAAAATTGTTTTTTTGTTTTTTATATTTACTGAATGCCTTCAACATTCAAAACATTAGGGAGAATCCACACAAGGCTCAGTTGCTAAAAAGGAGAATGCTACCTTTTTTAGGAAGGCAGTGAATGAAGACCACGGTCTCAGACTATGCGAGTTATGATATCTAACTTGCCAAAGCCGTATTAACTAATAGTTTATCTTTATAGTTAATTCCTCATAAATTACTCCATTTATTCATTCATTTAGTAATCAGAATATAGTAAGGAAGACAAAGAAGCAAAATTCGAGCAATAAATACTATGTGAGGCCCTGGCCAAGTAGCTCAGTTGGTTACAGCATCATTCCAATTAACCAATGCTATAGTTTCCATCCCTGGTCAGGGCACATACTGTAATCAACCAATGAATGCATAAATAAGTGAAACAACAAAAAGATCTCTCGATCTCTCTCATCAATACAATCAAAGTAAATAAAAGATACTATGTGATAGTATATATCAGAATATATATATGGAAATATAGTATAGTATATATGGAAAAAGAAGAGAAAAATAACAGGCAATAAGACTTCATTGTATTACTCTTTTCTTTTTAAGATTTTACTCATTTATATTTAGAGAGGGGAAGGGAGGGAGAAAGAGAGAGAGAGAAACATCAATGTGTGGTTGCCTCTCAACACCCCCAACTGGAGACCAGACCCACAACCCAGGTATGTACTGGGAATCAAACCAGCAGCCCTTTGGTTCACAGGCTGGCACTCAATCCACTGAGCCACACCTGGCAGGGCAAGACTTCATTATATTATTCTTAATATATCAGAAAATATTATCCATGAAAAAGTCAATCAATGGTAATTTCAAGAGGAGAAAAATAACATGTATAAAGGCAGTGTGCCTTTATACATGTTATGGTCTTGAAAATATGGAAGTGAGCAGCTTGGGTGAGTATAAATGAACAAATGTGGAAGTTACTGGTGACAGATGAGGCTTTTTAGTTTATGATTTAGATTTCATTTTGACCATAATTGAAAAGATATGAGATTTTCTTTTAAATTGGCAGTGACCAAATCATATACTTTATTCATTCAGATTTTTTTTTTCAAATTGTTGCTCTGGAAACAGAAAAGACAAAATAATGGGTGTGACTCACAGCCACCGTGTGCTAGTGTAGGAAAAACATGCACCCCTGTGTCTCAAGGATTCATAGCATTTTCTTCATTCATCAGAACTGCATAGCACTTACATGTCTAGAAACTAGCTTGATATCATTTTGAGTAATTAGACTGCAATACTGACCTTTTCTATCAAGTTGGGCTTTATTTGGAAAGTAGAATTCTTAATGTGATGGATAGAAAAGGAGCTTTTATAAGAATGAGACCTTATATAATTGTGGGAGTTGGTAAATAAATCTGTGAAAATATGCTACCTGTGTTATCGGGTGATGAGTCTATAATTGCCATAGATCATCAGGACTAACAGTTAAGGAGCAAAGTAACACACAGACCAATGGAACAGAACAAAGAGCCTAGAAATAAACCCAAGTCTCTATGGTCAGTTAATATTTGACAAAATGGGCAGCAACATAAAATAGAGTAAAAATAGCCCCTTCAACAAATGGTTTTGGGAGAGCTGGACAGCTATGTGCAAAAAAATGAAACTCAAGCACCAACTTAAACCATACACACACAAAAAAAATTCAAGGTGGATCAAAGATTTAAATATAATCCATGACACCATTAAAGTCCTAGAGGAGAACACAGGCAGGAAAATCTCAGATATTTCACACAGCAACATTTTCACTGATATGTCCACTACAGCAAGGGACATAAAGGAAAGAATAAACAAATGGGATCTCATCAAAATAAAAAGATGCTGCATGGCTAAAGAAAACAGCATTAAAATAAAAAGAGAACCAACTCTATAAGAAAACGTATTTGCCAATGATACCTCAGACGAGGTTTTAATCTCCAAAATATATAAAGAACTCACATGACTCCACTCTAAAAAGGCAAGCAACCCAATTAAAGAATAGGCAAAGGACTCGAACAGATACTTCTCCAAGGAGGACATACAGAGGCTCCAGAGACACATGAAAAGATGCTCAGTATCACTAGCTATCAGAGAGGTGCAAATTAAAACCACAATGAGATATCACTTCACACTGGTCAGAATGGCCATCATAAACAAAGCAACAAACGAGTGCTGGTGAGGTTGTGGAGAAAAGGGAACCCTAGTGCACTGTAGACTCGTGCAGCCTCTGTGAAAAACTGGGTAAAATGTCCTCAGGAAACTAACAATGGAACTGCCTTTTGACCCAGCAATTCTACTGCTGGGATTATATCCTAAGAACTCTGAAACACCAATCTATAAGAACCTATGCACCCCAATGTTCATAGCAGCACAATTCACAATAGCCAAGTACTGGAAACACCCTAAGTGCTCATCAGTAAATGAATGGATTAAAACACAATGGTACATTTACACAACAGAATACTATGCAGCAGAAAGAAAGAAGGAACTCCTCCTACCCTTCACAACAGCATGGGTGGAATTGGAGAGCATTATGCTAAGTGAAATAAGCCAAGTAGTGAAAGACAAATACCATATGATCTTACCTTTAACTAGAACCTAATCAACAAAACAAACAAGTGAGCAAAATATAACCAGAGACATCGAAATTAAGAACAATCTGACAGTAACCAGAGGGCAGGTGTGAGAGGATAAAGCAGGAAAAGGAGGGAAGGGTTTTCAGGAACCATAAAAAATCCATGGACAAAACCAAGGGGGGTATGAATCAGGGGAGGGAGGTGGGGATGGCTGGGGTGCAAGGGTAGTGGTGGGGGATAAATGCAGACAACTGTACTTGAACAACAATAAAATAATTTTAAAAAATAAAATAAAATATGGAAAACAAAAAGAAAGAAAAAGAAGCAAAGTGACAGAGTATCATTGCGTCCAACCTTGATGACATAGGTAAACTCTAGAAGAAGTTAGTGCTTTTTCCTATTAATTTCACATTGGCCCAAAGCCAGGATTTGGAGAATATAAAGAGGGAAATCCAGTGGGAATTAGAGGAATTTCAGATTCTATTTCAGCCAGAAATCAAGAGGTAGACTCAGTCAGTCAGTGACTGTGACTGGTGCAGAAGCATAATGGCTACCACTACACTTATGCCTTAAAAATTCTTTGCCATTTCATTAGAAGAAATGCTAGACCATTTAGTTTCAACTGAGCTAGAGAATGTGACAATATCACCACCATCCACCACATGTCAACTTAGATTCTATACATAATTTATTAAACCATATTTAACTTCCCAATAAAGACAACAGCAAACTATGATTCATGTTATGTGAAGCAATTATCACCTTGTACAACTGAAAACACACTGTTCCTTTCCCCAAAGGTGAAAGAAAGGCCTAATTGTCATTTCATCTATTTTTGAGTGATATCTATCTTAGTCTAGGCCAATCATGTCCTTCTCTGATATCATGATTTATATACTGAGATATTAAGTTAAATATTATTAGTACAACTTATATAGTAAGGGGATGATGGGAGAGGACAGAAAAGGAGAAAAGAATTGGTCAATGCTTAACACATACATTCACATCAAAATAAGAAAGAAATGTCATAAGAAATAGAGTCTGTATTTGTGCAACTTCTATTATGAATCATAACTGGTATTTATAAAAATGTAAACCCTCCTTATTTTATATCTTTAGTTTTTCTTAGCACATATGTAGGCTAGCTTTGATGCCTTTTCTGGTAGGGTGACCTAAATATTAATTTCTATGGAAACTAAACTAAGCCCTTGTGGTGGTTTTTAATATATATACCAAAGTACTTTGATACTCTTCATTTAGAGATGGAGCTTAATTTCCCTTCCTTTGAGTATGCACAGCACTGTGTAATCACTTCTAATGAATACAATACAGTGAAAATGAAAACATATCACCCAATATTGTTATAAAAATACTGTGGCTTCATATCTTGAGGGCTCTTTCTCTTTAGCATCTGTTTCTTGGTAAGAAAAATCCATATCTTTAGTAGCCCTACTGAGAAGCCCTATTTGGTTTGTGCTGAGAGAATGAAACTCCTGGCCACATTAATGAACTCGGAAGCAGATCCACCAAGCTTCAAACAAAAGACTATTGTTTGATTGCTGTCTGGGGTGCCAGTTTGACTGAAACCTCAAAAAACACTATGAACCAGCACCAACAACAGCTACTCTCAGAATCTTGACAGTTAGAAAGAGATTTAATAAATGTTTGTTGTTTTAATCTGGAAAACTTTGGGATAGATTTTTTAATGCAGCAATAGATAATTAATACCACTTTTTGCATCTGGAAGTGGGGTGTTGTTTTAACTACAACCTAAAATGTAGGAATGGCCTTGGAATTGGACAGTGGGCTTTAAGGAGAGTTAAGGAAAAGCTTAGAGTACCTTGAGCACACCATTTGAGGAAGTCTGGACTTTTACATGAAGTGAGTGAGACCTCTCCAGAAAATAAGAGATCTTCATTATGTGGGGTCTGAAAATTTAGCAACAGTGTTGCCTAAAAATGTATGGAAAGTAGAAAATATACTTAGTAAACTGGATGATGTAGATGAGGAGGTTTCCAACCAGAGAAGTATCACTTTTTTTCCCCTGCTATTTAGAGTGAAATGCAAGAAGATAGAGAAAAACTGTTAAGAAAAGACAAAGGGAAAGCTATTACATGATAAGGGGCCAGAATTTCATGATTTTAAAGTTTCTCAGCTACTTCAGAAGCACACGATACTAAATTTCAGAAATTGTTCTGAAGTGAGGATTCAATCTAGGATACTACAAGAAAAATAGGGTCTAAAGATGAAGCTGAGGCTGTGATTATAAAACCTTTCATTAAGTCTTCAAAAAGAGTAAAGGTAGTGTCCCACAGTACCTTCCCATACAACAAATATTCTTCTAGACAAATTAAGGATATGCTTCATAGATCATCCCAATCAAACAATAGTGCTTGTAGGAAGATTAAGAATGTTATATCCCAGAATTCTTAGCAAAAGTTCAAGGTAGAAAAAGGTTTAACCTTGAAGAGATATGTGGTGATATCCTTTGTCAAACACAATAAATCTTAAATGTTAGAGGACACCCAAAATGTTTTAGAGAGTGATATTGGAAACTCTGTCATCTTAGAATGAAGTGGAGAGTGGATACAAAGTGAAGAGCCTATTGTAACCTTAAAATTTTACTGGCAGGAAGCAAGGAGAAAAGTATTGAGATGTCACCATGTGACAGCTCCCCTTCAAGAAAAGCAAAGGATATTGCAGAGAGAAGAAACATGAGAACAGAGCACAGAACCAAGGGTGTACTGTTTCTATTTAAAAGCCATCCCTTGATCTACTTGGATTATTTCATTACTCATTAGCATAGCTTACATCGAGAACACAGGATGCTTGCTTCACTCTTTCTTTTTATTTTCCAAATTTTTATAACAGTGAGTCTATTCATGATATGCAACAATTTCTGAATGTTTTTCCTGAGCAGCATCACAGTTTTCTGTTGGTACAATCAATCCTGAGACTTCTCTAAAGATTTTCCAGTTTTTCTCAGCGAGGTCATTAAAATGAGGGATAATCTCTGCCCTGGGTGTTTACTGACCCTCAATCAACCCTTTAAATGCTTTGATATCAAAGGGCAATTCAGAATTCTGAAATCTACTTCTTTTCACACTTTTCGTACTTTCTCTCTCTGCATCCATCTTGGTCTTCAGCCATGTCACTGCAAAATGAAGAGCCCTTCTTGCTGGTTGGCAATTTTGATAGATTATATAATTCTGTTGATGATGGTGTAGTTCTAAGTTTAAGGCTATTTGTAGGAAATTCTGGAAATACTATTTTTCCTCTATTAATCTTGGATTGTGAGATAATGAATTTGTTACTATTTCAAGAAAATTAGTTTGAAAATGCAAAGAAAACAATCTTCTTTGTAAATTCAATGGTTGGGGCAATACAGACCAAATGATTAATATAACATGAAATAATTATAGAAATTAAAAAAGTATATCCTTTATACCTGCTAAACTTACCAAATATATGCTCCTGTATCTTCTGCAAAATAGATATTCCAATGTTCAAAAAGATGTTCACTTTTCAAAAAGTGATTTTTGGTAATAGTTATTACATGCCAGCATTTGAACAGGAACTCAGTAAGGAACCAGAATACTCAGCTTATAGTAGTGGTTTTGTCATAGTTTTGTTACTGCTGAGAATGATGTATGTACTTAACACTTGCTTAAGGCAAAACACATTAACCTATTGTCTCATTTATTTTGCTGCTATCTCTATATTTAGAATGGATGTGTTCTACAATCAACTGTAAAATGCTCACTCTACAGTCACTGGACAGGTGGATTATAATTTTAATTTTGTGAAGTAAAATATGAACTTGACTATCTGACCTTCTAACCTTCTTGAATTATATTTGGTTTTAAAAGAACCAGTCTGAAACAGATTGTTTCTTTCATTTCAAACATGAACACTTTTCATCAAGGTAAAGAATTAGGGAGCATCATGACTATGTATTTCTTTCATTTTATCAAAACTGATTCAGACACCCCAGTAACTTATCTACAGACATAGTTAACATATTTTATGTTTACTTTGTTTACTTGTTGACTAGCACACCAAAATCTTTTTGATTTTTTCAAAACCTCACCCAAGGATATGTTTATTGATTTTAGAGAGACAGAGAGGAAGGGGGAGAGAAGGAGAGAGACAGACAGACAGACAGACTGACATTGATGTGGGAGACAAACATCCATTTCTTGCCTGCTGAATGTGCCCCTACCGAGAATCAACACCAAAACCTTTTGGTATATAGGATGACACTCCAACCATCTGAGCCACCCAACCAGTGCCAGAAGTTTTTGACCAAAGAAGCATTACAAATAACTCTTATGTATATGTGACTGAAATATTTGTGATGTGTTTCAACATTGTCCATTAATAGGATAAAGACAATTTTAAACTGTTTTTAAAGTATTTTGATTTATGTTTTTCTTCTATTTTATTTTATTCATCTTTCCTCATTATATTTTGTGGATTTAGCTATCATCAGTGAAGAATTTTTTTGTACCAGTATTCTCAGAAGTTCTATTTTTATTTTATTGCTAGTTAAGTAGGCATTGCATTTGGAAGTCATTTTTTCCCTATATTTTTAAGTGTCACAGTTAGGTAAGACTTGATATTGACCTGAATGATTCTAATATAGAAAATCTCATAAACTTCCAGAACCTCATCTTACTTTTGCAACGTTTTAAGTTATAGATATTTTCATTGTAGGTTCAATGACATCTGTGATCTCCTTGCTCATAGAAAAGGTTATAGACAACTAGAAGGGATGTTAAGTTTTTTTTTTTTTAAGAAGACTGTGTAAGAAAGAAAAAATATCAAGAAATAATTTTTAAGAGCCCGTGGATTCTTAACGTCTCAAGTCAACAACACCAAAATACAGAATGCAGTGAAGGGAAACTGCCATCACATTACTGTGATAGCAGGGAAGGAATAAAGCCTATTTCAGACAGCTGGCCTTCAACTGAAGAAACTTTCAAATGAGGCAGTAATGAACACCTGAGTGTGGTAATGAATCATATCCTTTAACCTTAATTCTAAGGACATGATTTAAAATGGAAGAATAATGGCATACAATATCCCATTATTTTCAGGTGTACATCATTGTGATTCAACATTGATATACATTACAAAATAATTACCACAATAAGTCTAGTTACCATCTGTCACCACACTAAGTCATGACAATATAATTGACTGTATTCCCTATGCTGTACATTAGAACTCCATGACTTATTTATTTTATAACTGGAAGTTGGTGCCTTTTAATCCCCTTCAGTTATTTCACTTGCCCTCAACTCTCCTTCCTCATCTGGTAACCACCAGTTTGTTTCGTGTGTTTATGAAACTGTTTCTGGTTTATTTTGTTTGTTTGTTTATTTTGTTTTTAGATTCCACATATAAGTGAAATCATATGATATTTGTTTTTCTCTGTTTAACTTATTCCACTTGGCATAATACCCTATATGTTGGCTCATATGTTGCAAATGACAAGATTTCATTCTTCATTTATGACTAATATTTGTGTGTGTGTGATGCTTCCACATCTTGGCTCTTATAAATAGCACTGCAATGAACATAAGGGCCCATATCTCTTCAGGTTAGTAAAAATATAATTTTAAGCCTATATATTTCAGGTTTTGGATATTGAAAGAACATAGTAATCTGCAATTAAGTAAAGAAATAATTGTCCTTCCTAGGATATCTACAGAACACCTGTTGCTCCTAAAGATGAACACCACACAATTTAGTTCAGGATAAAGGTAGATAAGCAGTTAATCTGCATTCTAGCCTCCTGAATTACTTCTCATTTTGAAGAGGAAAAATCTAGGGCATTTTTAATGAATATACTTCACTTTCATAAATTCACTTTTGAGGTTACATTTTCAGAGTATCTGAAGCATTACACTACTGCTAAAATTTTTATTCATAACACACGACCAATATTTTCAATATACATAAAATGCATTTCAAATATAAAATGAGTATTTTCAATATGAGTCTTAAACAGTGTTAATTGGATGGCAATAATCCTGGATAGTGTGAGCATAGACTCTTAGGATATAAAATTTTATTTCATGTTATTTTATTCATTTAAAATATTTAATTAAATGTGTGAATTGAAAGACATAATATTTCCCTTCAGCAGCACATGATATATATATATTTTTTGTTTGTTTGTTTGTTTGTTTCTATTCTGTACAAATAAAAAGCGAGAGACTTTGGAAAAATGCAAAACTTTATCTTTTATGTGAAGAAGTCTTCAAATTATGCTATCAGTTTATGAATGATTTTGACAAATTAAGGAGATATCTACATGAAGAAACACATCCTCACATAGGAATAAATTAGTGCATTATCAGGCCCTAAAAAGCTCATGTAATCTCTCCTTCAAAATAACCTTTTTGTCACTATGCTTTGACCAAAAGATCACTTTTCCTAGCAATAACTCTAAATATACTTTAGTCTTAATTCTTTTTCATGTGACAACTAAGCTTAGATAAGGAAAGATAACTCTAGGTTCTTCTTCTTGCATCTCTCCTCTGTGTGGGCAAAGGAGCTTCCTGATGACACAGTGAGTCAGGCAGTGGGAAGGTATGTACCTGCATGCATGCATGCATGCATGCACACACATACACACATACATGAATAAAGCAACTGGAATTAGAAATAGCCTACTAATGGTGAACAGAGCACTGATGTCTGGATAGCAAGCTGGAGTGGACTTTGAAAAGACAGATAAAACCTCAAACTAGTAAGAACACATTTCCATGTTTTGTAGACAGAATAAAAATATTCCCTCCACCTGCAGCATCGTAAATCATTATATTCTGTTTGTCCTCATTTGTCAAGGTGATTTTATGGTGTTTTACTTTCAATATTTTATATTACAAAAACACTATATATTTATGGATTCCAAGTAGAAATTATATTAAAATATCAAATATGCTTTTGCAAATTACATTGCTGTAGATTGAGTGCCTCATCTTATTTTTTCCACTTGAAGTATCGGTATATAAACTTCTGCAATATATTATTTTTAGTTTTGCTAAGCTGTTAAAATGCATACATATGAAGCCAAACATATGCACTTATATACATGCTGATCATATATTCATTATCTTAATATTCAAAATATTAGAAAAAGAAAATACTATATTATTACTATTACATAATACTATATTATGTCGAATCGTCAATGAATGCTGAGATCTTTGAATAGCAAATAGCACAACTTACCTATATCATAAATGTTTGTTCAGACCTACAGAAATTATTACTGTCTAATCACAAAGTATATGCAAAATTTGTATATTAATTTTATATTAAAAGAGGAACTGGTACTTACAAAAAAGTCACAGGGATGTAAAGTACAGCATGAGGAATATAGTTAGTAATACTTTAATAAGTATGCATTATGCTAGGTGGGTACCACTTTGTAAAGTATATGATTGTGTAATCACTGTGTTGTCCACCTGAAACTAATACAGAATAATATTGAATGTCAATAGTAAGTGAAAAGTAAAAGAAATAAATAAACAAACAAATAAATAAAAGATTAGTTGTCTAAGGAAGATGAGAGTGAGGATGTTTGTGCAGTGAAATGCCAGGTTGGATTTTTAATTATTCCTTGAAAGACAAATGTCAAAAAATCACTTTGGAAACAATACATATAATCTCTTGGTAAGCAGATCTTATTGGAATAACATAGTTGAAATTCACATAAAGTGTAAATCAACTCTGAGTTCCTGAAAATAACTCCCTCTGAGACATGGGCATTGAGATTAGCATCCAACAGGAGGATTGACAGATACTTTATAGCCCACAAAACAGGGAATTAAGAGGGAAAGATTTGCCATAACCCAAAAGGAGAATGGGAAACAGAAATTATCTGGGGGTCTTTGAAATTAATATTGCCTTTTCTAATAAGAGTACTGATGAATGGAATATTCTACTACCCCAAGAATAAAGGACTAAAGTTACTGTTAATTGTAAGCCTCTCTCAAAGACTGCCTTCAAAGCAACTTCCCAATTTTCTGGTAAGTAAATTAGCCAGGGCCTTTGTCCAATGTGTATACTTCTGATTTGACTTGTACAAACTAGTCAGTGCAATACGTGCATGGCAGTGTGTTTTTCACGGTAACTGCAAAAGGAATTAAGTTTACTTTTGACACACCTAGCAAGATAGCCTTAAGTTTTATGGGAATCATAGAAATGAAGGATAAAAGGAAGGAAGGAAGGAAGGAAGGAAGGAAGGAAGGAAGGAAGGAAGGAAGGAAAGGAGGAAGGGAGGAAGGGAGGGAGGGAGGAAATAGGAAGAGAGGGAGGAAGAGAGAAAAGGATATTCTGGGCTTGCTTTTACAGAAGTTAGATAAAGTGATACTTAGGTACCTGGCATAATCTTGTGAATTGGAATGGAATGGTAATAAACTGCTTTTTACTAAAAGAGAAGTTCTGAGCCATAGAAATAGGAAATTTTGGCCTTAAATATGATCACTTTTTAAATATACTATAAGCAGTAAATAGGACACAAGACAAAGAGGGAAGAATAACATAGCATAGAGAAGAACCTCACTTATACAGAGTTATATTTCCTGTATATTCATTAAACTTCCAAATTTATTTATTAAAGTTAGGGGTAAACATTATCATTTTTTCCCTTATACATATAGGTGAATTTTATTTTTATTGTTATTAAATTACAGTTGTCTACATTTTTTACCCACAACTCTCCCCTGCCCTACCAACTCCCCACCTCCCACATTCAGTCCTCCCCCCACCCCTCATTGTCTTTGTCCTTGGGCCCTTTATACATGTTCCTTGACCTTTCTCCTTCTTTCTCCCATTATTCCCCTCTTCCCTCCCCTCTGGGTACTGTCAATTTGTTCTTAGTTTCAGTGTCTCTGGTTATATTTTGCTCTCTTGTTTGTTTTGTTGATTAGGTTCCACTTATAGGTGAGATCATTTCGTATTTGTCTTTCACTGCCTGGCTTGTTTTCACTTAGCATAATCCTCTCCAGTTCCATCCATGTTGTCATGAAGGATAGGAGTTCCTTCTTTCTTTCTTCATTGTATAAATGAAGAAAGGAGTTCCTTCTTTCTTTCTTTCATTGTATAAATGTACTGTAGTTTTTTGATCCACTCGTTTACTTATGGGCACTTAAGCTGTTTCCAGTATTTGGCTACTGTAAATAGCACTGTTATGAACATTGGGGTGCATAGGTTCTTTTGATTGGTGTTCCAGGATTCTTAGGGTATAATCCCAGCAATGGAATTGCTGGGTCAAAAGACAGTTCCATTTTAGTTTTTGAGGACATTTTATACAGTTTTTCACAGAGGCTGCACCAGTCTGCATACCTACTAACAGTGTACTAGGGTTCCCTTTTCTCCACAGCCTCACCAGCACTTGTTGTTTGTTGATTTGTTTATGATGGCCATTCTGACTGGATGAAATGGTATCTCATTGTGGTTTTAATTTGCCTCTGTCTGATGGCTAGTGATGCTGAGCATCCTTTCATATGTCTCTGTGCCCTTTGAAAGCATTATCATTTTTAATGAAATGAAAAATACTTTTTGTAGTAACAAGTTAATTTTAAAAAACCTCTAAAGTTATATCACCGATAAGGAAATACAGTTGTCCATGGGTATTATTGCAAGAGGGAAATGTGCTCTATATATCTTTTATTAACATTGGAAAAACTAGGATAAATAGACAGGCAGCTCATTTTTAAAAATACATCCATTCTCAAGGAATTCATTAAGAAAAGATCATGACATATATACTGGTATCTCCTAAAACATGGAAGTATTTCTTCATTGTGTATTTAAGTCTTTTAATAGGGTTAAATCAAAGTAAAATAGACAAGGACTTGGGAATCTGTGCTTGAACTGTTAGCTTGGATATAATTTTTAAATGTCCTATGTGCTTTTGAAAACCATTATTAGTACAGAATATCTGTGCATAAATAAATTATAATATCTGTTTCTTAACCTTGTGGACATGATTAGCACAAATAACATATCACAGTAGCAGATTTTAGAAATAAAACTGTGGTGTTTTTAAATGAATATATTGCTACTAGCTCATTTTTCATTTGCTGGAAGACACAGAATGTTTAATTAAAAACCAACCTTATACAGGTATAGTTGCATTTCTGCCAAACAAAAAGCTGGTTGAAAGATTTGGCAGCTGTATAAATAAGATATAATCTAGGAGTTGTGCTCTTTTTTCTTCCACACAAACTCCTTCAAGAGATATGTGCGCCTTGTTTTATTAATGCATAAGAGGAAAAAATCCCTTTCTCTTAGAAAATCCACTGTCACATATATTGGCTTCTTTTACTGCTGTAATAAAACCCAGGGATTTGTTTTAAAGGACACCATATTATGGATTTTTCTTTGAGAAAATGCAACAGCGAGCTTTAGTTAAACAATGAATTATGCCTCCATCTTTCAAATGAATACAGCTTAAATATAGTAATTTAAAATATTAGTTTAGGCAGAATTTTAATTAGCTTTTATAAGCCCTAGGATGTACCTCTTGGTAATGCTATTTTCAGTCTCTACTTTCAGACACACTGAGTATTAATTTTAGCATAATAATCAACCTTTCGTATACTTTAAAATCAAAGAAATAATATCATAGTTGAATCTAGTTATTATATACTAACTTTTTGTTACCTAGATTTTATAAGCTGATGCAGAAGTTTAGAAAGATTTGGCATCACATGTGAAAAGGTGTCAAGTTAAAAAGGAATTGCACATGAAGCTGGTAAGAGATAAGAGGTTTCTAGAACAACACATCTCTAAATCCAGGGAAAGTGCTGAGATATTAAGCATCACCTCTGTTTAAATTTATATGGTGCATTACAAAGACATAGTTTTAGTAAAAGGTGGTCACATCAGCCCTGGCTGGTGTGGCTCAGTGGACTGAGCACCAGCTGTGAACCAACAGTTGCTGGTTCAATTCCCAATGAGAGCACATGCCTGGATTGTGGGCCAGGTCCCCAGGAGGGTGTGTGTGAGAGGCAACCACACATTGATATTTCTCTCCCTGTCTTTCTCCTTCCTGTCCCCTCTCTCTAAAAACAAGTAAATAAAATCTTTTAAAAAAATTATCACATTAGCATTTATATCAATTACATAATACACTAATAATTCCTAAATTTTATTTAACATCTTTTAAGTACTTGGCATGTGCCATCTTTACATTGATACTTTCTTCTTAATGACAACAGCCTATGGTCTGTACATTTTACAGCCAAGAAAATGAGGCTTAAAACGGCTAAGTAGTATGCCAGCTTGGAAGTGACACAATAAAGGTTTTGAACCAGGTTTATTCATATCTAGGGTTTAAGTATTTAACCACTTTGCCACATTGCTAAATGATATTTAGTCTAGTAATCTGCCATAATATCGCTACTAGCATTTATTAAACATTTTCCAGATACTATTCTGAATTATTCCCATCAATTCAAGGTTCTATACCACAACAAATACTATCAAATGTACAATTATTAATTTAAAAATATATAAATATACAGTTCTGGTAATATGCCTAATATACATGTGAGGTGTATGAGTACGTACACTACACACATAATCATAATATGTGCTAGAATGTTTATAGCACCTTTATTTCCAATGGCCCCAAACTGGAAACTATCCAAACATCTATTAGTGCTTGAATGGTGAATAAATTATAGCTACATTAAGTTGATTCTCAAAAATAAAATGCTGAATGAAAGCAGCCTGACTTTAAAAAGTATGTAGTTATCTTATTTCTGTGAAATATAAAAATGGGAAAAGTAATAATTACCCTTTGAGACAAAGGGTAATTATATCCCTTTCTCATACAAAGAGACAATGCTGGGGTGCTAACACAACTTCTTTTTTGAGTGGTGGTTTTTATTAATATATTCAGTGTATAAGTACCCGTTAAAATTCACACATTTTAGGTATGTGTGTGTTTGTCTATAAATACTTTAATAAAATTTTCAAGTTGATTACCTGGGCTTCATTTGTTTTCTGAGTTTACTTTTCCGGTTATTATCTCCTCACAGCCCACATATACTGTATCCTTGTTTCTTTATTCAAGCTAGGCATAAACTTCAGCCTGTCTTCTGTACCTTGAAAGTATTATGCTATAATATTTCATGAAAATAGCTATAAACATTGGGGAAAAAACTTTGTAAGCATGGAAAGTTTAAAGTATTCCAAATACCTTTAAATTTAGAAAGCATTTATGTTTATATCTGAATATATCTGAAAATTTTTCAATTGTATCCAGTTTTGTTTAATGTACTAAATATAGGGATTCAAAATCATTTTTACCTTTTAGTCTCTGCTCTCAGTTTACATTTCAAAATAAAGTTCATTTATTTTCTTTCACTTTCTAATTCTTAATTTTTTCACCCTACTAAACAAGAGCAATACTATAAATGCATATTTTAAAGATCATTTGATGCTCAGTTTTCTGTATTACAAATTTCTAAAAATTAATGAACATTTTATGTTGATGATATATTGCAGATGAAAGAATATTCATATTTATCATCTTAACAAAATACTGACATTACCATTTAGCTTACTGATTGTTATAACTTAAGCATTTTTACCATGATATCAGACTTTCCTATAGTTTTTTGAAATTATTATTTTATAATATTTACTGCATGCCTATCATGTAACAGGCCATTTTCTAGTCAGTGGCGTACACAGTGAATACGAAAGGCAAAAGACCCTCTCTTCAAAGACCTTGTAGACTAGTGATGATGGGCAGCTATATACAATAAAATATGAAGTAAATACATAGTATTTCATATATTGATTAAGTATGCCAGGGGATAAAGTAAGGAACAGTTTCTATTTTAAGTAAGGAGTTCAAGAAAGGCCCCTTTAATAAGGGGGACATTTTGGCAGACACCAGGAGAAAGTGAATACTGAGAAAAACAGGTGTGTCTGAGAAGAGCAAAGCAAAGAGAAGGAAGAGCAAGGACAGAGTTCTGGTTGGCAGAGTCTGGGGGAGACTTTTTGTCATCAGATGCCCAGATCTTTGATGATAGAGGCTATTATATGCAATTTTAGTTTCATTCTGCAAGAAATAAGAAGCCACTAGCAGCACAGTGATCCCCAACCTCTTTGGAAATAGGGACCAGTTTTGTGGAAGACAATTTTTCCAAGGACTGGGACAGGTGATAATTCAAGTACAATACATTTATTGTGTGTTTTATATTATTATTACATTGTAATATATAATGAAATAACCATACAATTCACCACATGCTAGGGTTAGCATGTGAGCTTACCAAAACTGTGACTCAGACAAGTGTGCAATTCAGGAAAGAGGCACAGACAGAAATCGTAAATAAAATAATAGGTGGGTCCACCATGGACTAAAATAAGTGTCAGATTCTGATTTAAAGCCTGCTGCCAGATGCAGCTGTACAATTGAAACACATCAACTCACTTGCCACTGTAAAGCCTGCCACCAGATGCAGCTTAATTGCCACTTGCTACTCACTGATAGGGTTTTGATATGAGTCTACAAGCAACTGATTTATTATGGTCTCTATTCAGTCACACCTTTCTGCTAATGATAATCTGTAATTGCAGCTGCTCCCTAGCACTAGCATCTCTGCCTCAGCTTCATCTCAGATCATCAGGTATTAGATTCTCATAAAGTGCTTGCAACCTAGATAAAGTGCTCACATTCACAATTCACTGCAGGGTTCACACTCCTACAACGATCTAATGCTGCTGCCGATCTGACAGCAGGGGAAGCTCAGGAGATAGTGACAGCAATGAGGAGTGGCTGTAAATACAGATGAAGCTTCTCTCACTTGCCTACCACTCACCTCCTGCTATGCAGCCCAATTCATAACTAGCCATAGACAAGTACAAGTCCATAGCCTGGGGATTGAGGACCCCTGCACTAGAGAGTTTTGTGGTGTATGGTGAGATAATTTATATTACATTTTTAAAGGATTACTCCAGATTCAGTGTTGGAAATAGACCCTAACACACACAGAGAGAGAGAGAGAGAGAGAGAGTGTGTGTGTGTGTGTGTGTATGTGTTGGTAGTGGTGGTATAGGGATGAAGCATGGATATAAGTTAAAATGCAATTGTCATAGTCCAATAGAGATCAGGTGGTGATGTCTTGGGTTTATATTTTCACATTAAACAAGAGAAGACAGAGAATGCATTTTAAATTAAATTTGTTGGGGTGACAGTCATTAATAACATTATATAGGTATCACCTGTACATTTCTATGATACATGATCTGTACATTGCATTGTGTGCCCATCACCCAAAGTCAAATCATCTTGTGTCACCATCTGGCCCCTTTTACTCTTTACTACCCTTCACACCTCTTTCCTCTGGTAACTACCATAGTGTTGTCTGAATCTATCAGTTTTTGTTTCCTTGTTTGTTCAATTCTTACTTTCAGTTTTATATCCTACATGAGTGAAATCATATGATTCTTAACTTTTTATGACAGGTTGCCCTTAGCATGAAATTTTCAAAGTCCATCCATGCAATCACAAATGACAGTGTTTCATCTTTTCTTATGGCTGAGTAGTATTCCATAGTGTATGTGGACCACATCTTCTTTATCCAGTCATCTGTCAAGGGACACTCTGGTTGTTCCATGTCCCAGTCATTATGAATGATGCTGCAATGAACATATATTTTATGCATATAATTTTGCAAATAAATGTTTTTAAATTCTTCATGTACATACTCAGAAAAGAGATTAGGAGTCATAGGGTAACTTTCTTAACTTTTTTATAGGGTTCATTCTTACCTTTTAGAGGAAGTACCATACTGTTTTCCATAGTGTCTATACCCATTTACATTCCCATCAACAGTGAATAAGGGTTCCTTTTTCTGAACAACCTCTCCAACACTTCTCATTACCGGTTCTGTTGATAATAGCCTTTCTAAAATATGTAAAGTAGTATCTTACTATAGTTACCTTTGCGTTTTCTTAATAGCTAATAAAGTTCATCATTTTTTCACATATCTGTTGGCCATTTGTATGTCTTCTTAGGAAAACTGTTCAGGTTCTCTGCCTATTTTCTATTTGGATTTTTTTTTTGTTTGGTGTTGAGTTGTATGAGTTTTTAAAATATTTTAGATATTGACCTCTTGTAGGAGCTGCTGTTTGCAAATATGTTCTTTCATTTGGTTGGTTCCCTTTTTGTTTCTTTAGTGGTTTCTTTTGCTGTGCAAAGCTTTTAAGTTTGATATAGTCCCAACATTTATTATTGCCTTTAATTCTCTTGTCTTTGAGATCAAATTCATAAAATCTTCTCTAAAACTAAGATCCATAAGTTAAGTGCTTATCTTCTTTTTCTATGCAGTTTATTTTTTCAGATCTTATATTTAGGTCTTTGACCTATTTTGGGTTATTTTTTGTACATGAGAACAAACTGTAATCAACTTTCATTCTTTTGCATGTGGTTTTCCAATAGCATTTTATTTCTTTTTTTATTGATTGTAGAGCTAGAGAGAAATTCAGAGAGGGAGAGGGAGACAGAGTAAGAGGGAGAGAGAGAGAGGAACTTTGATCCATTTTTCCACTATTTATGCATTCATTGTTTGATACCTGCACATGACCTGACCAGGGATTGAACTTGTGACATTGGCTTAGCAGGACAATTAATTGCTCTAGCCAACTGAGCAATCTAGGCAGGGCCTCTCCAATTGCATTTTTAAAGTATCAACAATAAAATACTAATAAAAAATAAATGAATGCCACTTAAAAAGCACACTTTGCCAAATTTATAATTGTATACCCAGTAATGATACAAACTTCTCAAAATAATTGTCGAATGAGTGAATAGAATATCACATGCTCCTTTTCTCTTTATTTGTTCCCAATTGTACCCCCACGTCACTGCCAATTGTCAAAATTTCTGTGCTATTACTCTGAATTAATTGCCCCTTTTGCATGCCCTCAGTAACCTGTATATATTTCCATCACAGTTCTTACCAATATTTCATATGCACAGAAAATATGGTTAGAGGATCTAGAATAGTACTGTCTAATATAAATTCAGTGTGATTCACATAGGTTATTTAAAATGTACTGGAATTCGAGCTATAATTTTTATTGTCTTGTTTGAATTTTATAGATAATATTAAGAAAGAAGATGGTTAAAACAGTCTCAGCCTAATTTGAATGTCTGAGTAGCAGTGACTTAAAGGGACATGGGTCAAAGACTGAATGTTTGAAGCCACCAGCTCAGAGTTGAGCAACATATGAGAGGCTTCTTCCTTATGCTGGAATGAAAGAGCAGTTTCTTTCCATCCACACAGTTTGGCTAGAAAGTTATCAGTTTGGTTGATCATTTAGAATAAATCATCAGTGAGACTCCAAAATAACGGAAAAGTAAGTGGAAGCTGCACTAACATCCTCTCAGGACCAATCTAGAATTACAACTATATTGCAGATAAATCATCTTGAATAACCAACTGAACACTAGCCATAGAAAAGCCTTATAACCAAAAGACATACAAAAAAACCCCACAATAATGTGACCAATTGGGAGTATGTACGAGATGCAAGAGGGCTGGCTAAGCTCCCATATGCAGTATGAGGGATATTTCAGTGGCTGTGGTGGGGGGTCCCCCTGAGAAGCGTGAGGTCTAAACCTCAAGCTGGGATCCCTGGCATATAGCACTAGAGCCAGAAAGGAGCCCACATAACATCTAGCTGTGAAAGCAGAAGAGGTTCTGTTGGCCAGAGAGAGATAGCTAGAGATACAGAGAGCCTCTTAAGGGGCCAAAATACAAAATTTTGTTTGTAGCCACTTACCCTGGGTGCCCACAAAGGGAGGACAAAGTGAAGTAGATGTGCCTGAGAAGGGTCTGGGGATGGTGGCTCTGGGGAGAGAACTGAGGGAACAGCCACCAGGATCCATGTGCTGAGTCATTCCCCATATTGCTGGAGCCACTCTCTCAGGCAGAGCCTTTTCTCTGCATGTCAGCACCTGATGATAAGCAAAAGCCCTGCCCAAAGGAATTATACACCCCCCACCCTATGGTGCTGCTGGCAGATTGATTATATTAACAACTGAGCAGTTTAATGGCTGATTGGTTTAACATCTATGGCAGAAAATACAAAGAAGCAGCCAAAATGCAAAGGCAAAGAAACAGCCCCAAATGAAAGAACAAGAAAATTTTCCAGAAGTACTAGATGAAAAGGAGGCAAGCAATCAATAGAGCTTTCTCAATAGAGCTTATAGTAATGATTATGAGGTTACTCAACATGATGAAAAAAAGGCATAGAAACCATAAAAAAGGACCATTCAGAAATAAAGAATGCAATATCTGATATAAATAATACACTGAAAGGAACAAATAGTAGGTTCGATAAAGCAGAGGATTGAATCAGTGTTTTGCAAGACAAGATAGAAAAAAACCCAGGCAGAGCCGCAAAAAGGAAAATGAATTTTAAAAAATGAGGAGACAACATGAAGCATAGCAATATCTGCACCATGGGGATACCAAAAGGAAAAGAGAGTGAGCAAGGAATCAAGAACCTATTTGAAGAAATAATGACTGAAAACTTTCCAAAGCTGGAGAAGGAAAAAATCACACAAGTCCAGGAAGGTCAGAGAGTCCAAGACAAGGTGGACCCAAAGAGGCTAACACCAAGACACATCAAAATTAAAATGACAAGGCTTAAAGATAAGGAGAGAATGCTAAAAGGCACAAGAGAAAAGCAGGCAGTTGCCTACAAGGGAACATCAATTGGACTCATCTGATTCTTCATCAGAACATTTGATGCCAGAAGGGAGTGGCATGAAATATTCAAGGTGATGAAAAGCAAGGACCTACAATAAATGCTACTTTACCCAGCAAAGCTGTCATTTAAAATCAAAGGAGAAATAAGGAGCTTCCCAGACAATTAAGAGCTAAAGGAGTTTGTTAATACCAAACCAGTACTGCAACAAATATTAAAGGGCTCAACTTAAGAAGAAGAAAAAGAGAAAGTAAAAACAACAACAACAACAAAAAAAAACCGGAGGAAAATAGTCTAACAATAAAATGGTACTACATATGTACTTATCAATAATCACCTTAAGTGTAAATGGCTTAAATGCTCCAACCAAAATACTGAGGGTACATGACTAGATAAGAAGACATGATCTGTATATATGCTGCCTCCAAGATGCCTATCACAGATTGAAAGATACACACAGACTAAAAGTAAAGGCTTGGAAAAAGATATTTCATGCATATGGAAAGAAAAACAAAAAGCTGGGTAGCAGTACTCATATATGATGAAACAGACTTTAAAACAAAGGCTATAGTGAGAGACAAAGAAGAGCATTACATAATGATAAAGGGAATAATCCAACAAGATGATAAAACCCTAGTAAACATTTACCTACCCACTGTAGGAGCACCTAAGTATGTAAAGCAAATCTTGATGGACATAAAAGGAGAGATCAACAGAAATACTGTCATAGTTGAGGATTTTAACACCTCATTTACTTCAATGGATAGATTTTCCAGGCAGAAAATCAATAAGGAGACAGAGGCTTTAAATGGCACACTAGATCAAATGGATTTAATCCATATCTCCAGAGCATTTCACCCCAAATAAGCAGGATATACATATTTTTCAAATGCACATGCAATGTTTTCTAGGATAGACCACATGCTAGGAAACAAAACAAATTTCAATAAACTTAAGAAGATTGAAATCATAGCAAGCATACTCTCTGTCTAAAATGCTTTGAAACTAGAAATTAATCATAAGAAGAACATTGGAATACATGGAAAGATATGGAAGCTAAATAACATGTTATTAAACATTGAATGGGTCAACAACAAAATCAAGGAAGAAATCAAAAGACATCTTCAAACAAGTGAAAATGAGGACATAACAATCCAAAATATGGGGTACAGTAGGAAACCAATCCTAAGAGGAAAATTCATAGCATTACAAGACTATCTCATAAAATGAGAAAAAACTCAAATAAACAATTTAACTTCACACTTAAAGGAACTTGAAAAGGAAAAACAAAGCCAAAAGTGAGTAGAAGGAAGGAAATAAATAACATTTGAGCAGAAATAAATGAAATAGAGTCTAAAAAAGTGATACAAAATATCAATGAATTCAAGAGATGGTTCTTTGAAAATATAAACAAGTTTGACAAACCTTTAACCAGACTCAAGAAAAAAAAGGACAGAAAAGACTCAAATAAATAAAATCAGAAATGAAAGAGGAGAAATAACAACTGAGATCAAAGAAATACAAAGGATTGTAAGAAAATATAAATAATTATATGCCAAAAACTGGCCAACTTGGACAAAATGGATAAATTCCTAGAAATATACAGTCTTCCCAAAGTAAATCAGGAAGAACCAGACTCTAAATAGACAGATTATATCTATCATAATTGAAGCAGTAGTAAAAAAAAAAAAAACAAAACAAAAAAACACACACACACAAAAACCCTGGACCAGATGGCTTCACAGGTGAATTCTACCAAACATTCCAAGAAGAGCTAACATGTCTCATTCTCTAACTATTTTTAAAAATTCAAGAGGTAAGTAGGCTCCCAAACTAAGTTTATGAGACCAGCACTATTCTAATTTCAAAACCAGATAAAAAGAAAACAAAGAAGGAAAATTATAAGCCAATATCATGGATGAACATAGATGCTAAAATATTCAAAAAAATTTTAGCAAACTGAATACAGCAATGCATGAAAAAGATCATATACCATGATCAAATGGGATTTATTCCAAGAATTCAAGGATGGTACAACATTTGTAAATACATAAATGTGATTCACCACATAAACAAAATGAAGGATAAAAACCACATGATAATATCAATAGACACAGAAAAGCTTTTGCTGAGTGGGAATCCATCACCCATTATCATGGGTGATGGATTCACACTCAGCAAAGTGGGAATGGGGGGGCATACCTAAATCTAATAAATGCCACAAATGAAAAACCTACTGCCAGCATCATACACAACAGAGAAAAACAACAAGTGTTCTCCTTAAGATTATGAACAAGACAAGGAGAAGAAATAAAAGGCATCCAAATTGGAAAAAAAAGAAGTAAAACCGTCTTTATTTGCATATTATGTGATATCATACATAGAGAACCCTAAAGATTCCACCAAGAAACTACTAGAACAGACAAATGAATTCATCAAAATAGCAAGATACAAAATTAATATACAGGTATCAGTTGCACTTTTATATGCCAATTACAAACTAACAGAAAGGGAAATTAAGAAAACAATTGCATTCACAATTGCTTCAAAAAGAATAAAATACCTAGGAATAAATCTAACCAAGGGTGTAAAAGACCTACACTCAGAAAATTATAAGATACTGAAGAAAGAAATTGTAGAAGATGTAAACAAGTGGGAGCACAATACCATGTTCATGGATGGGAAGAATTAGCATCATTAAAATGTCCAGACTACCCAAAGCAATCTATAGATTCAGTTCATTTCCTATCAAGATTCCAATGACATATTTCACAGAACTAGAACAAATGTTTCAAAAATTTATATGGAACCACAATTGGCCCTACATAGCAACAGTAATCCTGAGAATCAAGTACAAAGTTGGAGGAATCACACTACCTTATACCAAACTATACTATAAGGTTGTAGTAATCAAAACAGCATGGTACTGGTATAAAAACAGACACATAGATCAATGGAACAGAATAGAGAGACCAGAAATGAAACCACAATTTTATAGTCTATTAATATTTGACAGAGGAAGCAAGCATATACAATGGGCTAAAGATACTTTATTCAATAAATGATGTTGGGAAAATTGGACAGATACATGCAGAAAAATGAAATTAGACCACATTCTTATACCACACACAAGAAAACATTCAAAATGGATCAAAGACTTAGTTGTTTGGCTCAAAACAAAAATAGTAGAAGAAAACATAGGCAGCAAAATCCCAGATATTGCCTGGAAAAAATTGTATTGGTTATATCTGCCCTGGCAAGGGGAAAAAAAGAAAAAATAAACAAATGGGGCATCATCAAACTTAGAAGGTTTTGCACAGCAAAGGAAATCATCAACAAAATAAAAAGACAACCCACAGAATGGGAGAACATATTTGCCAATACTTCTGATAAGGGCTTCATATCCAAAATTTATAAAGTACTTACAAAACTCATCACCAAAAATCAAACAACTCAATTAAAGAATGGACAAAGAATGTGAATACATACTCTTCCACTGAGTACATACAGATGGCCAATAGACGTACGTAAAGATGTTCAACCTCACAAATCATCAGAGAAATGCAAATTAAAAGCACAATGAGATACTGTCTCACACCTGTCAAAATGCCTATCCTCAATAAATCAAAAAATATTGAGTGCTGGTGAGGATGTGGAGAAAGGAGGATGCTTTTGCACTGTTGATGGTAATGCAGACTGGTGCAGCCACTATGGAGATACCTCAAAAAATTAAAAATGTATTTACCTTTTTATTCAGCGATCCTACTTCTGGGAATACATCCAGAGGAACCCAAAACATTAATTCAAAAGAACATAAGCACCCATATGTTCATTGCAATATTATTTATGATTGCCAAGAGATGGAAGCAGCCCAAGCATCCATCAATTGATGAATAGATAAAACAACTACGGGACATTTATACAATGGGATTCTACTCAGCTGTAAAAAAGAAGAAAATTTTACCCTTTGCAACAGTGTGGATGTAATCAGAGAATATTATGCTAAGTGAAATAAGCTAGTCACAGAAAGTCAAATGGCATGTGATTTCATTTATATGTGAAATCTAATGAACAAACTGAACTAACAAGCAAAACAGAGACAGACTCATAGATGGAGAACAGATTACAGCTAGTGATGGCGGCAGACATTAGAGGGTGGAATAATTGAGCAAATAGGAAAAAGGACTCATGGACATGGACAACAGTGTGGTGATTGCTGGGGGGAGTGGGTAAAAGGGGACTAAATGGTAATGGGAAAGTTATATAATAAGGATAAAAAAGAAAATATGATTCAGAAAATAAAATAAAGTAAAATTTTAAAAATGTATTGGTACTATGTTAAAAAATAAATAAAAGCAAATAGGTGAAATGAATTTTATGATATGTTTTATTTATATTGACTTATCCAAAATACCATAATTTCAACATGCAATCTAGACACAAAAAAATCAATGAAATATTGAACATGACCTTTGTTTGTACTATGTCTTCCAAATCTGGTGTGTATTTTACAAATACCATACATCTCTGTTCAAATCCTAATATTTCATGAGACAACTTAATTTTTTATTTGTATTTAATAAAATTTATGGTTTAAAATGTAGATTTTCATAATTGAGTTGTTAAAAGCATACTTAAAATTTTCAAGTAATTGAATTGAGGATTTGTTTTTTAAATTTAAAATCAAAATAATTAAAATTATGCAAAATTTAAAATTCAGTTTCTCAGTCTCTCCAGCCACATTTCAAGTGATCAAAACCCACATATGGTTAATGACTACTCTACTGGTTAGTGCAGGTATAGAAAACCAATTTGTTTATTTTAATATAAAAGGATAGTGTAACATAATGAAACACAGTGCCATACATATGTGAAGCCTCAGATTAAAGGATTCTAGGAATAATGTGTGAGATATTTTTTAAAATGCCAGCTATATAAAGGCATGCAGAAGGCAGAAAAACAGTTTTAATTGGGATTGAGGTTTTGCCAGGAGAATAAAAGAGAAGAGGATGAAAAAAAAAACACTTTAGTAAGGTATCAGTGAAAATAATGGACTACAGAATTAAAGTTTGTCAAAGCTGTATATTCTGACTACAATGAGCAAACATGAAACCAATCAGATTGGGAAGATATTTGACAAAATAAATGGTCTTTATTCTTCAAATATTATAGATCATGGAAGACAAAGATAGGCTGAGAAAATATTTCAGATTAAGAGCACTAAAGAGACATGATATTTCAATGCAATGTGGGAATCTAAATAGAATTGTGGGCTGAAAAATTATAATTGTTATAAACATTGAAAAAATTAGAGAAATTTACTCTTATAAATTGGATTATATAAGAGTATCATAACAATTATAAATCTCTAGTTTTGTTCATTGTACTGCAGTTATGAAACAGAACCTCTTTGTTGTAAAAAATAAACATCGAATTATATAGAATAAAATGACACAATGTTCATACTTTATGCTCAAATGAATCAAGAAGAAATGGAGAGAAAGGAGAAACAGCAAGAGTGCAAAACAAATGATAAAATAAATCAGGGATCTCACCTATAAGTAGAACCTAATCAACAAAACAAACAAGCAAGCAAAATATAACCACACATTGAAATAAAGAGCAAGCTGACAGTAACTAGAGGGGAGGGGGAGTATAACAGAGGAAAGAAGGGGCAAGATCATCAAGAAACATGTATAAAGGACACATGGGCAAATCCAAAGTGGGTAGGATCCAGGGTGGGAGGTGGGGGTGGGTGGGGCAGGGAAGAGTGATGGGGGAAATGAGAATAACCATACTTGAACAATAAAAAAAAATCAGGTAACATTAATTGTTGATCTAGTTAAAGAGCTCTAAGACTTGTTTGTACTATTCTTGTAACTTTTCTGTACATTTGCAATTATGTTGAAGTCACAAAAATGTTGAGAATGAGCCATTATTCATTCATTTATTCATTCAAGACACTCTTTTGTAAGTCAAAATTCTGCATAGTTTTGCTATGAATAGAGATACAATGGTACATCAGACACATTGCATTTTCTTACAAATTTTATGGTTTAGATTTCAACTAGTCCTTTGAACTAATATTTGTGAATTTTAATTTTTAATGTAAAAACCATGATAGTTTAAGTAGAAAAAAATGAAGATGTTATAATTGCAAGGTAATTACAATCATTTTTATGAGAAAAATGAAATCAATGCTTAGCTATAAAAATCCATCTATTTTAGAGCATGTGTTTTTTTTTATGCTTTGAATATAATAAAGATATGATTTTTTTATCTTTCATTTCCAGTATTTATATACTCTCTCCCTTTCTATCACATATACTACCTAATCAGACTGCAATAAATTAAACAAATTACCTTAGGCCTTTCACGCTCTGTATTGTACATACATCCATATAATGAAATATTATTCAGACATAAATAGGAATGGAATTCATGGTACAACATGAGTGAATCTCAAAAACTTTATACCAAGAGATATAAACTAGACAAAATAGACAAATATTGTATGATTCCAATTATATTAATTAACTACAACATGCAAATTCATAGAGACAGAAATGAAAATAGGGGATACCAGGGGTTTGGCCAAAAGAGAAATGTGGTATTATTGTTTCATAGGTACAGAGTTTCTCTTTGGGATGAAGAAAAATTTCTGCAAGTAGAACTGATGTTTACAAAACACTGTAAATGTACTAATATAATTGAATTATAAACTTAAAAATGGCTAAAATGGTAAATTTTATGTTATATTGATTTTATCACAATAAAACACACTTTGTGTGTGTGTGTATTTCAAAGAAGTTAAACATAGTTTTAGCCTCAATATCCTAGCCTATAAAATAGAGATACTTGTTTTGTTAGGCCGTGTAAGGATTCAATAGATTTTGTATGTTGTCCATATAGCCTGCCACTGGGTAGCTTCTTGTTTTATGACAATGCTTGTGTTATTTGAGAAGAGCAGGGGTCATAGAAATGCATATCAGAACTAACAATTTCCTAATACAGTGTTTTAAAAATGTGTTCTGTGAAACGCTAGTACCAAGAAAAATGGTTAAGCAGCAAAAACCAGCAGGAAAATTTTGTTTGGGAATTGTTACATATTACACTCATTTATTTGGCATTGATAGTGAAAATTGTTTTGATGAAGCTTGTGAAAGGTCTGCAATAAATAAACCTGTTTAACCTTTTAAGAGTATCGTGGATTTGAGCACTTGCCCATAGAATCTCATGTTGTTGACATACTTTTAAATGCTTCATCCAGGGATAACTTCACTACAGATTTTTTTCTTCCTGTCTGTGGCTGAATTTTTATATATTTTGAAAAATTCTACATACAGTAATCAAATGCCTTTCTTTAGGAAGTTATGTCCCAAAGGTTATTTCAAGAACTTATATCAAATATTTATCAACATCACTACCACAAAATGGAACAAATTGCCACACAGTTTCATCTTCTGTCATTTTAGGTTAATTTGATGATACAAAGCACTAGCAAAACTTCTTGGATATAAAAAATTTTAATTAGAATTTTCTTTGTTGAAAAAATAATGAATGAATAGATGGAGCCAGGGAATATTTAAGGCAGAAAAACTATACTGTATGATACTCTAATGGTGGACACATAACACATGCACTTGTCAAAACCCAGAGAAATGTACAACACAAACAGTAAATCTTTTGTTTTAATCCTCTCTTGAGGATATGTGTAGAGAGGAAGACAAAAGCTACATGTGTCCTGACAGGCCATTGAAACTTTTGGTGCATGGGACAATGCTCTAACCAACTGAGGCACCTGGACAGAGCACAAACAGCAAATCTTAATGTTAACTGTGCATTTTAGTTAGGAATATGAATTAATATTGGTTCATTAATTGTAACAACTATGTATCATTAATGCAAGATATTAATTATTAGAGAAACTGTGTGTAGAGTAGGAAAAATGGAGTATATGGAAACTGTAAATTCAGAGAAATTTTTAAGTACACCTAAAACTTCTGTTAAGAAACAAAAAATGCATGCTAAAAATTAAAAAGAAAAAATACACATACATGTGTATGTGTCTATGCATAAATGTGTAATATATATTTCTGCTGAGTGCTTAACATGTTTTAATCTTGCCAGTATAAGTGCATTTTAAGGAGTTTAAAGATATATCATTAATGCCACTATGCTGCACAAGTTTTGATTATTTGAGCAATTGGACATATATAACAAAACAGTAGTTGCCTCCTGTTTTTACTAAATTTTCTAGACAATCTCATTTCCTCTCATGTCTATTGGTATTGTGATGAATTCAGAGAATATTGATACCGTGGCTTTCTGATTACCACCAAGGCATATTTTTGCCATTTATAATTAATGAATAAAATTCCATAGATCAAAATACAACAAAGCAAAGAATGAAATGAACTATTACTAGACACATGTGCACATATTAATGAGTTCCTTACAAAAAACTTTGAAACAGGAGTATAAACAACATGGAACATTTTTAATTAAGTTCAATGAGTATTTCTAAAATTTGTACTTAAAAGAAAGAAAGAAAAACAATTTATTTTAACAAATTATTATGGAAATTGTCACTCTTGACATGTCAAAGTAAGACTTTGAATTGAGGCATTTAGTATATTAAATGCACTTCATCATTATATAATTACAGATCTGCCCAAGCAGTTAGAAACAGATGGGGCATACTCTTCCACTTAACTTTAATAATCCAAACCTAAGTTGAATGTTTGTGTTTTTCAGGTTAACCTAAAAGTGATCATAGAGGTTCTTTCAGAAGCAGTCCTGGAGACAAGTATTTCAGAGCAAGCAGTTAATTTGGAAGGTGAAAGATAGAGGATACAGAGTGAGGAAGCTGGACAAACAGGGGAGTAATATTAGTTCATTACTGAGCTAATTATTTCTGTGTGCAGAGGAGTACTTGAGTAGAACATACACTAGAGCTCTACCTTGCCTGCAAATTGAGAGAATGAGGATTTGTGCAACAGCTTCCGTTATTTGGGTGGTGACTGCTCTCAGGTAGCACTGAATCCCCTACATTCTGCCTTTATGCACTAGAAGGAAAAGTATATTTCAGCTAGAGAAAGACTTCAGAAAAAGAAATGTGGCTTAGTGAAATAATTTGGGGCTGTGTGCATTTGAGTGATAAAGGCAAAGAGGTGTCATTAGACACCACCATCATCTGCTATAGTTATTAACATCCTATCAGCTATAATGTTCCCAAATTACTATTATAATTATTGTTTTTATTATTACTACTATTATAGTTTAAATTTCATATCACAGATGGTAACCTGGAGAGGGGAGTATGCATGTCTTTTTTTTTTTAGCAGAAAACCAAGAGCAGTATCATGCATCAGGACAAATAAAAACACTTTTAAAGTTTTTTTTTTAAATTTTTACATGAGTTTAACAATTTTATTTGGAAATGTTTCCTAATCTTCCCTTAAAGAAGTAATTGAAGACTTCTTTACCGAAATCCACCATGCAACAAAGAAATTAATTGAAAAAATAGAGTAAAAAGACCATGCTTGCCATAAAATCCTAATTTACCAGTATCTTCACGAAGGCATTAAATCCGCTTATTATTCATGTAAAATATTTTTTATTTAATAAAGTTATTTATTTAATTAGTGAAATTCTTGTTCACAGCTAGTTCATATTGTGTTTCCTATGTCATGTGAAGGAGTTATGGGGGAGTGTAGGGGACACAAAGGATACCCTATGGAGCTTCCTTTGGTATCCAAGTAATTTAGAAATAAAATTCCAGAGCCAGATAGGTGGATTTAAACTTTTTTTAAGTTAATTAATTGTTTTATTATTTTTTTTATGTGAATGAGTTTAAAATACCCTCCTGTGTTTCATTCTCTTCATATGAAAAATAAGGCTATAGGTAAGTATTGAGTCATGATATCTCAGACAAGGGTTTGATCTCCAAAATATATAAAGAATTCACATGACTGAACACCAGAAAGAGAAACAATCCAATTACAGAATGGGTAAAGCACCTGAAGAGACACTTCTCCAAAGACAACATACAGAGGGCCATAGACACATGAAAAAAAGACTCAACATGGCTAGCCATCAGAGAGATGCAAAATAATACCACTTCACACTGGTCAGAATGGTCATCATAAATGAAGCAGCAAACAAGTGCTGGTGAGGTTGTGGAGAAAAGGGAAACCTAGTACACTGTTGGTGGGAATGCAGACTGGTGCAGCCACTGTGGAAAACAGTATGGAGTTTCCTCAAACAACTAAAATGGAACTGCTTTTTGATCCAGTGACCCCACTGCTGGAATTATACCTTAAGAACCCTGAAACACCAATTCAAAAGAACCTGTGCACCCCTATGTTCATAACAGCGATATCTACAATAGCCAAGTGCTGGATACAGCCCAAGTGTCTATCAGTAAATGAGTGAATCAAAAAACTGTGGTACATTTACATGATGGAATACTGCCGAGAAGAAAGAAAGAAGGAACTCCTACCCTTTGCAATAGCATGGATGGAACTGGAGAGTATCATGCTAAGTGAAATAAGCCAGGCAGTGAAAGACAAATACCATATGATCTCACTTACAAGTGGAACCTAATCAACAAACGAACAAGCAATTGAATCAGAGACATAGAAATAAAGAGCAAACCAACCATGACCAGCAGAAAGGGGGGAGATAACAGGGAAAGGAAGGGGAAGGGGAAAGTCAGGACCGTAAATAAAGAACTCATGGGCAAGGACAATAGGAGGAATGAAGAGGAGAGTGAGGAGGGACAGGGCAGGGGAAAGCAATGGGAAAAAAGGCAGGACAACTGTAACTGAACAACAATTTAAAAAAAGAATATATTGAATTATATGTTTATAATGTAAATTAAATGGGTATATGCATACAAAATACTTAAGAAAATGTGTGGAACATATTTGCAAAGTATTATCAAGGTGTGTTTATGTGTGTCTAATCATTTCCTTTTATCAATGTGTACAAATTCCTTCCATAAATGAGTTTATACAAATAGGTTCAGACAACTTAGAAAAAGTAGGATCTTGAATTCCAGTCTTTGAGGACTTTATTTTAATTTGATAGTTTATTATTTTGTCAAAGGAGCAATGAGAGAACATTTACAGAGCTGTGTTGATAAATATATTTTATGTCTCAAAATACTTTTAACCTTTCTTCTGATTACTTGATTTATCTCACTTTTAATGTTTGTAAGCAGGAGTAGTTATGATAATCACCTTTAATTGCCACATAATGATTTATTAATAACCCACTCTGTGCCACTATTCTGAGATTAAAGAAAAAGTAGAAGACACCTTCAAGGAGATTATAATTTATCTGAGACCATTTCCCACTTATATTTAATTACATAGTTTGCTTCTTGAGTGCTACCATAACTCTCAAATATTTATTTCCTTTGTTTTAAAATTGTTCAATCATAGAATGAGAATTCTTGTCAGAACTTGTAAGGTTTGATAAGTTAAATAGGTATGAATATTTAAAATCATTTAGATACATTTAATTTCATTTTTTCTTAAAGAGTTTTTATCAGTATATAATATTTTTCTAGAGTGCTTAAGTGAATATATTATCATCTTTGATTTAAAATAATTAAAAATAAATTGAAAGCCATGACCCAATTCTTAAATGCTTAAGTATAGAAAATTATTTGGCTCATGTAAAGAATAACTTATAAAAATAGCATTAAACTATGACTTGAAGAGACTCAAGAATATTGGATTACTTTAGAGAATACACACTTGCTACATAAATCAAGAGTCAATTATAAAATTTTAATTGTGGAATGCATAATATTGAAAATTCCATGTAAATAACTTCTAATTTAAAAGAAACTTTAAAAGTTCATCAGTAAAGATATATTGTACTAAACGCAGAAAATATAGAAATTAATAAAACATGCATATTCCCTAATCTCAGTCTAGTTCTAAATATATGGTCACTAAAAGTTAAATCAGTATATAATTTCAGACATTATGTCAAGCACAGAATAAATCATTATCTTGCTTATTTCAATAGGCTATATGTAGTAGGTACCAGAGGCCACATTCTTAGCCATCACATTTTTCTGCCTCTCATAGAAATAAAGAGTGCAGCAGGAGTTGGGAAAATAAGTGTTGTTTTCAACTAGATCAGAAGTATCTTTAAGGTAGAATAGACACTAGACAGATCTTTTTGGTTTCTCCTACATAGAGCTGTCTTACTTTAACCACTGTGATTCTTTTCTCTATTTCCATTAATGTTAATATATAAGCTTTCTTATTACAGAGATGAACAGAAGAGTTTAATATTTAACCTCATTTATACTTGTGGGATAAACCTTTAATAAAGAGTAATTTATCTTTCTAATCATTGTCAAACATTTATAAGATGCTCCAAGGTAGAAAAACAAAATTTTTGAAACAGTCCCAGCACAAGAGTAAGCTTCTCCTTGCCACACTTGACAATGATGCTATATCTATATTATGGTTATTATTGTTCTTTAATCTGAGGTGACAAGATAAGGTTAAAATCACTTTTAAGTTCTGAGTATTTATGTTTATGCATGAATCTGTCTGTATATGTGTATATATATATATATATACACACACACATATATATATGAGAAAAATTATTACAATGCAAAAGAATAAATCAGTAAATATATTGTGAGATTCATAGAATGCCAAGAAAGAATGTTTCTTAGAGTATGTTTTGTGATAAAACATATTTGTTAATTTCTTTTCTGCATTCACTATAGTCTTGAGTCTTTATGTTATTTAGATGGCTTTATAAATATATCTGTGTATGACCTGTATAGATTCATATATAATGTATTATTTGAACTGCACAAGAAACTGTACTGGGCATTGTAATGGGTATTGTTAAGTGAATATAACTAACAGTGGCCTGGAAACCCATAGTTGCACAAAATTTATGCATTCAATTTTAGTTAAGCCAAAATTACTTAAATTCACATATGACATAGCGGAAATCCCAGAGCCTCTGTACCTCTGTATCTTCCAGAATTCTCCTAGTTACTGTTCTCTCAAATTACAAACAGTTGTTAAATTTTACTGTAGTTCACATCTTATGTTTGGTTCCTTCTCTCTGTCCAGCAATAATTCTGAAGAAGAAATATAGGCTTGTATTTGGTTAAGTTACTGAAGCTTTGAAGACAAAAGTTATAAAACAATAAACTTAAAAGTCTTTTGCTTATTCCTGCTCCCCTCACTGTGACCTTCTCTTTTTCCCATGTTCCATCCAATGCCTGGCTCCTACTTTCTCCTTGTGACCTTTTTCTCTCTCACTTATCTCCTCTTCCTTGAGATAATACCTTTGGTAACTTCTCTTATAAAAAGAATGTAGCATCTATTTTTTTCTTGGTTTACTACCTATCTTTGCATATCTAATGATTAATATACTTTAGTAAAGATATATGCATTTACTGTCCATTTAACTATTTGACATACAAAAAACTCTGGCAAAGCCTTTGGAATTTTTATTTTTAATCCCACTTCTAATAGTAAATGGAATGGAGTAACACAGAGATGATTCTCTCACTGATATTAATTCTACCATTTTTGTTAGCAAGTGGGAACACATATATGGAATCTGAAATTTTTTAAAAAACTCTAAAACAAATATATTTTTAGTAACAGTTGTTTTTAACTTCCAACTGAACTGTAATTCAGTTTGAAGAAAAGGCTGCAAAGCATAGCTTAACTGAAATATATTGAAAACACAGGTATCGAAACATTAATCTTAGTGCCTATCTACTGTAACTTTCTTCCTGTTTTAAGGCTTGAAATTGATTTCCACTGATATCAATGTTTTTAGGGTAGTGCCTTGCATATTTACACACTTAGTGCATATAGCAAACACAAATATAATTTTAGGTATGTGTGGGAAAGTGCAGAATTATGCATAATTGCTCAAAAGCTATGTGGAAAATATTTGAAATAGTCTGAAAGCACTTTTCATCCATTTAAAAAGTAATTGCTGTCAACTTCAGTGAGGTAGATAGAGCAAGTGCTTACTTAAAAAACAAAAGGAAGTAAACAGTTTTCATTATGTATGAAATTGGCTTGTGCTGATAAAAATAAAGAGTCTAGGGTATCTCTCCTCTATCACCTAACACATTATAAATAAAGGGATCTGGGAGATTTACCAGAAAAGCCAGGAAGGCATGTATTTTTCTCCTACAGTTGCATATCTTGCCTTAATAAACATTAAGAAAAAAAAGCAGTATAAGAAGAGAGGGTGGTTAAATTGTATTATTGGAACATTACTTTCTTTTTTACTGCACTTTGAAAAACAGAACACAGGGGGAAAACATTAGTTTAAACCTAGTCCAAGAGTCAAGAATTGTGGCATCTGCAGGGAGGCTGGGTCTAGAAGCACCAGGCAAGGAGATCTGGCCTAACCTTGGAGCTAGCTCCTGAGCCTGGCTGTGGTGGTCTACACTGTAATATTTGGGGACAAGGGATTATACGGTGTTTCTCAGAAAGTAATCAAAGCATACTGCATCAAAGGATGTTTTTTCTAATTAAATACAAGCATAGAGAAAAATATACTTCATTGTTCTCCCTTAAGGTAAAACAAAACCTGTACAAATGTAATTATTTATATGATACCATAAACACCTTTTATTAATAGACATTGATATTAATAACAACCATAGCAGTCTTATATAAATAATTACCTCAAAAAAAGGAAATACAGTAGACAGACAGCATGCCATCATAGGGTTGGAGTCAGTTAAATCTAAGTTAGAATACTTTTACTGACTCATAGTAAGCACTTGATTCTGTACTCTTATTCTACATTCTAAGCCTGGGTATCTTCACCTTTCAAACAGGACTAATAATCTCATTATTGCAGGGTTATGGTGAGAATAAGAATAGCATATGTTCTGCTCAATAAAGAGTAAATATTAACATAATTATTTTTTTGTTTTCTTTGCAGAGACAGTGAGTTGATTTATCATTTTGTTTTTATTTTCTATACTGAGGATACTAAATAATATTTTTAGAGGAAGGCATGCATGTATGTTTTGTGAACATAATCCTATAAAAGGAAAATTTTAAAAAATTTTCTTAACCAGAGGATACAAAATATTGCTTCCTTGATGGTGTCAGTTTGAGCCTTTCAATAATTACATTATGAAGATGTACAGAGAACAGATACAGAAACACTAGATATTTGCCTGTTTTCAGCTACTCTTTCACTTGAAAAGTAGCCAAAACAAATAGATACATAGATGCAAAGGCAACAGATCATTGTACTATTGTTAGGGATTTTTAATAAATTACTTTGGGATCTGGAGATCTTTTTGTTTGCTTTATTATGGTAATGCTAATACATAATCTTGAAGCAAAGGGGGCCATAAGTTGGCTGGTGCCAACTTCCTCTTCTCTGATTCTACCACTGTGCTGACAGGTGGAAAACATCTGACTCAAGAAGAGCCTCTACTGGAAATTTTTTTTTTTCCAGTATCTGGAACCTGAAGCAAAGGTAGATTGAGACAACAGTTTTCAAACTTTCTAAAATGAAAATCTAGTAAGAAATACATTTATATCTGTTTTTTAAATTTATTTTAGCATATTTTTCCATCACCATTATCCCTCTTATATAGTTTCTTCCACCTCTGCTCACATCTCTCACACCTGCAATCACCACACTGTTGTCCATGTCCATAAGTTCTTTTTCTTTTTTGTTCCATCCCTCTACCCCCTAACTCCACCACACCCCAGAACTCTCAACCTACTATCCAGGAGTCTGTCCCTATCCTCTACTTCGCTTGTTAGTTCAGTTTGTTCATTAGATTGCACATATGAGTGAAATCATATGGCATTTGTCTTTCTCTGTCTGGCTCATTTCACTTAGCATAATGTTCTCCACATCCGTCCATGTTGCCACAAAGGGTAAAATTTTATTTTTTATGGCAGAGTAGTATGCCACTGTTCAATGTCCCATAGTAGTTTTATCCATTTATCTACTTATGGATTCTTGGGCTGCTTCCAAATCTTGACAATTGTAAATAACACTGCAATGAGTATCGTTCTTACTGTATTTTCAATTAATGTTTAGGGTTTCTTTGGATATATTCCCAGAAGTAGAATTTCTGGATTATAAGGCAGTTCCGTTTTTAATTTTTTGAGGTAATTCCATGACTGCTTTCCACAGTGGCTGCACCAATCTGCATCCCCCCAATTGTGCACTAGTTTTCTCCTTCCTCCACATCCTCACCAGTACTTGTTGTTTATTGATACATTGATGATAGCCATTCTGACCCATATGAGATGAATTTGGTTTGAATTTGCATTTCTATGATGATTAGTGACATTGAGCATCTTTACATATTGGTCAACTGTATGTACTCTTTGGAGAAGTGTCTATTTAGGTCTTTTGCCTATTTTTTGATTGGATCGTTTGGCGTTTTTTAATATTGAGTTTTATAATTTCTTTATAAATTTTGGATATTAACCCCTTATCAGATATAACAGTGAATATGTTCTCCTATCCAGTGATTGTCTTTTGTTTTGTTGATGTTTTCCTTTGCTGTGCAAAAAACTTTTTATTTCAATGTGGTCTTATTTGTTTATTTTTTTGTTTCCCTTGCCTGAAGACACACACATACACTGAATAAAAAGTTTTCACAAAATATACTTAATTTCCCTGAGTGAAACAATTTGATATATTTTGTTCCATTTTAATTATATTCAATGCCCAAATACCATTCAGTGTCCATCTCACTCTTGAATCCAGGTTCATGAATCAAAGTGAGGAGCAAGTGCATTATTCTTCTGTTCTTATGAACTGCCCTTGGGAAACCACATGTGAATTCACATCTTTCTCTCCCTTTCTATTGGATCTGCTTGAGAAAAGTGAAAATTGAGTGTTTTTCTTTCTTTTTTTTCTGAATATGTACTTTTCAGAGTTTGAATCACAGTTTAACATACATCCTGAATAAGAAATCTTCTCAAACAACTTACTGTCTTATTATTTTACCCTCAACCCAGGGCTCGATTGATGTTTATGCTTTCAAAACGCCTTGTGCACTTCTCTCTCAGTGTTTTTCCATATGGTATAATATAATGATTATATGATCATGATGAATAATGCGCATCTCTGTGTGCGTGTTTCCCTACTATATGACTTTTGCAAGGTAGGAATTCAGTCACTAGGAAAGACAATAAATATTAATTTTATGATAAAAGGGTTAGTCTAAACAGGGTGAGAAGGGTTTTTTTTTACACTTATAATGATATTCCACGCAATTCTTGAGTATGCTAGCATGCTGCTATATATCCTTATTGTGTCCCCAAGATAGTGTATATAAGACAACAGCAAAAAATTAATCTTTTTCAACAAAGCCTGAGATTTTTTGTGTATATGTACAACATCAGTGAAGCCAGCACAAATAGATTATCTGTATAAGAACTGCCATTATCCAATAAAGTAAATCCTGATCTGCATGTATAAATCTTTTCTATGTCATTAGATTTATTTTTAGTTTTATATATGAACTTTTAAAATAGTCGCACACTGATACTCATTATGTGATAATTATTTTAAGTTTATTAAGGATATATTATATATTCATAGGAGAAAAATGGCACCAATGTTAGCAATCCCTGCTTCATATTTGGTAGAATTTCACAAAAAGATTAAATATACATAAGAATAATGCATTACCTGATTTTTCTACTGTTGAAACCATAACAGTTTTTCACTCCTCAACTATGAGCTTCTTGTACTATAAAAATCAAGTGTAAAAGATTTTATGTCTCTATACTTTCTGAATATCAGAAGAAATTTCATTCACACTAATTTTAGCTAAGTCTGTGCATGTATATCAAGGGGAGATGTTGAGTCAGTCCTGGCACAGAGCTGAGCTAGGTTTGAATATGTCTGTGTACCACAGTCTTCAAATTTATCTAGTGTTACTCCATATTCAGAGTGGTTTGTTAGAGGTGTGCCCCTGCCACATCCTCAATGTCTATCCCACACTCAACTTCAGGTCTTTCCTTGGTGCTATTCCTCATTGAGGGTCTTTCTCCATGTTCTTGTCCCCATATCAGAAGTAGAGAGCTGTGACCTATTACTCAGTGTTTATTGACTGGGAGGTGGGTAAGGCTGGCATTTGGAAAGGGGCTTTCTCTCTTTTGAATAAGCCTGAGTCTTAGGAGGCCACCTGCCCTGGATACAGACAGACCCAGTGGTTGGGGAGGAGATAATCTATGTGCAATTAAGACACACTCTCAATGTTCCTGTGATTCTCTAGCACCCCCCACCTATATGTCCAGACCCAGCATGAATTACTGCCCTGCCCCCAAGAGAAGTGTTTTTATTATTTTTAGTATTATTTTATTTACATACTTATTTTAATTATTTTATTTTTGTTTGATTACAGTTGTCTGCATTTACTCACCACCTTCCTCCCCACCCCAGCCAAACACCCCTCACTCCCTTGATTCCAAATCCCCATCCCTTGCTTTTGTACATGTGTTCTTTATAGTTGTTCTTGAAAATCCTTTACCTCATTATGCCCTCCCACCTCCCCTCTGGGTACTGTCAGATTGTTCTTAATTTCGATGTCTCTGGTTATATTTTGCTTACTTTTTTCTTTTGTTGATTAGGTTCCAGTTAAGGTGAGATCATATGGCATTTGTCCCTTACCACCTGGTTTATTTCACTTAGCATAATGCTCTTCACTCCATCCATGCTGTCACAAAAGGTAGAGCTCCTTCTTTCTCTCTGCTTCATAGTATTGCATTGTGTAAATGTACCATAGTGTTTTGATCCATTCATTTACTGATGGGCACTTAGGCTGTTTACAGCACTTAGCTATTGTAAATTGTGCTGCTATGAACATTGGGGTGCATAGGTTCTTTTGGATTGTTGTTTCAGGGTTCTTAGGATATATGATCCCAGCAGAGGAATTGCTGGGTCAAAAGGTAGTTCTATTTTTAGTTTTCTGAGGAAATTGCATACTGTTTTTCACAGTGGCTACCCCAGTCTGCATTCCCACCAATAGTGCACTAGGGCTCCCTCTTCTCCACGTACTCTCCAACAGTTGTTTGTTGATTTGTTTATGATGGCCTTTCTCACCGGAGTAAACTGGTATTTCACTGTGGTTTTAATTTGCATCTCTCTGATGGCTAGTGACACTGAGCATCTTTCCATATGTCTCTGGATCTTTTCCATGTCCTACTTAGAAAAGTGTCTGTTCAAGTCTTTTGCCCATATTTTAATTGGGTTGTTTGTCTTCTTGGAGTGGAGTCATGTGAGTTCTTTATATATTTTGGAGATCAAACCCTTCTCTGAGGTATCACTGGCAAAGATGTTTTCCCACATAGTTGGTTTTCTTTTCATTTTAATGCTGTTTTCTTTAGCCATGCAGAAGATTTTTAATTTGATGAGGACCCATTTGTTTATGCTTTCCCTTTTGTCCCTTCCTTTAGGGGACATGTCAGTGAAAATATCGCTGCATGGAATGTCAGAGATTTTCCTGCCAATGTTTTCCTCTAGGACTTCTGTGGTGTCATGACTTATATTTAAGTCTTTTATCTACCTTGAATTTATTTTTATGTATGGTGTTTAAGTTGTTGATTGAGTTTCATATTTTTGCATGCAGTTGTCCAGACCTCTTTTGTTGAAAAGTGTGTTTTTACTCCATTTTATGTGTCTTCCCCTTTTGTCAAATATTAAATGACCATAGAGACTTGGGTTTATTTTGGGGTCTCTAGTCTGTTCCTTTTGTCTATGTGTCTGTTCTTATGCCAGTACCAGGCTGTTTTGATTATAGTGGCCTTGTAATACAGTTTGATATCAGGTATTGTGATCCCTCCTACTTTGTTCTTCTGTCTCAAAATTGCTACAGCAATTTGGGGTCATTTATGGTTCCATACATATGTAAATTTCTGAAATGTTTGTTCTATATCTGTGAAATATGTCATTAGTACTTTAATAGGGATTGCACTGAATCTATAAATTGCTTTGGGTAGTATGGACATTTTAATGATGTTGATTATTCCAATCCATGAGCATGGTCCATGCTTCCATTTATTTGTGTCTCCCTTCATTTCTTTCTTCAGTGTTGTGTACTTTTCTGAGTACAAGTCTTTTACTTCATTGATTAGGTTTATTCCTAAGTACTTTATTTTTCTTGTTGCTATACCAAATGGGATTTATTTCCTGATTTCTGTTTCTGATGTTTCATCGTTGATATACAAAAATGCCTTTGATTTCTGAATATTGACTTTATATCCTGCTGTTTTATCAAATTCATTTATTCAGTCAAGTAGTTTTTTGGTGGAGTCAATAGGATTTTCTATGTACACTATCATGTCATCTGCAAACAATGACAGTTTTGCTTCCTCCTTTCCAACTCGAATACCTTTTATTTCTTTTTCTTGTCTGATTGCTGTGGCTAGGACTCCCAATACTATGTTGAATAGTAGTGGTGAAATCAGGCATCCTTGTCTTGTTCCTGATCTTACTGGGAAAGCTCTAAGTATTGCCCATTGAGTATGATCTTGGCTGTAATTCTCTCATACATGGCCTTTAAAAATGTTGAGAAATGCTCCCTCTATTCCCACTTTGCTTAATGTTTTTATCATAAATGGGTGCTTTACCTTAACAAAAGCTTTTTCCACATCTATTGCTATGATCATGTGATTTTTGTCTTTCATTTTGTTTATGTAATGTGTTACATTTATTGATTTGTGAATATTGTACCATCCTTTCATCCCTGGGATGAATCCTACTTGATCGTGGTCTGTGACCTTTTAAATGTATTGCTGGGTGCGGTTTGCCAATGTTTTGTTGAGCATTTTAGCATCTACGTTCATCAGTGATATTGGCCTGAAGTTTTCTTTCTTTGTCATGTCTTTATCTGGTTGTGGAATTAGGATGATGCTGGCTTCATAAAAAGAGTTTGGGAATCTTCCATCTTCATGGAATTTTTGGAATAACTGTGAAGGATAGGGGTTAGCTCATTCCTAAATACTTTGTAATGTCTTCTTGTGGAACTGTCAGGTCCAGGGCATTTGTGGGTTGGGATGTTTTTATTACTGCTTCAATTTCATCTGCTGTTATTGGTCTGTTCAGGCTTTCTGCTTTCTTCTTCATTCAGTTTTGGAAGATTATATGTTTCTAGAAATTTGTCCATTTCACCTAGGTTTTCAAATTTCTGGGCATATAGTTCTTCATAGCAATTTCTTACAATCCATTGTATTTATGTAGTATCAGTTGTAATCTCTCCTCTTTCGTTTCTGATTGTGGTTATATGGGTCCTCTCCCTTTTTGTCTTGATGAGTCTGCTTAAAGGCTCATTTATTTTGTTTATCTTTTCAAAAAACCAGCTCCTGGATTCATTGATCCTTAGAATAGTGTGTTTAATCTCTATGTCATTTAATTCTGCTCTGATCTTGGTTATTTCCTCCCTTCTATTTACTCTGGGCTTTGTTGGTTGTTGTTCCTCGAGTTCTTGCAAGAATAAGGTTAGGTTGTTTATTTGAAATGTTTCTATATTTTTTAGGTAAGCCTGTATTGCCATGAACTTCCCTCTCAGGATTGCTTTCCCTGTGTCCCATAAGTTTTGGGTTATTGTGAGTTCATTTCCATTTGTTTCCAGAAACTTTTTGATTTCTTCCTTAATCTCATTTTTGACTCATTTATTGTTTAATAGCATGCTATTCAATCTCCATGAGTTTGAGTGTTTTGCAGTTTTTACCTTGAGGTTGGTTACTAGTTTCAGCCACTTGTGGGTGGAGAAAATGCTTGATATGATGTCAATTTTCTTGAATTTTTGAGGCTTGTTTTGTGTCCTATGACGTGGTCTATCTTTGAAAATGTTCTATGTACGTTTGAAAGAATGTGTATTTTGCTTCTTTGGGATGAAAGGCTCTGTATATATCAGTTAGGTACATTTCATCTAGGCCATTGTTCAATGCTACAGTATCTTTGTTGATATTTTGTTTGGAAGATCTATCCATTTTTGACAATGGTGTGTTAAAAATCCCCTACTATAATTGTGTTGCTGTCAATATCTTTCTCGAAGTCCTCCAAGATTTTCTTTATGGATTTGGGTGCTCCCATGTCGCATACATATGTATTGACAATGTTTATGTCTTCTTGATAGATTCTTCCCTTGAGTATTATGAAGTGACCTTCTGGGTCTCTTTTCATGGCTCTTTTTTTTTTTTTTTTTTT
>PVIA01001774.1:0-250213 GCA_004024845.1 Tonatia bakeri
GCCTGTCGGAGACCATCAGCCCCGGTCTTTCACCTCCCCCCTGATCCTGGGACGCTGTCCTCACCCCAGGACCACTTCAGAAAGGCCGCCTTGCCCAGAAATATTTAGGTTGGCGTGCCTCTGGGCGGTGGCAGAGAGGAGGTTAGACTTCCGGCCAGTTGCCGGAACAGGATCCGTGGGAAGGAATGCAGGTTGGCCAAGACGGGGAGTCTGGTTTGGGGGGAGACCTGGGTGGAGGCGGCCAGGCACAGGAGCTCCCGAGCTCTGGGACAAGTTCAAGGGTGGATCCGAGGAGCAGCTGGAAGGTTCCAGATGTGAGAACAGACCCGGGGAGCGGGCCCACCCAGAGGTTAGCTGCAGACGGAGCGGGAGGAAGGGCACCAAGGCAGCGAAGGGGCGCAGGCCAAGGAGGGGTGGCTCCGCGCTAGTGCAGGGCTTCCCAGCCGCTCTCGGCGCACCAGCTGAGGGAGGGGAGGTGCGTGTGCTCGCAGCCGTGCTGGCACGTGGGCACGAGCATCTCATGGGTGACGGACCTGTGGCACCGAGTTCCTGTGTGCTGGTGGATTTGGGGCACGTGTTGCAGCAGTCTCGTCTGCCCGAGTCCTAGCACTGGGACTCGTCCGACCTGGTTGGAAGCTCCCGAGCCACACGGTTCCCACACTGACTAACAGGCACGCGGAGTGAACCAGGAGGTGCATTCCTGTGTTGCCTGGGCAACGGAGACTCACCGTAAGTTTTCAGTGTTTTGAAAGCAGAAACTAAAAGTTTCCAGTCTGTGACCTGAACTGCCCCAGAGAAGAACAGTCTCCGGAGGCAGCAGACGCTCGTGGGGGCCTGGCTGGGTGTTTGCTATCGTGCAGCTGTCGGGCAAACTCACCTGTGAGTCAGCTATGCTGACGCTCGATCGGGGGTGGACGGACGACCGCTGAGGGGGGTTTTGCTACAATAAAATGAGTGAATGAGCACGAGAGATCGCTTCCATCTGTGAGAAGTTCCTCCAGGAATTCTTGCGACCTGGGAAAGTCAGGACTTTGCTAGGGACGGAGCTCTTGAGGTTTTGGGCAAAGACACTTAGCAGGGGTGGGTGAAGAGAGCTTTCTCGCCTCAGAGCACACCCCGAATTCATTTTCCACGGTGCGATGTGCAGGGAGGTCAGGGCTCCTGCTGGTGGCTGGCCCCCTGAGAAGAAGTGAGCCGCGGGGACTGGCGCCGTCAGGGTGACAGGTGAAGATGGACAGAGGCCAATGGGAAACGCCCACGGCCATGCGGCACTGCGGGGATTCAGGGACTGGCCCACATCACACCTGGAGATTAACTCGGGGAACCAGCCACCCTGCCCCCCAGGTGGTCTGGGAAGCACCTGAAGGGCATTTGTGCATTAACATCCGCCAGAAAGCACATCAGCACTGAAGCGATAAAAACCACAAACACTTTTAAAGTAAGTTTGACTCCATGCATAGATGTGTATGCAGAACCTCCTAGACTATGAGAAGTAAGAAATTGAAACACACAGGAAAACGCTATGGTGTAAAGTTTCTTCTGATCAAAGGGCAGATCGAGAGCAAGTAGGAAGTTGAAGGAAAAACATTAATTCATCACTGACACTCAAACACTCGTTATGAATCACATCGGAACATTGCTTTATACTCAAGTAAAAACCACGACAATAGAACAGCAGGAGAAGCCCCTGCTTGCTGAGGTCTCGCCGAGACTCGAGGCAGACACTCTCGGGACAGGGATGGGGTGCGTGTGGGCGCAGAGTCCGGAACGTGTCCTTGACAGCCCACGCTCTCCTGGAGAGACGCCGGGGCGCCGGGTCAGGTGGCAGGCCCGGGGATTTCCTGAGATCACAGGGAGGCCACTCCATCCTCTGCGGGAAGCTGAGAGGAAGCCGCGGTGGCGGGAGGCCGGGTCCCAGCCTGGCGCTGTCCCCTGTCTGTTGTCTGTCGGAGCAGATGCGGCCGTCCGTCCCGGAGGGCGCCACGGGAGCGAGTGCCGGAGGAGGCTCGGCCCGACTCCCTGGCTCGGGAGCGTGAGTCTGGCCTCATTGGAACGTTCGGAGTGACGACAGAGCAAAGGGTCACTTCTGCCCGCAGAGGGCATGAGCGTTTTGAAAGTAAATTTCATTAGTACAGCAAATTTCCTCCCTTTGACTCCAAATCGTCATGGAAATTTTGTGTCTTATTTTTATGTTTGAAAACCACCCACAGGCTATTTTTCCAATGGACTACAAATTGCATTAGAAACTAATTTGTCCTTAGTTAAAACTGCAGTGCAGAAATGTGCTCTTAGGTTCTAGATTCTGGGAAAGTGCCCAGCTGCGTGGAAACCGTGGCCCAGGCTGGGGTGAGATGCGCCTCCCGCAGCGGCGGACACAGGCCAGGGCTGGGACCACCACTGAGGCTGTGGATTGTCTCTTCCACGAGGGCCCCTGTGGGAGTTACTGGGGGTCCAATCATTCTTGGGGACAGAGCACCCACCATGGCCCCAGTTCAGAGGTTCCCAGTGCGTTCTGTTCTTTAGGGGAAGGAGTGCTGAGCTGTGGAGTCACAGGTCTGGGACTGTGAGGGGCCACTTCCGGCCTGGACGGCCTTGGGCTTTGGGCCTGGACAGCCTTGGGCTTTGGAGCTGGACGACCTTGGGTGGCCCCAGCGTGCAGATCCTCACCCTGGCTCTGGCCACACCATCAGCTGCCGCAGAACTGGATGGAGGCAGCTGGTCTCCAGCCGGGCGCCAGCTCTGCAGGACATGCCGGGAGTGATGGTGACCTCGCAGCGGGTGCGCTGAGACCTGCAGGGCTGGCACCAGCTCCCCCATGTCACAAACTGCTGGTGAGACACTGTTGGCCCCTCTCGCTCCTGTCCATCAGCCCACAGGAAAGGCAGGCAGACCCACCCCTGGGCTGCCCACACGCATAGGCGCCATCAGAGCGGGATGCCTGTACCCACGTGACTCGTAGGTAATGACCCTGGTCAGCACCTTCACTGCTTACAGAACAGAGAGCGCGCCAACACACCCTGGCGGCCTGCAGAGGCCTCGCCCCTCTGCTCTTTCTGGCAGGAGCCCCTGCCTGAGCGGGGGGAGGGGGGCCTGGGAGGGGTTGGGCCGGTTCACAGCCTTTCCCACTTGATTCTCCTCCTGCGCGCCTGTGACAACCCGCCTTCGCTGTACGCTGTGTGTGCCTCCCTGTTGGCGGACCCATGGCCTGTGTGTGTCTCCTCCTCCGACTTCCCATCCCGCTCATCGCCGCCTGCCCGCCCCACCACGTTCTCACGGTTCTTTTCCTGACTCGTTTACTTGTTCCTGTAGTTTCTCCTCTTTCCGCACAGAGGCCTGCATTTCTAAGTCGGCCACTCACAGTGACGCGGCGCTGTTCCCTCTGCCCACCGAAGCCCTTGCATAGCGCCCCCCGCCCCCGGTGCCGCCTTCGTGCCAATGTTTTCTCCCACAGGAGTTTCCTTCTGTGCAAGTTCATGGAGCAGCAGCACAGCAGAAGTGACCACTGCCCACTCACACTCGGTGTTGCTCCGTGCCCGGGCACCTGGAGCAAGGTGCTGGCGGCCTGGAAGTTGGTCCGGTGGGTGGGTGAGGGGAGGGACGAGTGGTGAAGGCCCACGGGCTCCATCCTTAGGAAAACTCTTGCATGGTTCAGCACCTTCTTTCGGCCAAAGCAGCTCCTTCACGCTGCCCCCTTGTCCCCCAGAATAACATGGTGTCACGCCTGTTCCTAACAGTTGTAAATCAAACACTTATTTCGCACAGACTGGGAACACTTGTGTGGTTTTTCCCCAATCACAGGGCTGGGTAGTCTCCTTCAGAATCAGCCTGGTGTTCTCGGAGCGCGGGGCGGGGGAGACCCCATCTTTCTTTTATGTTCTTGGCCCCGGTTTGCTAACATTCTGTTAGGACGTGGTCATCCGTGCCCGATTCAATCTGTAGTTTTTCTTTTCCACACACCTAATTCATATTGTATTTGTGCCACTGCCCTAAGCTTGTCTTGGGAGCTCTCCTCGTTTTTCAGTTCTCTGGAAAGGTTTGTGTAAGACTGTAATTTCACGCCCCCTGAGTTTTTCTGACACGACTCACCGGACACACACCCGTGTCGCTGTGCCGTGCCCCGAGTGCGTCTTACATGTTGCTCCAATCACTGTGAGGGCCGTGGGTCCATGGAGGCGTTCTGTGTCACCACGGTGAGTTTTATGAAGCCGTGTTTCTGCAGGGAATTGTCCAGTCTCTTCATTTGCGAGTTACTAGCAGGCTCCTGCTGGTCCAGGCTGAGGACAGAGGCTCTGGCTCCCTGCCCGCTGGGACCCCAACCCCATGTGACCGCGGCCTGGGAGCCTCCACGTCCAGCCCCGCAGGCCTGGGCTCCCTCTTAAACCCGGAAACAACCTGGCAGCCAGGGCCCTGACTGGAGGGGCCCGTCACAAATGGCCTGGTCGGTGGCTGCTTTGTCCCCCGAGACCCAAACTCGGGGGCTGCATGAAGGATGCCACCGAGAGCTGGAATCAGCCTGTGTGTCCTCGCACAGGCAGCAGTTAGACCCACCGGTGCAGTCACACCTTGGGGTCCTGCTACACCTTCACCACGGATACCTACTGGTCACCCAACTGAGTCCCAGGTCAGGGACTCTCAGAGGGTTCCTGGACGTCCAGCACCACCCTGCCCGTCTCTCCTCCCACACCCACTGCCCAGTGGACTCCGCCTTGCTGCCTGGCTCCCACTGCACTGGCTGTGGTGACCCTGTTGGCTTCACCTGTGGCCTGTGACTGGAATAAACACAGACACGTGTGCACATGTTTCGACCATAATCACTCCTGGAACACAGACGAAGACGTGGAAGCTACACTTCCAAAGTGAAGACAAACAGGAAGATGACAAAGAGTTTCCCACGTAAAGCTTCTGGGATTCCGGGGAAGAGACCAGCAGGGACTGGCGGAGGCGCCACTGGAGACACAAATGGGATGAGTTGTCCCGAATCGAGGACGCTTTCAAACCCAGGCATGTGTCTCCCGCACTGACGGAGTTCTTCCTTGCCCTGCCTTTCCTGGCTTCCAGAACATGTGTTTTCTGTGAAAAGGCAGAGGAAACATGCCGAGCATGCCACACTGGCCATCGCTGTGGCAGCCCACGAGTGTTAACGTTCACTCTGTTGCCGTTTTTCTGCAGAGGTCCCTGAAATCTCAGGCGGGATGAGAAGTTGAATGTAGTTGTTTTTCCGCCTCTTGGTAACGTGGGACCATCCCGAAATGAGCAGGAACCAAAACCAGAGTGCCCCCTGCAGTGTCTGCGGCAGCTTTTCTAGTGACGGCGCATTTTGGTGGAGAATGTTCAGTTGTTCATCTTGCCCCCATCCAGAAAAACATGCCTGTTTATGCTGTGGCATCGACCGAACATCGACCAAATCCAAGGCCAGCTCCCTGTCCAGAAGCAACAGCAACGCAAACACACACAGCGGTGTGCGCCTTCCCTGGGCCTGGGGTCAAACCCGCTTTTCTGTCCATCCCGGCAGGTGTCGCCGCGCTGATCTGCAGTGTGGAGACTGACCAGGTGAGCGGATGACTGAGAGTCCCCTGCCTCCGGCACAACTTGTGACCCAGGACGACATGAGGGCGCGCATCTGAAACAGGCACGTTTGGCACGGGCCTGCCCTGAAGGGTTGTTTTTAGACGAGTGTTTGCAACACAGTTGCTCTGGTACGAGATGGGTTGAGACACGTGCCCGGCACGCTGAGCTGCCTGGTGCGGGAAGATTTACTGGAGGGCTCCCCGGAGATTTGTGAGCAAGAGATGGTGCTCCTTTCGAAAGAGCAGAGCGCACCATAAATCAGACAGCTCATCGGCACCAGCGGATGGTCACGTCCCAAGTATTTCCCCAGCGATCACGTCCGACTTTCTGCTCCAAGCTGACTCAGCGCTGGCAACATGGGGCCAGAGGAGGAGGAACGTGGCAGCCAAGGGGGCAGCTGGTCCCAGAGCAGGACAGGGTGTAAACGGACAGTTGAACAGCCTTTGCTGGGACGTGGGCCGAGCTGACCCCGCCGGCACCTGGGGCAGGAGGAGCCTGCAGAGGCGGGGGAGGGTGCCAGAGGGGGAAGGTGGCAGTGCAGGCAGGTGCGGCTGAGTGGGCAGAGGTGGAGGCAAACACCAGACAGCTTGCGACTGAATGACTGCAGGGACGGCCTAGCAGGCCGCACTGGAGAGCGCCCGTCACACACAGGACCTCGGGCCACCAGCTGTCACGAGCGGCTGGGACACTCTCTAATGAAAGCCAGAGAGTGAGAACAGTGTTAACTGTGCAGACCTAGACAAGGAGAAGAGAGAAAGGAGACGGGGTCGAGACGGCGGGGACAGCAGGAGCTGCCGGCCCTGTGTGGGCTCCGACACAGCACCGCATGTGATTCACCGTGTGGCCTGCACGCGCCCCAGCGGAACTCGTCCCTCCCGCGGGCCCCTCCTCACAGCCCCCGCAGTCGGCCCCTCTTTCCTTCCCAGGGGGAGCCATTCTCTCGACTCCTGAGGCCAGGGATCACGTTGTGGTTCTGGAATTTCCCACCAGGGGTCTCTCCGGTGGGACGCATTCTGTGTCCCGCCTCTTCCGCCCCGCATTCTGGCGGGGAGCTCTGTCCAGCTCGCCTTTGACTCTCGTTCCGAGTCGGGCTCCTCCGGCCAGGTCCTACGGAGACGCGGGTCCACAGCTGAGGAAGGTGAAGGCTGGAGACAGCTGCCTCGGGCTGGAGCACTGTCCCCTATTTCAGGATGCTTGGTTTTCTCCCCGGCCTTTGGTGTTTCGGGCCTATGGTTGCGTCAAATGCATGCTGGGAGCTGCCAGACGCCCGGCAGGGCCTCTCCTGACCAGGAACGGTGGTCTGCCTGACCCAGGAGAGGAACGTGGGGCTCAGCACCCTGCGCCGGTGCAGGTGCGGAGCTGGAGCTGGAGCTGCTGGCTGAGGTGCGCCTGCGCATGCGCCCCCACAGGGACACGCCCCACGTGGACACACCCCCACACTCACAGCCCCGCCCCACCACAGGCCTTTCTTGCAAACTCCGCCAACATCCTTCTTTTGCTCCTAGTCTAACTTCCAGCTGCCGAGGAATTTGGGTTTTTCTCATCAAGATGCTCCGGAAACCTAAATGTAATGAAAACAACAACAAAAGGAAACAATAGCATAAAGCTGAGGTCTCCCCCGTGTTTCCCTCGGCCCGGAGGCATCAGGCCCAGGGGGCTCCTGCCATTGGGTGAGCTCGGCAGCTGGCCACAGGGCGTCAGTGATGTCTTTGGCATTCTTCTGAGGCTTTTAAGAGCGATTGCTGTCAAATCCCCCATAAAGATCTGGGGCAGCCTGGGGAGCCAGTCATTTGAGATGATAGCAGTGCTGTTGGAGAGAGGAACTGGGTCGTGTTGTGAAAGCTTCTGGAGATGGAGTCCAGATGCTTGGCGGTGGTCTGAGGTCAAGTCCGAGCTGCGCCTGGGGAGCAACAGTGGCCGGGAGTCACGCTTCCCGGCAGCATGAGCCCGAGGGCCGCGTGGACAGAGGGCCCCGAGAGGAGGACCCCGGGGGCCAGCCTATCTCCGGGACAGGACACCGGGCTCGGTGGCCAGGACACAGGGGCGGGATTTCTCTGTGTGGTTTCTTAGGAGCAAACTCAGCCTCAAACTTCCCTGTCTTCACTCAGAAGGCTGATACCCTCCACGACAGATCGACAGCAGCGTCCACGCTTGGGCCCGGGAGCCCCCTCTGCTCCCTCCCCCACCTCTTCCTGCGGGGGGCTGAAGGAGCAACTTGCCTGTGAGGAGGGGTATTCGGTGTTAGGGCTCACTTTTCATGAAAGTGTTTGTTTCACTTAAAGTTTGACAATGTTTCTTTTCCCCGTTCCTCAAAGCGCGAATGGAGGTGGTTTGGGCTCCCATGGTGATCAGGATCAGGATCCCAGAGGGCCGGTCCCTCGGCCTCCCACCGGGGTCTCTGCGGCAGGGGGAAGGGCTGGGGGCTCGGGTACCACGTGGGGCAGAACCAGCAGCACCTCCTGCTGCAGTCAGATTAGCACCCAGTGTGCGTGCTTGTGTGTGTGCATGCCCAGGCACACGTGTGTGCACGTGTGTGCATGCCCATGTGCATGTGCATGTGTGTGACTTTAGCTCCTGTTCCTGGGGTGTCATGGTTGTATGTGGATGCTCTTCTGCAAAGGGCAAGGAATCGTGCTGAGAACATGGCTGTCAGAGGTGTCTCTGTGACATCACCAGGGGCCTTGCTCAGAGCTGCCACAGGGCGCAGCAGACATACGTGGGCTCTGACCATGAGGAAGTGGGTCCCAGTCCTGTCTTAGCTGCAGAAGCCACGAGACCTGGGCAAACCCGTTGGCCCTCTGATGCCCCCTCCTGGCCCAAGTACCTGGGAACCTTAGGCAAGTCAACTTGACCTTTGCCTCAGCTCCCTCCCCCACCCCAAGTTGGGTACAACGATGGCACCTGCCCCCAAGTTCTGGGGAGAACTGAGGGAGGGAAGATGCGGGAGGAGCCCATCCCAGTGAGCCGTGTGGAGCCAGGCCTGGGGGGTGTCAGCTCCCCCACACTCCGGACGAGAAGCACAGTGATGCTCTCCGACCCAATGTGAGTCCCCACAGAGGCCACACTGGCGGCAGCTGCACTGGCAACAGCTGCTGCCCTCCACGCAAAGACGGGGACACGGGACACTCTCGCTCCCTTGCCTGTCTTCCTGGCTGGAGAAGCTCCGGGCAACACTGAGGATCTCCATCCAAGTGACATCTTCAGCTAGAACACCCCGCCGAGGACATGTGTTTCTAATACCTTGTCACGTGGTGTGGTGGGCCGTGCACTCCTTCCAAAGCTGAGACCAAAGAGAAAGACTTAGAAACAAACCATCTTTTCCCTTTTTTTCTGAAGATCATGGTCATTTAAAGGCCTTGAAAAATAGATACTAGGAGCAGGGCTAGTGGCTGACTTCCTTTTTAGAAAACTACATTATTTTGAAATAACCGTGACATTAAACTGTTCAGTATTCAAACAGACTGAACCAATTATGACAATTATTCTATAAGTGTCTATTTTAAGACTCAGCTATAACCAGGAGGCTGCAGAGTTTCCTTGGTTGGGAAGCACTGTTGAAATCGGTGTCTGTTTTCTTCTCTGAACGAGAGGAAGTGAGAGTGACGTTTTGGTGAGGGCTGGAAGCTGGCGCGCTGGGAGGGAGAGGTCAGAGGTCGGCCTTGTCCAAAACCACGCAGTAGACAGCTGCGCTTCCTGGAACGTTTCCCCGAGCCTGTGCCCTTCCCACTGCACTCGGGGTCACATTGCACCCCCATCGGTCATGGGGGACACGGCGGCTGGGTGGACGTGTCGTGGTGGACGTCTGGCCCTGGCACATGGCCAGCACAGGAGCTGGGTCAGTTCCATTTTCATCCTCGTTCCTCCCTTTTTCACTTGTTTATATTTCTCGTGTCATTTCATACTTATTATCGCTCTACTTACAAATGCTATTTAATGTCAGTAAACCCTACCCCAAAGGCCCTGAATCCTAAAACAGAGTCCCGCAATTATTCCAGGCATCTGTGAGCAAAGGCAGAAGCTGCCACTAAGTGGAGGTCACTGAGCTTCTGAGGCTTTGACACCGGGGCCTTGCTGGTCCTGGAGAGTTTAGCCAAGGTTTAGATTCCCAGGGTCAGCCCCTTCCCAGGGATTAGCCAAGTCCCAGGACTGCAAACAGCTCCCCGGGGCACCTTTCCAGTGCAGAGCCCACCCTCTCCTCTCCAGGCTCCCACACTCAGGGCCACCACCCCCCTGCCCTGAGCGCCCAGGACAGGGACTGGACAATGAGGGGCTGCCCCTGCATCCCAGGCCGCTGATGTGATCCAGACTGGCCAAACCCAGGCCCGCTTGCTCTGCTGGGCCCCTTGCACCCTGCAGAAAGGACGGTGAAGGCTTGTTTCCACACGTTCCACGAGGTCCCCCTTGTTCCCCCTCTCCCCCCGCCACTCCCGCCACCTCCTGACCGACCCTGGTGCCTCCTGGGGTGGGCTCGGAAAGGCAGAGCGGGGCGGTTTCACCTGGGACGGGACCTTTCCCCCGGTTTGACTAAAGAGGTGACCGGTCTTGGAGGTCCCTCAGGGTTTGTGGACACCTAGGCACCTGCCTTAAGTTGTCTTCACCACAGAGAAAGAAAAGCCCAACTCCTGCGGGAGGACCTCCACCTGCGCTGGTCCTCAGGGGCAAGAAGGAAGCCCCCGCTATCGTCGGGACACGGCAGCCTTACCCCTGCACACAGCCGGCAGCCACTCTCGGCTGAAATTAGAACACGAGTGTGGAACAGGGCCTCCGATCCGTCCCACATGCAACATCTGAGAGCCTTGTTTTTCCTCTGGAAACCGTGCCCAGCGGCGGATTGAATCCCAGCGCCCAGAAAGCATGTGTGTGCCGGTCCTTTTGTTTTTCTCTGACAAGCGGAGAAGCCACAAGTGCTAATTGAGGGGAAACGGAACGTTTGTTTGGACGGCGCCCAGACAGCTCTCTGGAGGGTTGCTGTTATACATTATTGCTGTTACTGCGCGTACCTCACCTTTCCTGCTGCCCCGTCCACTGGTCAGAGAAGACACTGCTCTTCCCACGGCTGCATCTCCGGTTCATGTTAGTTCTGTTCGCAGGTCAACGTGCATCCGCCCTGATCTCCTTTTAAATCGTTGTATTGAGCGCTCGTCCGTAGAAGCACCGGGTCGACGACCCGGGTCTGCGCCCACTGTCTCCCGGACGGGCCCTGGGCCCCGAGCTCCCGACCCCCCGACGCCGATGGGCCGTCTGGGCGTGAACGCCGAGGGCAGTTCTGCTCGGGTCTCTTCGTCCAGCCCCAGGTTTTCCTGTTGTTGCTGTCTCACCCCGAGGCCGGGACTCTTGCGTGGGCAGCGCGAAGAACAATGACCGGGAAACAAACGCGTCTGGTTCCTGGGCGCCCGGGTGCCGACCCTCCGCTTGCCTTTGCAGTTTTTTTCACTTTCATTTGAATACGTGGGTCCCTCACTTGTTCTCGTGCCTCTGTCTTCCCTGCCCTTAAGCATCCAGGCGTCACAGGCCGGGTCACCCGGCCCCGGGGCCCCCTCTCGCAGTCAGTGTACGAAGGGAACTGAGGGCGCGGCCGCACGCAGAGAACGCGCACGTGCATGCCAGCGGCCTGCAGGTGAGGCGCGTGCACTTGGGCAGGTGGGCATGCCCCCACCTGTCTGGTTCTGTGGGACCCAGACTCCGGAGTAAGGGGTGGTGAGTATTGCAGGTTTGGATGACACGTGCAAGCTGATTTTGTCTGAATGACCCTGTTCAGTGACAAATACCAAAGTGACAACGCAAACACCCACAATGGCCATCGGGAAGACGTTCCTCCAGAGCAGAACTCCGAGGGGCGGGATGCGCCAGAACACAAGGAACCCTTCACGTCGTCGGGAGGCAGGGAGGGACGGAGGACATCGTGACAAGGACGTGTGCTGCGGTTTCTGCGGAAGGGACGGATGAAGAGGGGCGAGCAGCGTACCCCAGGATGGCCCTGGGTGAGCTGGGCAGGTGGGCAGTGGCCCTGGGCGTGAGGCCCGCAGAGCAAGGGGCCTGGCTGTGGGCTGCGCATTGGTGGGTCTGTGTGTGAAGAGCTCGCGCCCAGCGGAACCGTTTGCTATCTCAGGGAACTGGCCAGTCCTGGCTCAGCCCTCCCTCCCTCAAGGGTCAGCAGGCCCCGGGGTGTCAACGACCAGAAACTCTGACAGTGCAAGGCCTGGTCAGCATGGCATCTGGGCTGAGGAGCCCGCTGCCAATGGGGAGGTCTGAGGCCGGACTGACTGCGAGGGCAGCAGCCCTGAGCCCTTGGCCCCCCAGGGCGGCTCCAACCGACATCGTGTTGGCACCAGTTCAGAGAACACTCGTTCCTGTACGTTTTTGGTGGGCGCACGAGAACGCACATGCCTGCTTTGTCCCCCCACCCGGCCTCTGCATGAAGAACCATCTCCCCACTTCTTGGCCACCCGCTGTGTAAACCTTGTCTAACCGGTAACTTTGGGATTCGATAGCTATGCGTTCAGCCAAAAGTTCCATTTTAACATCTTGTCACATGAAGTTTATTCGGCACTGACTTAATTGCTGGCAGCCCCAAAGCTGTGCCTGGACAGCACACGCCTCTTCGGTTCCCACAGCGTTACCCCCTAAACACCAGCATAGAGCACTCCCCAGTGAGCCCGGCTGCGGGCTGCCCCGTCCAGGGGACCCCTGGGTGCTCCTGGTAGGATCCCGTCCACAGCAGATGAAACCTGACATCGGCCCTGGCTGGTATGGCTCAGTGGATGGAGCACAGGCCTGCAAACCAAAGGGTCACCAGTTCGATTCCCAGTCGGGGCACACACCTGGGTTGTAGGCCAGGTCCCCAGTAGGGGGCGTGTGAGAGACAACCACACACTGATGTTTCTCTGACTCTATTTCTCCCTCCCTTCCCCTTTCTCTAAAAATAAATAAATAAAATCTTTTAAAAACCACTGAAATCAGTAAATATTTACTCGTTCATACATTTCTCCTCCATGATTGGCCTGGCGACTGCTTGCCCGCGGACAGCATCAACAGCAGAGACAGGATGGCCCTCAGCTGTGCTCTCAAGGGACCCAACACGCAAAGAACGGGTTTGGGGGGGCCACTGGCGTCCAGTCTGTTTACACAAACGTGCTGACTTCAAGGACCAGGGTCACTTGGTCTCCACCCGCGCCCTGCACAGGTCTCCCTCCTCACGGTGTTCTCTGGCCGCCCCGCTCCGCATAGGGAGCTCATTCTGGATTCCCATCAGCCCACCTGAGGCTGCGCAGCCCGCAGTTTCCGGCACCCAGCGACCCTCCTCAGAAAATCCAGCGTGACCCCCAGGAGCCCCCGCTCTGGGGTCCCCGTGTGGTGCTGACGAGAGCAGGCCGCCGCACGTAGTCCCCAGTGGCACGCGCACGCTGGGTCTCAGCGCTGACCACGTCCCCCAGGACCGCGCTCCACGGGCGGTGCGCCCGGGTCCCTCTCTGCTGTGGTCTCCCAGGGAAGCACCGGGTGAAGACACCCCGGGGAGGGACAGCCAAGGCCGGGATGGGTCTCTCCACGCAGACCTCGCCTTCGTCTCGCGGAGAAGGTCCCGCGGGGCTGCAGGGTCTCCCGGCTCAGCTTGGTGGTGAACGGGCCGCAGGGACGGGGACGCCAGTCCGCCCCGCGCTTCTTCCCAGAGACGCGTGTTAAGTGTGCCGTTGTTTTGCCAAGCGAGGCCAAGGAGCCCTTAAAACCAAGATCTGTTTCCTTTAACTGAAACGAATAAAAACAATGCTATCATGTCATGTGAATAATGGATTTGGAATGCTGGAGACTGGACTTCTCGCCAGAACCGTAAATCGTTGATAGAAAACAATGGCTTGGGTTTTTTTTTTTTATTACTTTAAAAATTGAACTAACATCCGGGCTATTTAACTGTGAATAGAAAACAAAAATGAGTTGGAAGGGCTGGAGTTTGTTTCAGAAAAACATCTATTTTTTTAAGCGGTGATCCCGAACTGCTCTGTGTGGGAGGAGGCTGGGGGCAGGGCTGCGCCGCCCTGTTTACGCTGGGAGCGGGCTGCGCGCCCCCCGGCCCTGGCCCCCCACTCCCTGCCAGACCCCAGACGCGTTATGGGCACAAACCTGGGGTTTCATCGGACTTGGTAGAGCCACCAGGAGCGAGGGCTTCACGCAGACTCACACGTGCGTCCCCTCCGCCCGTGGCCCGTCCCTCGGCTTCCTCGGGACTGTGAAAGCCCTTCCACACGTGCGTGTCCCGGCGTGGCCCCTCTGGGGACAGGCCCTCCGCCTCCGTGAGCGGAGATGTCATCACTGCGCACTTGCCCCCGGGGAGCAGCCCTGACCGGTGGAACCCCCGCCGGGGAGGGAGCCTGTCGGCCCACGGAAGGTGCTGCCGCATACCCTTCTGGCCTGGGTGCCTCCCGCTGAGAAGCCAGCCGAGTCTGGTGCCCTCTCCTCGGCCGGGCTTCCTGGCGTCTCGTCATTCCCCGTGGCCTTCGGCCATCACCGGTCGTCACCAGTCCTGCTGGATGCGCCAGACGCGGGTTTCCTTTCACTCCTCCCGCAGGAAGTTCACGGAAATTCCGAACATCTGTGGAGGGTCCCCCGAGTGTGTCCCCTGCATGTGGCCGTGCTGGTCACTGGGTTCTTCCTGTGTTGTTTCGGTCCGTTCTCTGATTCTCCCGTGAGCGGGGTCCGAGCTCTTACCAGGCCGTTGGTGTTTCTGACTTCGGTTGTTGGGGGTTTAACTTATGTCATTAGTACCAGTTTCCTTTCTGAAGGCGCTGTGCCCATTTTGACAGTTTTATCTCCCTGAGTTTGAACAGGGTTGCTTTTCCCCTGGAACATAATAAAGAAATACTGTAAAATTGTATCTGATTCTCCACTGGGCTTCGCTGATCTGTATTTAGTACCTATGGTTTCTCTGGAGTGTTGTTCACACTCTCTTATCTCATTGTGGTTGGCGTAATCGGGTGTTTTCTTTTGAGAATTTTATTTAAAAATACACATTTTAAAGTGAGGCCTAAAAACATGTAGCATTCCTCCAGAAAACATTTGCTTTCCCCAGGTTCTTGGCCATGTTTCAGGGTCGCCTCAGTTCAGCTGCAGGACTTGAGATCGGCCACAGAGTTTAAGGTCGGTTCAGTCACCGCGTGCACCCCTGCTTCCTGCTTCATGCCGCGTGTCCGCAGGCCCAGGGGACACAGCTCCCCCCATGGGGGGGGATGCGGAACCTGTCAGGGCTGCTGAGAGCCCGCTCCCAAGCAGCTGTGTAGGGATCCGCAGACTTTAGCAGAACACGTGATTTTACGTTTCTGTTTTTTCTTTTCTTTGCCAGGCCTTAGCTTTAAAAGCTTTATCTTTAGGTAGCTGCAGCCTAATTGTGTTCTTCCTGCTTTATCGGCTTTCTCATCGGAAGGAGACAGCTGGTTCAAAGGGACCGAGTCTGCCCTGACTTGATGCTCAGTCCCAGGGGCTGACTCCCTCCTCCTCTGGCTTTCTGGGTCTGTCCTCCTCCTGGCGCACCGTGGAGGTCCCCTGTCCCCACCCCCTGAGACTAACGCGCTGTGTAGCTGACTGTGACCGGTACACTGTCAGCAGAGGCAACGTTGCAGTTTGCAGGCAAGGTTTGTGGCTGGTGCGCACCCTCCCCCTTCTCTCTGCCTCTTCTCCGTCCCTGCCCTCTCCGTGCTTATCTCGCCCCCGAAACACCAGCAAATCACTAGCTGGTCTTCACGATGTGTCTGGATTCTGACCTCTTCTCCCAGCAACTTCGATCTCAGCCGCTGTCCCCAGGAATACCCCATCTGTCATTCCTGTTTATGTTGTGGCCCCCTGTGGGTGATTCACAGAGCAGAAGCCGGCATGGATCGTCTGAAACAAAAGTCCAGTCATGCCCTTGTTCTGTTCCACCTCCTACAGGGATTCTTCACGTCCATTAGAGGCAAAGCTGAAGCTCTGACAGTCCTAACAAGTCCCCGCCCTTCTCTCTCTGCTGTCTGGGGTCAGCTCTCCCATGACCCCGGCCTCGTGGGCTCTCCCTCGGACCCTCCACACCCACTTCCCTGCCAGGGCCTTGTGCCCGCCCCCTCCCTGGTTGGCACCCCCCCGAGGCACGTGCCTCCTCCTGACAGGTCCTCGGAGGCACTTGTGTCTGACGCGGACACAGTTATTTTCTCCTCCTCCCTTCCTGCCCCGCACCCACAGCATCACCGACCAGGGAAACCTCGGGCTGTGTGTGCTCCGGTCCTGGGTTTTCCGAAGGGCCTATCCCTGGGGCCAGGCCCATGGCAGGTCCTCACTGGGAAATTCTCAGTCATAGAGTCGGGCAGGTGACCTCTGAGGTCCCTTTCAGGTGAGGCGTCCAAGGATTCTCAGATGCTGTGTTCGTGTCAGTGTGCCCTGTGGCAGAGCCGAGTGCAGGGCCATGCCTGAGACAGCGGCGGCACTTTGGCATCTGTTTGGCTCCTCGGCACCGGCCGTTGCCACGGCTCTGAGCCCCCTCCTTTTGTGAACCAAACAGATGAGTCACCGGGGAGGTCGACAGATGAATCCCCTGCACGCAAGCCCTTTGCAGAAACAAGAGGACGGAAGGTCTGTGTCGAGAGGAGAGTCCAGGAGGGAGGTCCCGGAGGTGACCCTGCTTTGAATCTGCAGGGTAAATGGCCCCGGTTTTTCGAAAGGCTGGCGTACAGCGGGGGACCCAGCTGGTGAGCAGGAGCGGAAAGTGATGGTTAGTGACTCCGTTCTGTGCCACGACCCCAAGCCCTCTGGCGACCCTTACTCAGACGGTGAATAAGTGCAGATAAAAAGGAGCTTAATACCGGGAGTCATTAGGGAAACATAAAGAAAAGTTGCGATTATATCCCTGTGGGAATGGCTGCCATCAAAAAGAGGAGGGCTTGGGACTCGAACACACTGTTGGTGGGGACGTGAGCTGGTGCAGCCACTTTGGAAAACAGTGTGGCAGGATTTTTTTATTGTATTTTTTCCCCCATTACCATTTATTCTCCTCATACTCTCTTCCACCCAGTGTGGCAGTTTTCTATGAGGTTGAACACACCCCTACTTCATGACTGAAGCTTCTCACTTGTCGGCTTTTACCCACGCAAGTGAGAGCAGCCACCCACGCGGAGACATGCCCACGAATACTGATCTCAGCCCTGCCGGGACTGGGAGGCAGATGCTCGTGACCTCGCGAGTGGACCAGCAGACTGGGCTGTGTCCACACAGCGGAACGCTCAGCACCAGGCAGTAACAGACTCCAGTGCCAGGTGCCAGGTAAGCCTCAGAATAATTAGGACGTGTTGAAAGAAGCAAGACAGACAGAATCAGCACTGTGTGGTTCTGCTCATAGAAAATCCCAGAAGTGTTGAGTTGACCTTCAGGGACGGGAAAGCAGATTTCCGGCTGCCTGGGGATGGCGGGGGGTGGGAACGGGAGGGAAGGACCCCATGGGGCGCTCGGAGGTTTTCGGGGCAAGGGTGAGCTCATTTTCTTGACCATGGTATCGGTCCCACCGGTGCACATGTGTCTGAAATGTCACCGAACAAGAAGCTGTGTTGATACCTCTCACCACGTACACAACTGACATGCTGAATTCCTGATTTTCCTTCCCCTTTGTTGTCCACAGGCTATTGGTCACCAGGAGCTTCGTATCTTAACACAGCAGCACCCTGGGCCCTGGCTGGTATGGCTCAGTGGACTGAGTGCTGACCTGAGAACCAAAGGGTCACTGGCTCGATTCCCAGTCAGGGCACATGCCTGAGTTGTGGGTCAGGTGCCCAGTAGGGGGCATGGGAGAGGCAACCACACATCGATGTTTCTCTCCCTCTTTTTCTCCCTCCCTTCTACTCTCTCTAAAAAATAAAAATTAAAAATAATAAAAAAAACAGCAGCAACAACAAATGCAGGCTTCAGTGCCTGGGAGACCGGGCTCAGCTTCTGGGTTGTTTCGTGTACTGAGTGAACTGGGTGAGTTGCTCAGGGCCCCACACTGGAGTTCTGCACTGTTCACGGGGGCGGGGGCGGGGGAGGACGCCTGCTTCGCACATATTTGGGAAAATCGAATAACGACTTCGAAATAATCTCTTGTCACCTGTAGCACAGGTGACAAAAAATCCACAAAGGTCACTTCATGCTGCTGGCTGCCTGGGACCACGCAACCTCTGACAAGTCACCCATTGTATCCACCCTGTTCTTTCCAAACGTAGTGTCAGAGTTCACAGGACGTTCCCTTCATCCTGGACGTGGTCTGGTGTCCTGGGGACTGTCACTCTGAAACAGCGCCTGGTGCCGGCACACACTGATCGTCCCCCAGTCCCTGGACTGATTGTTGTATCTCTCTTCGTAGGTCCTTCCTGCACCCCAAAGCCTTCAGCATCCCTGATCACCTGGAACAGATCCTGAGGCCTGCATTCCAAAAAGAACACGTTAAGAAGTCACGTGACGTTCCCTTCGGGCACAGATTGTGCTGACTCAGGAGAAAGGGCGGCAGGCGGAGGCCTCAGATGTCAGGTGCCACCATGCAGAGGCCAGGCGGGCACCCAGCTGTGGCTCCTGCAGCTGCCGCAGGAGTGACTCGCCTCGCCGTTGGGGCCAGAAGGCGTTCCAGTGAGGAGTCTGAGCAGGTCGCAGCCTCGCGCAGGAGGCGGCGTCGGGGCGCGCCTGTTCTCAGCAGCTCCGCTTTATCTTCTTGCCCAGAAAGGAACTTCCCGTCCCTCCGAACGCCGGCGTGCGCTGTGCTTCCTCGTGGATAACCGAGTGTGCTGGGCAAGTTCCAGTGAGGACGGACGCAGCTCAGGAGTATGCCAGCCACATCTGCACATCCGCGTCGCACACTTATATTCCTGCGGATGGGACGTTTTTTTGTGCACCATGCAATTTCTTTTGTTTTTAAATCTGTTACTGTATTTTTTTCCATGGCCACTTCACCCCCTTATTCCTCCCTCCCACCAGCACCCCCCACACCATTGTCTGTGTCCATGAGTCCTTTTTCCTTTTGCTCGATCCCTCCACCCCTCACCTCCTGGCCTTGCCACAGAGCCGTCATCTCTGTGAGTTCCCAAGCCTGTTGGAAGCTCGAAAAGCTCGAAGAGCATTTCAGGGGAAATTGTCAACACTCCTACAAGAAGACCGTGACTGGTTATCACGTCAGCGATCAGACCGTGGGTCTGGCCTGGCCCCCGATTTTTAGAAATGCTTGCAAACTGTGCGAGGGTTTCCAGTGATCACTGATGGATCTCCGGTATTGGGGAAGGGGGGTCACCGGCAGTTACAGTCTGAGTCCCTCCGCCTGCCCCACCACAGCAAACAAGATGATTCTGGAAACCAGATCAACAAAGGAATGCCCTTCAGCACAGATTCGACACCGCGGCTGAGGGGAGAAGGACAGGGCTCTGCTCGATGACCTGCGGAGCACGTGGCGGTGCGAGGCGCGGCCTCTCTCGCCCTGACGCTGTTCCTGCCGAAGTCGGCTGGAGTCTCGGGAGTCGAGTCTCGGGAGTCATGCAGCCAGTTCCCTAATTTACCAGGTGGAGTCCTGTGAATTGCTGGCTGTAGGTCAAAGACAGTCAAGGAGGAGCACGCACACCTCACTTGCCCCAGATCGTGATTCACCGACTATTTTGCATTGATTTGTTTCCATGAATATTTTGACATGTTTCTCACATCATTGCGAACCTGCTCAGAGGTGTTAATGACTTCGCTTGCCCTTGGTCGCAGATGCCACGCGTCCGTCTGAGCATTCTCTGTAATACTGAGTTCGCCCCATTGGTTTTGTCACAGTTTGTTTTATAGGGGTTGTCTCTGGGAATACAGCCTTGTGGCCATTTTGGATTGTGATTCAGAACATACTTGAGAAACACAAAGGACAGATTATATCAGTATTCAGAAGACATGTAACGCGTGTTATCAAAGTAAGGTCTAGAAAACATCAATAATGGGAACGCCTGTGGGTCCCACCCTATTTCCCCTGACCCCTGGCGTCTGGCTGAAGGGCCGCTCCCTCCTGGGACCCCTGAGTCAGAGCAAGGTGGTGAGGGAGGGCCGGCCACCCGCCCTCTGCTTCACTCCCCATCGTGTGGGCAGGGCCCGGTACCCAGCTGAGGCTCAAGGAGGATCCACGAGGCTGACCAGGTGTGGGAGGTGGACCTGGCTGGCTCTCCGCCTTCCCCTTTCCACCCCCCCCCCGCCCCCAAGGGCTCGAGCTCCTACTCAGGAAGCGAGGTGGGGAATCAATGCCCCACTTCCAGGGGAAGGTGTCAGCAGAACCACGGGCTGAACGCCTGCCCTCACCTGCCAATGAGGAGATAAAGGGAACACTAAAAAAATGCTAAAAAAAAAAGTAGAGGGCAGGAAAAGAGCAGAGCAGAGGATAAATAACAAAGAACAAAAACAGGCACACAAACCCGAGTGTATAACCCATTAAATGTATAGGTCACCACCACTGATTAAATCCGAAGAGTCGGTGAAAACAGAGACACAGAGTCAGAGACGTGGAGACAGGTGTGCCGCACGAACTGCACGCACACGAACCGCAGTGCCGACGCAGCTGGTGGGTGCCTTTCCAGAGCCCGTGCGGCCCTTACTCAGCGCACAGCGCCTGGGCCTGAGAGGCGCAGGGTCCGAACCGTGTGCCGTACGCTCGCTCCTCGCAACAGAACTAGTGAGAGGTGAGTGACAGCAAGCGACCGGAAAGTCCTCAGGTCGTTGGACACCAAGCAAATAACGTTGGTGAAAGGAGGAGGTCACAATCAAAACTAGAACATATGTTTTTAAATGAAGAAAAATGAAAAAAAAAGGATGAAAGATCACATTTCAAATCATTCTCAAGGGAGATGCGGGCTTTAAACGGTTCTGTGTGAAGGAAGGAGGTGGAAAATGCGTGGTCCGACTTCCTGCTGCGACAATCTGTGTTGTGTCGTCCCTGACAACTGTCCTGGCCGAGACGTCAGCCCGCAGCAGTGCGGTAAGAACCGAGTCACGTTTCTGCTGGTGCGTTCTGTTATGCAAGAGCATCATTAAAAAATGCTGAGGATTGGAAAGTGCTGCCAGCTCAGAGATGAAAGGAACTACAAGACAGGCTGTTTCGTATCTATTAATATTGTGACACTTTAACTTGTGTTTTGAGTGGAGAGAGTGTAATTTCTATTTGCACATTCTACGGCTCTGCTCACATAAGAGCGACTCGGTTGAGTGTCGAGCGTGGGCCTGCGTCCCGGAGTCTTTCGCTGAATCTCAGCTCCGTGAGTGAAGAGACAGACAGGAACTACTCAACAAAGCTCGGATTGGGTTAGAGACGGAGACCCACGTTCATTCACTGACTCTTCAGTGACTTCCCATGGAAGCCTGAGGGTCCAAAGCAAGACCGTGAGGACGAGCTCCCCGCCCTCCAGAAGTGGATGAACTTGCTCGGACGAGATGAACGTCCCGGGCCTCACTTCCAACTCGCTGTGAACTGCGCCTGAACTCGGGAGGCCTGCAGCCTCCCGCCCGCCCCGCGCCCTCCGCGTGGGCTGCCTGCGAGGAGCCAGGTGTCAGCGAGCCAGACGCTCCGTCCCAGCGGGTCCTCGGCTTCCTCCAGTCGGCTGGGAGCACGGACAGCTGGGTTTCATTACGGTTTCATGGGGCTTCACCTGACACGACACTGGAGGAGTGTAAACCACTAGACACAAAAGTCCCTCAGTGTTTATAGATGAAGGACCAGTTCTCGGCGATGCCTGGGCTCTGCTATTCCACTTTCCTGACAGTGATTCACTGGCCTCAGCGTGGCCCACAGGCTCTGGTGGCACAGCCTCGACCAGCTCTTCCAGGCACAGCCCGGACGGCCTCTCGGCTGTTGTCCGGGCCACATCACCTGGCGCACCCCTGCCCCCTGAACGTGCCTTCAAGATGCTCACACGCAAGTTCCTCAGCTGCCTTTTCTCTGGGGGCCTGCCCAGTGGAGCCCCCCGGTCCAGTGTGGTTGCATTGTCCCTCAGCGGGACGCCTGGGCAGGTGTCTCTGATGGATGGAGCCTGGGTCTCTCCCTTTCTCTCTGCTGGCCGGGTGCATGGGGGTGATGCCGGCCAGCTCGGGGGACCATGCAGGTGCAGTGGGAACAGAAGCTAACGCGGAGAAGTGAGTTAGTGAGATCGTCTAGGCCCAGGAATGACACGCCTGGGAGCCCGTGGCCGGCGAGAGGCAGGTCCTGTGACCTAACCCAGATACACTTCTGTTCTGTTCGTTCATTAATTTCGCCTTTTCGACCCCACACATCAGTGCAATCACATTGTACTTTCTGTGTGTCGGTTGGTCATTCTGTCTGACTTACGTCACTGAGCGCCACGCCCTCCAGGGCCACCCTCACTGACGTACACGGTGATCGTCCACTTTTCTGCGGCTGAGCAGAACCCCTTTGTACGGGCGCATCCCTCCTCTTTACCCGCCTGCCCATGGACGGGCCCTTGGGCTGCTTCCACCCCTTGGCTATTGTAAGTGACGCAGCACAGGACACAGCCTGTGAGATTTCGAGGGCAAGGTTAGCGCTGCCCACCTGAGCCCGACATGTCATGTTAGTGCCGTGTGGGGAAGAGGCAGCTCCGACTTGAGGCTGCAGGAGGAAAGTGAGAGCCGCGAACTGGCTGGTGGTCGTGTCCTCGACCCACTTCCCACCCCCGTGTCAGGGATCTGCCACGCGTGCCGACTGCCTGGCTTACCCCCACGAGTCTTCCGCTGGAAGTGGAGGTTATTCCGATGAGGAAATGAAAACAAACAAGGGGCAAAACCATGAGAAACCTGGGGTGGGTCCCATGTGGAGTCTGCACCCCCATCTTCCAGTACCCGATCCCCGCGGGTTTGCCGCTTTCATTCCCACGGTCACCCCTAGAGGCCGCCCCCCCCCGAGAAGAGCTACATGTGTCATTACCTCCCCTTTCACCCCAACGTTCTACTCTTTTCTTACAAACCTCTACCTGCAGCCCCACCCTTCTGTATGGCAACCAAAGTAAAGTACGTTCCCTCAGCCGCTTCCCTGCACCTGTGTCCTCTGCTCTCCTGGGACTTCCGGTTGCTCTCCCTCTGGATCACCACCCTGACCTACGAGGGACAGACGAACAGGTAACAGACAGAGGATAGGCGGATGGATGACGGCAGATGTATCGGTGGGACACAACTTAAAGAGAGCAGGGATGCATTTATTTTTCTTTTCTCGCTCTCTCGGAGCCCTTGTCACAGGAAGTGACACAGACAGGAGCTTGGGTGTGACAGGCTGGGGAGGCCGTGGGACAGGGGAGGGAGGCCCGGGTGAGGGGCAGCCGTGACTGCAGCAGAGTTGTCCGTCGGGTGCGGTGCGTTGGCACAGGTCCCCGGCGAGTCCGCGCACAGGCAAGCCTCTCGGCTCAGGTGGGTGACGCAGCAGCAATGCAGAGCATGGCCCCGGGGCAGGCATACACGCCTCCCGCTTCCAAAGCATCTGCTTCTGAGTATTTAATGATTAACACTCCACCATAATTGGCCTAATCAAGACTGGGCACGTCCCACGTGGGGTGCCCAAGCCCAAGACCGCAGAACAGCAGCCGCCGCCCGCCAGCTGGCGCGGACACGATAATGACATCCCCCCCCCCCACGCGCCCTCTCGACAGATGAGGTACGAGATCCGGACGCCTCATTTTGTCAGACACAGATGCCGCTTCTCCACCCCCTTGGAAAGCATTTTAATCCGTTCCATCGCTAGGATCCGAAGGACGCCTGTCTGAAAGTTGGGTGCCCGCTGGTGACGCGAGGGGACGTTGCGCAGCAGGGGGGCTGCGCGCACCTTGGAACGCATGTGTCTGCACGGTGCGCACGCAGGCCAAGTGGAAGGGGCATGGGCTCAGCTGCTGGGTGGGAGGGTTCCTGCCACTCAGGACCTGTGGGCGGGAACTCAAACAATGAAAGTGGGCTAGGTGGGTCAGAGTGAAAGAAGATTCCCAAGTCCAAACACAAGCACGAAGCCTTTGAAGACGTTTCAGACGCTTCCTCGCTGTAGAGACTTACAGCCCCAGCGCTTCCGTGGGCAGCGTGTGGGCCATCCTGGGGGGAGGAGACATGACCTCTGACATATGGGTGGTTAGCGTCCCCCTTGGAACGGAGACTGAACCCCGGGCGATCCGTCCTGCGCCCCTGAACCTGCCAGCGCTCTCCTGTCTCCTGACGCCCGCAGATCGGCTTCTGGAACAAAGCGGGTGTGTCCTGACCTTGTGAGGCCGCTCCTCTGCTTCCCCCTTCAAGAGAAAGATGTGTGTTTGTCCGTGCTCCACGTTCGTTATTCATAACGAGCGCACAGGCCGCAGCCTTGGCTCTCCAGAGAGCACAGGACCCCGCCTGCGTTTCCAGTGAGGCAGCGGTGCCGCTTCTCCTCCGCCCTGGGGCTGGGCCTCTCAGGTTTGACTGTGCAGGGGGCTGGCACTTCGTGGGGTTCTTTCTGAGTGTTGCCACCTGCACGGAGCCCCAGAAGCTGGGAAGCAGTGAAAACACTTCACGTTGGGAGCGCAGAGACTGAGCAAATGCACGGGAAAGATGACCTCAGCGCTGGGTCTCCGAGCGCTGAGCGCATGATGCCACGTGACGTGCACAGTCACCAGCACGATGCACGATGCACTAGATGGCATCTCCGGTGTGGACCAGGGTCCCGCACAGCCCTCCGTGTGATCGGGGTCCTGCAGGATGCGGCACAGTCACTTGAGTCTGGAGGCCACGGCCCATGTATCTCTGCAATTGGCTGATGGGAGCCTGCTCCTCAGGGTGCACTCTGTCGAGGGCAGCACGCTGCCCAGACCTGGGGGGGAGCACTGGCCTTAGAACCTGGGAGCGCAGGGTCCTGGTTGCCTCCACGCTGCTTCTGCAAGTGCAGGGGGAACTGCGGGCTCCGGCTGCGAGCCGAGAATGCCACTGTTTGGGTGGTGGACTGCACTTCAGCGAGTGTTCCTACAGAGTCACTGAGTCGTCCCCCTTGGTGGCGGCACAGCCAGATACCCCCAAATGCCTCACTGGTTTCACAGAGCAGAAGACAGAGACCCAGAGAGGCCGGGTGGCCACCAGCAGGTTCCAGGCCGCGCTCTGTGGAGGCGACAGCTGTTCGCAGAAGGGCGCGTGGGGGCGGTGACCTGGGACGGCTCCCTGCAGACCCTTTCTGACTTGCCAGTCTGTTTCAGGGCCACACTGCCCAAGAAGTTCTGAGGGCAGCTCACTCTGTGGTCCCCAGCCTGGGGTGGGGCTGGTGGCGAAGGTCTAAGTACAGCAAGTCTACGGAGCTGCTCAGAGAGGGTGGTCACCCTTCTGTCTCTGTGCTGCCCCCCGGCCCCATCCCTGCCTTGTGCGCCCGTCCGCCTCAGGTGTCCTGGGACAGACAGGGCAGTGAGTGCGTGTCGGTGCAGTGAGTGGACGTCACACCGTCAGACGCCTAAGTCCACCTCCATCTGCGACCCGCTTCCTGCCCGGGCGCAGCGCACTTACCGCAGGTGGCATTTCAAAGGCACGAGGTTGGGCTCAGAGATGCAGTCTGCAGGGCCTGGGAGGCCCGAGGGCTGTCCCCTGGGCGGGGGCGAGTCCCTCAGCCCCGCTGGCCTTGCTGCCCTCGGTTTGCCCGGGAAACGGTGGTGGGGACTCAGCAGGCTGTAAGGGCCTGAGAAAGGGCAAGTGCACTCAGAGAACGGTGGGACCTCGGATGGGGCGGAGGACGGACAGACCCGTGAGGTCTGAAACGCAGCGCTGGGCTCCGCACGGTGTGTGGTCCTGGTTCCGAGGAATCACACCGGGTCCCACCCCAGATTGGGGTCTCCTCACCCCTGTCCCAGGGCTGAGGCTTCTTGCGAGCCGGAAGCTGGCGCGTGGAGTTCTTGGAACCGCATTTCCAGGTTCCCTGTTTGCTTGTTTGTCGTGTTAAAAACAAGCAGTTCTTTTTCTTGTAAATCCAAATCCATTTATGTTTCGGAGTAAATCCAACCCATCTGCTCCTTATTTATTTACACTTACTGTAACTCATCAAAGCCCTCTGTAATAAGCTAATGTCCTAAAAGTCTTCGTTAGCAGATTAAAAAAAAAAAAAAAAGAACCTTTCATCTTGTGTTCCAGGACATTTTGCTTTGCTTTGAGAAAAGTCTCTAAGTTTGGAAAAATGTGACCTTCCATTCATTTCTGAAACGTTACTAGCTCTGTCAGTGAAGCTCAGAGAAGCAACGCTGAGCGGTACTTCGGTGAATTCGATCAGTTCTCCCTAACATTGGGCTCAGTTCAGTCCCCCAGCCTCCTCAGAATTACCGGTGGGGAGATACCTTGTTGGGGTTTGGGGGGGAGGTAAAGGGAAGGTAGGTATTGCTTCTGCTTTCATTCAAAAATCTCTTAACATATGAAGCAAATAGTGTGCATCAGGAATTGTTCAATACATGTGAGAATTTACATCGATGGTTCACCATGTAATGATATAAAAAATATCCCCTCAATTGCTGGGAGATTTCTCTGCGTGTGTAGGTGTGTGTGTGTCTGCGTGAGTTTGGGGCCGGCGTCAAGTGGAAAGTGGGGACATGTATGTTGATGCGTGGAGAATAAACCAGCGATGAAACACTCGTGGGGAATTGTCCGGGAAGACGGGCGGTGTGCTCTGGACTACCCTTTAACTTCGCTGAAAATCTGGGGTTATTTCAAGATGACAAGGGAAAAAAGCACACTGTTTAAAGCGAGAGACAGTCAGGAATGGGTTTTCAGGCCTTTTGCTCTAAACCTGTCCCCGGCACAGTTGTCTGGGTCACAGGAAGTTCCGTGCCTGATGTGAAATTCAGACTTCTCCCAGAAACTTCAAAAAAATAGTGCATTTCAAAAGTAGCGTATTTTGATAGAAAGATTTTTGAGCCAACAAAATCTGAGTGGAATTTCTTTTAGGATAACAATGACATAAAATATTCCAGGCTACACATCTTTATTTTGTCCCCACCCCCACCTGCGTTTTCTCTGCCAGGACCGAGCCTGCAGCGTCATGCTCTGGGTGAGGGGCTCAGGTGTGGAGAGAAACGCCCCAGTCAGCGCGCGGCCCCTGACCTCACGTTTCTTCAGTGTTTTCTTCTGAGAAAGGCAAAGCGCCCTGAAGAATTCCAAGACGTCCAAACAAATCCGGAAAATGAAGCAAGCAGGAGAACCCGGGGTTTGGGGGAAAGGGCTCTGCCCAGAGAGTGGGTGTGGGAGGTGGGTGCCGGCCCTTTCCCTTGGCGGCCCTGTGTGTGTCCTGCTTGCTGTGGGACCGTTGTGGCTCACGGGGGCCTCTCCAGACCGTGGGGGATGGCCGTGTTTGCCCTTCACGGCAGACCCCCCTCTGTCAAATGCAAGCACCCCATCTGGGGCCAGTGGGACCTTCTCCCCAGTGCTGTGACACCGAAAAGGTCGGGCTTTTAGTCTACCTGCCCCTGGGGTTTCTCTTCCTCACCACCTTCTGGGGCAGGGGCTGGGCAGGTAACAGCCAGCCTGGGCCACCGTCTCCTCATCACCTTGGGGCAGAGGGCCAGTGCCAGCCACTCAGAAGGGGGTGGGCGCAGGGTGGGCCAAGGACAGGAGGAGGCCCTCCGGGGCGGGGCCCTCCTCCCGAGTTCCTGCCTCCAGGTGCTGCCGTTCCACCCCTCATCGGAGCTCAGGCTCCGTTCTCCGTCTGAGGTCAGGTGGCCTGGCCTGATGTGGCCTCAGGAAACGTGTCCATTGCATCAGTGATTGCAGAGAAAGCAAAACAAACTGCCTCCCCCTTTGGCCTCCATCAGACAAAGACAGTCTGGAGTGTTTGCCAGAAAGCCCATTAGATGGGCAATTGCAACTGACTTCTCAGACCACTTTGAGAACAGAAGTCAAATATTTACTTGCTTTTCCAAGGAGACCTCCGGCGCCTGCCTTGTGGCTGGCCCTCGTGGGGTGGTGGCCCCGCTAACTCAGTGGGAAGTGTGAGTGCCGGGCTCTCCCCAGTGCAGGGTGGGAAGCCCGCCACCGAGGGGGTTGTGCGTCTCCCCAAACACACGCTGGCACCGCCCAGTGCCCTCAGGTCGGGCCTCCACAGCTGGTTATTCTGTTAGACGCCCACTGAGATTTCTGTTTAATTCAAAAATACAGTTTCTCAGTGCCTCTGGAAGCTCCTGGGCCTTGGCGTTCAGGTGGGGAGGGGTCATGCCTTCATGAACCCCCAGCCTGGAAGAGGCCGCAGGTGCACTTGGGTGTGGCCGGGGGAGCTACTAAACCCCTTCACTGGGTTGACCTCCGCTCTTGCGTTCATTCCCGGGTCACCACCCTGAGTGAGACAGTCCCCTGGGACCCCATGGCCTCCACTGGCTGCAGGGTCGAGACCCCTGGGGAGAAGCAACACAAGCTCCACCCCCTGTCGCCGGTGTCATCGGTTCCCCCCTCGGGACGTTCTGCCTCCTGTGCGGTACAGAAATCCCGGAACAGCAGGGTCAGGGACGTGAGACAGGTCAGCAGCCCCGGCCCAAGTGCGGCTCCGACCCCATGGCTGGCCCCGCGTTTCCACCCTGTGCCTGGCAGCAGCCTTCCCATGCAGAGCCCCAGGCCCCCTGCTGCACCATGCACCCCCAGCTCCCAGAGCCCCAGATGCCACCTGCTGGGTCAGGGGGACATTCCATGTAAGATATGGCACAGGAGCAAGTCTGCCCTTTGCTTCGAGAAAACGCTGCCGTCCAGGCCATTCTTACCACCTGCCTCCTCGGAAAGGCGCCCTCAACGAAGCCACGGGTGGTCACCAGGCGCGGGCGACTCCCTGGGAACAGAGCTGGGCTCCCAAGGTCCAGCTCAGCGGGTGTGTTCTCGACAAGGTCCCTCTGCGCCTCAATGTGCCGTGTCTTCCACGGCCCCCCATGTCCCCGAGTCTCAGCACACTTTGCCCCTGGTGCCCAGAATCACCACAGACATTTTTAGACGGTTTATTCCGGTTGGTCTGGAGGGGGCGGGGTCCGTTCAGAAACATGTCATTTGCCACACGGCTTCATGTGCCCACTAAAATGTTCAAGCTGGTATGAGCACAGTCACGCCGCCAGCCCTGCACCCCCTGTCCCCAGGTGTCCCGGGGAGTGCGGACGCCCCTACACACAGACCAGCACCGGAGCCGCTGTCGCCGATCCCTACACCCAGCCAAGCGCTCCACCTGCTCCACCGTTCCCCGGTTTTCCCAAAAAGTCCTGGAAAGTCCCCTCAGTCAGCTTGGCTGGGGGTCTGGGCAGGACCCCCTTCCTGTGTTCTCAGCAGTGCGGGAAGCAGGGGCGGGATGGTATAAGGCTGACTTTGTGGTCAAATTTAAATCCCAAACAGAACGGAGCAAACAGTTTCCTTTCTTCCTCCTCCTCCTTTTAAAAACTTTTCACAGTGTGCTGGAAGGACAGGGTGACAGACACTCACAAATACCATGTGCCAAGCTAGAACGCTGTCAAATAGTTCTGTTCTGTTTGATTTTTTCCCCAGCCTGTTATAGGAAAAAATTATAACAGACTTCGTGCCACGTTTTTTTGAAATTCAGAAACAAATGGTTTCTTCTTTCCTTGTGTGGAAGCCCTCCGTGGTCCCACACGTGTGGGGAGTGTGTTGTTTGCGATTTCCCAGAACACACCCGGGGAAGGCCCTCGTGAGTGAGTTAGGGCTGGATGAAGACGCTCCTGGCCCGTGGGCGGGCAGCGGCCCTGCCAGATGGACTCAGGCTGCTGCCCAGTGACCAGGGCTGTCGGGACAGAGAGTGGGCCAGGCTGGACCGTCCAAAGCACCGGGGAACCTAGAGAGCGAGGGAAGGGGGGCTGCTCATGAGCCGCCTGAGGGCTTGTGGGGCTCTGCCGCCATGGGGGCTCCCGCCACTGCCCATGGGGCCGCCCGCCCTGCACACTGGGCCCCCGAGAGCTCGGGAGGACCGCTGTGGGTGCTTCTAGGTGTAGGGGGCACTGGGCAGTGTGCTCTGCTGCCCTTCTCAGGAAGCCAGAGGAGGGGTGGGGAGGACCCCGCCCTGGCCAGCACGGCACCTGGGGCTCGGAGACGGCGAATTTAAAGAGATGGAAGTTACATCAAGTCTCCTTTGCGGCCCCGGTGGCGCGGAGCCGCAAACCGGGGAAGGGAAGAAACACCGGAGCTCACTCACGAGTGTGTGAGACCGAACAGCGGCTCCTGAACTTGGTCAGGAGTGGGTCAGGAATGAAATCAAAGGGGAAATTTGAAAACTGTGAAACAAACAGCAATGGAAACACAACCAAATCTTAGGGAATGTGGCAAAAGCAGTTCCAAGAAAGTTTGTGACAAGTAACACCTACGTGAAGAAAAAAGGAAGACCTCGAATAAACTACCTAACTTTGCACATCAAGGAACTACAATAAATGAACAGACTCAGCCCGAAGTTCAAGTTCACAGAAGAAAGGAAACAGCAAATATCAGAAGACAAATAAATGAAACAGACCAGAAAAAGCCATAGGAAAGGTAAACAACTACAAGCAGTTTTTTTGAAAAATAAACAAAATGTGCAAATCTCTAACTAGACTAAGAAAAAAACAGAAGACTCTGGTAAATAAGAGCATAAACAGAAGAGAGAGATTAAAATTGACACCCAGAAACACGAAGGACCCTAAGACACCACTACGAACAGCCGGTCACACGCCAACAGACTGGGCAGCGGAGAGGGAAAAAACACACCCCCGGAGACAGACAGCCCACCTCAGCTAACACTCGGAGAAACAGACAGTCGGGACACACCGACGGCAATCATGGACACCGAATCGAGAACCCGAAACTTCCTCGTTGGGAAGCCGAGGACCCAGTGGTTCCTCGGGCGGATCCCACCAAACCTTTAAGGAGGTCAACGGCAGTCTCTTCCGACTCCCCCGATGCTGTGTGGAGGGAGCTGCTCAGAGAGAGATCTTGAACAAGACATTGTCACCACGAAAAAGAAGCGATAAAAATTAGGTGCGGTGATGAGGCTGCTCGGGAGCCCTATGGTGACAATCCCACGCGGGGTCTCGTGGTTACGTTGTATGTCACGTGGTTACATTGTACGCGGTGTGCCCACACAGGGCCGTCTGTCAATCACAGCCCCATGAGCTCGAGCTCCAGAATGGGCTGCAGACAGCCGTGCTGCTGCCCGTCTCTCCACGGAAACTTTAAACATGACTCTTTAAACCGGTGGTGAGAACTGTTTCTCTCACAAAAGCCCCCAGAGCCCAACTTTGTGTCTGAGCGAGCACCCAATCGACGTGGGAAGGCCTCTGAGGTTTCTTCTGCTGTGTCTTTTCTTATCTTAGAGGTTTACCAGAACTTGTACGCAAGGGAGGGTAAGAAAATGATACAGGAAATACAACAAGGCTTCACATTTACTGAGAGTTTCAACGCTGTGTACTGCTCATAGTTGTTTAGTTTTATTGGCTGATTTAATTGCCACAAAACCCTGGAGTTGGGCATTCCTGTTCTCACTTTCTGTACAGGAAACAGAGACCAGAGACGGTGCCACATTCTGCCATGTTTAATGCACACTTTTTTTGCCCAAATGTTTGAGGGAAAAATAAGGGTGTGCGTTATACATGGGTAGTACTGATTCCGTATCTATATAGGTGTTTTTGAGTCTTTTATTTATGCTTATGTGTTAAAATTCTAGGAAGCAATAATGATATCCATATGTAAAGTAATATTCTGGAATACGATAATCAGTTTTGTTTCTAAATATAAATAAATAAAACACTGAATTAAAAAATTAAGACGAAAGATGTGTTTCCTGAAAGTTTGGGCCAAAAGCATGGGTGCACATTATACATGGTAAAATATGGTAAGTCCCTTGCGTGACCATGACCCCTTGAACAGCCCGGATATGGCAGTGGCCGGCAGCCCCTCATCCCGGCACCGACTGACTCCAGCCTCCGGCTGAGAGACCAAGGCCCGCTGTGCAAGCCGCCCAGTCTGGGCGTCCCGCTGTGACCACCTGTGCCCACCAGGCAGGACCCCTGCTATGGGGGGCCCGTGACATGACCTGCAGAAGCAGGAGTTCCAGACCAGCACTCACTTCCTTTCCTCTGCCCTGGGGAAGCCCGGCCTGACAAGTTTCTAAAGTCTGCTTGATCAGGCACAGTATGCGTGTATGAATGACCCTCACGGAGGTCATACAGCTGGGCGAGTTCTGACATACGTGCCCCCTTTTCCAGGCCCTGTGTGTCCCAGACACGGAGCTCTCCCAACCTACCCCCAAGTTCTCTCCTGCTCCTTCAGTGGGAGCCCCCCGGCCCGGCCCCAGCCCCAGCCCCAGCCCCAGCCCCAGCCCCAGCAGGCCTCTGCTCTGCCTTCTGTCACAACACACCAGTTGTGCCTTTTCTCCCATCACGGGAGTGGAATTGGACGGTAAAAAATGTTCTTGGTGGCGTCTGTGGGGCTTACAATACTAACTTACCCAAACCCACCCACTCCGTGTTGTTATTGACTTAGCCTAATGTAATAAACTCTACCCAGAAGTTCTAATCCCCTGTCACTGTGTGACTTAATTGTCATTCATGTTCTACTTATGTATCTTATAAATCCAACAATACGTTGTGATCTTCCCTTGATGCAATTTTGTGTCTTTCAAAGGAGCTGGGAGATGAAAGGAGTCAGTTACGTGAACGCCTGGTGACTTTCCACGAAACGGAGTAACTAGGGGGCATTGTTTCTTTGCTGTCATGTGGCTTTGTCTCTGCACACGCAGTCCCCTCTACTTCCAGGAAGTCAAGCAGCTTTTACGCAAACAATAGGCTGAATATTTTAAGACTCTCTGTCTAAACTGTCACTTGGATTGAGTCTAATTGGACCAGACGTTTAATTCTATTCTGGTAACAACCAGTGAGCAGAGACCCCAAGAACGCCAGGTGCTCTGGTGCACAGCGAGAGTCCCCTTGCGCGGTTTGTGTGAGTTTGGTGGAAGAAAGCTTCGTGTCCTGGTGGTTTGCTGACCACACTCACAACTACTGACAGGGACGGCAGGTCGGGAACACTGGATGATGTTTTGTCATGGAAATTCCTCCCGGGGGTGGCCCGCCGCACTGACCAACTGGAGACCGAAGCAGGGAGGGGCGGCTCCCACAGCCCCCACCCTCCCCGCCTGCTGTCGGCCTTGCGGGCTCTGCCAGCCCACCTGAGTCCTCAGGCTTCTCACCGATGTGCACCCCCCACTGGCTGTGTCTCTGGAGAGGCCTGGGTGGACAGCACGGCCGAGGGACACCCCCAGGACCGAGGCGATGTTTTCATCGGTGGAGCGTGCCCAGCTCCGGTTTCGCTTTTCTCCAGCGGTGAGTTTCTCCGTGTTCGTGTCCTGCTCTGTGTCCCGGGCACCCAGTGGCCAGTGGTTGGTGGTGCTGCTTTGTGTCCCTGAGTGTCCCCAGGAAGACTTGACTTCCCCCACTGTTTCTGAGCACACACTGGGGGTTGTTTCAAGGGCGGCTCATTGGTTGTTGCTGTTGTTGTTTCCCTTCCTCTGCCAGGTTGTCTGTCTGTTTGTCTGTGTTTTGCATATTTTCTCATGGGTTGCGCCCGTCTTGCACCCCTCAGGAGGCTCCCCTCCCTGGAACACCTGTCCTTTCTCTCCAGGGGACCTGCTGCCTGTGCCGTGGCATGCCCCGGCGCTGGTTCCCCCTCTCTCCCAACAAGCTGAGCCTCCGGGTACACACCCGCCCACTAGCCCCCATTTCTGCAGCATTTTCACCCAGCGCCAAACCCATGGGTGCGCTGCAGCGTCTGCCCTGGGCACTTGGCACTCAGTCGCAGATCCCAGGTGGTTCCGGGTGCAGAGCGGCCTGCGGTCCTCTCTCCTCCATTAGGCAGAACAGGGCGGGGAAGGGGTGATGGGCCATGTGATTCACTCCGTTGCTCGTGTCCACACGGACATGGATACACGCCTCAGCCTGGGTGGTGGGGTGCCCGGTGGGCCCGAGCCTTGCCCCAGATCATGCTATCCTCAGTCAGAGGAAATGGAGGAGTGAATACCTTGCCCGCAGATGAGGCAGGACCCAGCAAATGTCAGAACAGCTAACAAGGAGTGAGAAGTAGGCTTCTCTGCAGTGTGGCCATGGAGAGAGGGATGGGGACCCCCATTTTCCCACAACAGCACAGGTCCTGGCCCCGGCCACCACCACAGGGCCCCGGGGCGATGCTGGGAACCTCCACTCTCGAACTATCCTGTCCCAGCCCTCCCCTCCTGCTCCCGGGGCAGCGGAGGCCATTAGCCCACATTATAGCTGTAAACAAATTGTTCCAATTGGTGCTGGGAATGCTGGGACGGGTCTAAAAATAACCAAGCATAATGAGTTGAATTGTTTTTGAAAGTTTCTTTTTGTGAAACATAACAAACTCTGGGGGTTGGAACTGCTTAGGTGGCTCTGCCTTAAATATTGAAAGCACGTGACCTGTGTTGGCCCTGGGAGACTTCTGTGGGTGTCGGCAGGGCCCGGTGACTCTGTCGCAGGTCACAGGCCTCCTTTCCCCGGACGGAGCCTGGGCAGGCAGGCGGAAGGGAAGCCGGGAGAAGGCCCATGTCTGTTGATGGTCTCCCCGTCCTCACACCCGGGGACCCTCGCTGGGCCCCACCTGCCCTGTCCCAACCCAGTCGGGGTGAAAGGTCACTGAGAGCACAGCTGACCCTGCACAGGGTGGGGGACAGGGCGCCGACCCCCGTGCCGTCAAAGGTTCGCATACAGCTCCCGACTCCCCCGAATCTTGACCACTGGCAACATGAAGAGCCAACAGTTACGTGTACGTCGACAGTTACGTGTATGTTGTCCATGTCAGAGGCCGAATTCCTACAGGAAAGGGAGCTGGAGAAGAGCACAGGGCGCTGGGAAAATCGTAAGGGAGAGAAAACGCGTCCACTGAGCTGTGTTCACTGACGCCGTGAGTTCACGGTGTCCGCATCCGAGGGGCGTCGCCCGCTAGCACCCGCGTCGCCGACCTCGTCTCTCAGGGTGCGGGACCCGGTGGACGTGGTGGCATCAGCAACACCAGATGTGTGGCTGGTGAGGGGTCGCGTGGGAAGGAGCTCGTGCTCACTCACAGGTGTGAGGGTGTGCAGCACCCACGTGACGGATTCATGGTGTCCTGGTGCAAACGCACACCCGCTTGGTGGCAGTGAGAGGGTCTCTGGAAGGTTTCCCGTGCGTTTACTGAAGAAAGTCCGCAGGTCAGGGGCCCGCGCAGCTCCAACCCCCGCCGCGCACCGGCCAGCGGCGTGCCGTGGGGTGGGCCGTCCCAGGCCCGCGCTGCTCTGTGGACAGTGCAGGACGGCGGACAAAGAGAGACACGGACAGGTCAGCCCTGGTCAGGGGTTGGACATCCGCCCATCGGCGCTGCTCTGCCAGCTCTCGGGGTCCCCACTCCCAAAGGGCAGACGGGAGCACTCCTTCCAGACCCACATCGGGAGGTCTTGCACTGCCAGGACACGGGGAAGACCAAGAGTCCTCAGCCCCAAGGGCTTCTGTGGCGTCTGGCATGGCTGGGGACGCGTGAGCCCGGCGGAACGTGTGTCTGGTGCGGGCGGGGGGGCGTCCCCCGTGGGCGCAGACTCAGTGGGAGGGAATAACTTCCTTTCTCGCTCGCATACACGGAGCATGTTCTGGTCCCAAACCGAAGAAGTGTTTTCTGGACCTGTGTTTCCCACCCTTGTAGCAATGAAAACCGCCTGCAGCATTTTTACAGCAGGCTGTGGCCCGGGCCCCACCCGAGACACAGCCTGCCTGTCAGAACTGTGGGGAGCTGGGCGCGGAGGGTGGCGGAGGCCTGGGAGACTCAGGGGGAACCGGGCCCCCACCCCGTGCCAGGGGTCGGGGGTCGAGCTTCATGCGGCTCTGCCCACGCAGCCTCGGCCTCGCCCTGAGAACTGAGACTTGAGTCCCTGCGTCCGCACAGCGGGCCATCAGCCATGTGCACACGCAGATGCAGAGCAAACACCAAAAATTTACACCCTGCCACCAGCGCAAATGCCAAGGCTCAATCTCGGGCTCTTGATGCAAGGACGTGAGGGGCCTGGGACTTGGGCGACAGAGGGTGGGTGGCTGCAGGGGGACTGTCTCTGGCCGAGGGTCTGCTGGCTGCTCAGGAGGGCGACCGTAAGCTGCTGCCTGTTGGCTCCTGTCACTTCCTGATGGCGTGGGTGTGCACGCCCTCGGCCCTTGGCAGACAGCAGGTGATCTCCTGAGACCAGAGAGTGGACCCAGTCACTCTCAGCTGAGACTTTTGTCCGAGTCGCCCTGTCCCAGTGCTGGAACTGCTCCGGGCCCTGCGGTGCAGCCACAAGGTGAGCGACTCGGGTGGAGCCAGTCATGGGAGGGGCATCCCCAAGAGAACCCAGCCCTGGGAGCCTTGTTCATGTCTGGGTCCGCTGTGCCTCCACGCACCTGACACGCCCAGACTGCTGGGGACACGCACACAGACATACCGCACACAGACGTACCACACACAGACAGGGACATGGGGACATGGCGCCCAGACAGATACACAGACACAACAGTGATTCTGGATCTGGGTGCCTGAGCTGTGCGGCTCCCCAGTGGCCGTGGGGAGCCAGCGGGTCACATGGTCACCATCCCCATTCTCCAGGACACTCTGGCCCTGGGCGTCATCTCTGACCCGAACTGGCGGGGCCTTGGCCTGCCTCCCCCACGGAGCAGGGTGGCAGGTAGAACACAGGACACCCGCTGAGGTCAGAGTTCAGACAAGGACGGCGACCAGGTCTGTGGAAGGTGGGCCCACTGGTGTGTCCGATGCACTAGAAGGTACTCGTTCCTGAGCTGGAACTCCAGTCTCCGTGGGACCCGGCCTTGCTGGTCACCCGGCCGAGCAATCTTACCTCGGAGGGCAGCGGTCTCCAGGGCGGGCCACGCCCACATCGGTGACGCCAGCGGGTCGCTGAGGAGCTGCGGGCGACCACCGCTGCTGCCGGGGTCTGGAGCTCTCTGGGACTGCTTGGCGCCCCCTGAATTACGGGCCAAGTCAAACATAACGAACGACAGATGTGCTCCCGAATGCGGCGCTGCTTGCTCGTAATTACCGGGATCTTTAAGACTCTTTATGGGGCCCCAGACGGAAGTGCAGGGAACCATTGCCAAAAATGGGGGGCTGCCCGCCCAGCGGGCCCAGAGACAGGACCCGCACCCGAGGTGCCTGCCGGGCCCTGTGCCTGCAGCATGCAGCCGTCGGAGGCCCCGGTCGGTGGTGGGATTTATCGTGAGGACTTTACAGCCACCTGGAGGAGACGATAAACTTCCTTTTCGTTTGCAGTTTTGCCCGATGTAAGCGGGAACGGAGACGTGGTGGTTTGCACAGACCAGGACACGGGGTTTCCGGAAGTTCTGTGACTGGCAGTGCTGAGGGAGGAGACCCTGGCCCCGCGGACATGTGGGGTGGACGGCGCGGGGGGGGGGGGGTCGCTTCCAGGCGGGGCCCCTTGGGAGGGGAGGCGGGGACGGTGAGTGGGCGACGAGTGCGTGCCGGGAGCAGGTGGGAGAAGGCAGGCAGCAGTGGCAGGGCTGTTCCCACAGGGGCTCGTGAGGGTGGCTCACTGCGGGTGAGAGGAGGCCGCAGCAGGGTGGGCATCCCTGTTTCTTTCTTCTTTTTAATCCTCGCCTCGGGATAAATGTTTGCTGGTTTGAGAGAGAGAGGAGTGGAGAAAGCTAGAGGGAAACCTCGATGTGCCTCCTACATGCGCACCGACCGGGGATCAAACCCACGATCTAGGCCTGTGACTCGGCTGGGAATCAAACCTGCAACCTTTTGGTGGCTCCACTCCAGCCAGCTGAGCCACCTGGCCTGGGCGAGGCGGCTCAGTGTCCAGTGGCGTTCTAGCACCGGGCGAGGCCCCAGGAGAGCCCTGCTCCCCCCGCGTGCGCGGGGCCTCTGCTCTGTGTCCAGAAGCTGCCGGCCTGTCCCAGTGGCTTGCCTTCCTCCAGGCTGGGGGGTGCGGGCGGGGACACATGGGGGCCGTGAGGCTCCGCACTCAGCTGGACCAGCCCGGCGCTCACGCGTACCCTCTCCTCACACAGGGAGGCAGCTGCCCCACGGGGCCAAGTCAGGGTGGGGGTCTGACGCAGCCCAAGGTGGGCCACATACACATTTGAGCGTATGTTTTAGAGAAACTTGTTTGTGTTGGTTTTCGAGCTTTTTACTATAGAGAAAGGGGTTCTGCCCGGGACTGAAGCTGAGTCTCACGGACCCCCTCACCAGGGAGCCCCGTCTATCCCACCCGGTGGGGACCCTGGCCCCAGCAGGCTCTGGCATGGCTGGCACGTGTACAGCTGGCGTTGAATGACCTATTAGGCATATAACTAAAATGACACACAGGATTTTTCTAATGAAACCTCATAGATCTACAAGTCACTCACAGCTTTTTGAATGGAAACGTACTTCAGATTCTGAAACACTCAAATGGCATTAAACTCTCTTTTTTCTGATATAGAAAAAACAAAATCAGGGAAATGTGGAGAGACTATACTTTTCCCACAAAAGTGGCCATTCTAGATTCACTTGGGAAAAAAATGAAAACACCCACATTGCAAAAGAAAAATGGTTTTGTGCGACTCTGTGGGTGAGGCGGAACATTTGGCCTCACACAGCGTCCATGCACACCCGGCCCTCTCGTGGCCCCTGGCCCCCCGCAGACCACCCCGGGGGCGTGTTCTGGCCCCGGCTTCCTCCTCCAATGCCCCAGGAAGCCCCACAACCCAGCCTGCCCCTGAGCCGCAGGAAACACACGTCAGGGTTTGGAGGCGAAGCCTCCTTTCCAAAGCGCAATTTCAACATCCCTGTGCCAAGAGGAGCCGGGTTCTATCTGCAGCACAAACATGCTTTCTAAAATTAGGAACGCAGGTTGGCGGGCTGCAGCGCTCGCCACTCGGACGGTGAGCCACCGAGCTGCTGCGTTTCCTCGCTGCGCTGACCCGACAGCCGCCGAGCCACCTGAGCCAGTGCCTCTGCAAGGTGCTCGGGACTCGGGTCGACCGGCCTGGCAGGACCTCCTGTGAGTGGTTCTGCTCACTGCAGGAGCCAGGCGTTTAACTACAGCACAAAGCTGAGTGACATTCCTTCCTCTTAGGGAACAGTCTGGGGGCCTGGGGTGCTGGTCGGAGGAAGGAAAGTGCGGTGACTGGCCTTGCCGTGTGTGGCCCTGGGATCCTTGGGAACCACCCCCAAGGCTGCTTTCTGCAGACTGTGACCACAGGTGGGTGATCCTGGTGGCCTGTTACTGGGTCCCTTCCCCACCCCCAGTGGATGTCCCTGGGTCCCCTGGCATAGCCACCACTGTCTCTGCAGCGGTCCCGACCTCCAGCAGCTGGGATGGGCTGCCTGCCTCCCCCTCCCCCCTTCTGGGGCGTCCGGCCCACTCTTGCCCTGAGCCCACCTCGCCCCGTAAGTGAACATCTCTCTGTGTTCTTGAGTCGCCCATTGTGGCTTCTCGGCAATCTCACAGCAGTCGAGGAAAAGCTTTCCTGACCTTATTTCAGGAATACAGAATGTTCCAAGTAAAACTTCAGTTATTCCGAGGATTTCTACATTTCACAATTCCTAACCAAAGTGTGGTTGTTTTCACATATTTCTCCCTGACGCTATCCCAGAGGGATATCTAGAAACAAGACAACAGACCTCCCCAGACGCTCACCCTCCACGAGAAGAAACAAAGCGAGGAACTCGAAGACACTGTGTACCGAAACTCTGCCAGGGTGAAGGAGACACATGCGAGCGCTGAAGAGGGGACATTACCGTGTTTGCCCGTCGGCTGTGTTTTCGTACATTCCGACCCCAAAGTCCCGGCCACTTCAGACAAGCCAGGAAACCGCCACCAGCTGCGTCTCACGGGACAGAGACACCAGCACACTCTGAACATCCCGGTCCCCGGAGCGCTGCATGAGGGACCGTGGTCCACGCTGCCTCGCTGCCACCTCCGACCCAGAGCAGCTTGCAGACTAGAAAGTGTCCTCGCTCCGATCACGGGCCTTGAGTCGATTCGTGCCATGTGCCCCTCGGGTCGTCTGGGAGGACAGGATGGGTCAGGCTGACTGCCGCCCCCAGAGCCTTCGCCTCCCGCAGAAGGGTTCCAGAGCAGCAGACAGGTCGTGCGTGGGTCAGGATGGGCCGTCCTCCTGGGGCGAGGTTGGGGGAACCTGTTGGGTTTGTTCGCAGTGGCCGCCACACTGCCCGTTCGCACAGCTGCTGCGTCTGTGGGTGTGAGGCTGTGACAGAGCACAGCGAGGGCCGGTGCTCGGGCAGGGTGACCATGCCCCAGGGCCCCGTCCGTGCTGAGATCCGGAGAGTTTTCCAAACTCGAGCTCCCCGGTGACTGCTGGCCACGCTTTGGTTGATGTCCATGGTTCTGAAAAAATTGAACCTGACAATTTTGTCAAGGTTTCCATCGCTTTCAGGAAAGAGTACAGTTTAGAGTTTTTCACACTTACCTCTGGAGGTGCTGACTAGCGTGTGTTCTGACGCTGGCCGGTAAGAACCCTGCCCGACGTCAGACGTCAGCACCAATGTTTGACCCACTGATTGGGCCCCAGATGGTGATTTTTCAGACGCCACAATCTCTCCACTTTCCCCCCACTCCCCAGCACAAACCGGGAGCTTTGAATAAGCTTCAGCCTGAATATATAGGCAGGTGTCCTTCCAAACACCGGTGCTTGTCTTCGTACGTGAGAATTCTGTAACATTCACTACATGTTCGTACAAACAGTGAGATGTAGGATACAGATATCGTTTCTGAGAGCAGGCTGACTCTTCCTTGCCGGGAAACTGGCGACAGACCTGTAACACTGTGTTGTGCACACACCCCTCCCCCGCCTCATGTCCCGACCTCTGCTGGTCTTGGGCTGCGGGCGGCCTTCCCCCCAGAGTCACCGGGGACCGAGCAGGTCCCTGCAGAGGGGACAACTGCCTCCCGCTGGGTCCCCTCACAGCGAGGCTGGGTTTGGGCTGCATGCCTGCACGGCCCTGGACCCCAGCAGCCCTGGGATGGCAGGTTGGGGGGTATTAAAAGAGGTGGGGAGGAGGGGGTGCTGCAGGGCTCCCCAGGGAGGCCACAGAGCCTGGCACCCCAGGAAACTCGGAAGGGCTGGTCCAGCTCCGGCAGCTGGAGCTCCTCATCCACACTGGGATGGGAGAGGCATTCTTCCTGCCGTGGCCGATGGGTGCCCAGGATGGCGGTGGCCCATTCTTAAGCATCTTCTTCACTTCCGCCTCACGCCCTTGTCTGGCGTTCTCACGAAGCCGAGCTGCTGAGGGGTCCACGCTGAGCAGGACGGGGACTGGGGCGTGAGCAGCCCAAGACGTCCCCGGCGAGGAGAGACTTTGTAATCAGGTCCCCGCAGGGCCTGTGTTCTGGAAGTGGTCCCCTCCCAGCTCGTGCGGGAGCCCGCGGGCACCACAGCCCGCCCGTCTCAGATCCAGGGGAGCCCACCGCACCCCACTGCAGGGACACTACTGGCTCCCTTTGCCAGCTGCTGAAAATGCTCGGCAGGTCGGGAAAGCTCGCAGTCTCAGAGGCCATCTCGGTCCAAACTGGACTCTGGAAGGCATTTGAAAAACCCAGACTCTAAAGATAAGAGTTAAAATGTCTACGGTAAAAAATACAGCAATGAAATTAAAGATATACTAAATATTGCTGGGGGGGAAGATCAGTGAACTTCAAGACATAGCAAAAAAAAAATATCCAAAATGCAACAGGGAAAGATGATTTTTAAAAACATCGGTGTGGTATCTATGAGCTGGGAAAAAATTTGAAGTTCTAATATGCATATTGTTCGGTTTCCAAAGAAGAGGTCAGAAAGAATATTTGAATAAAAAATGGCCAAAGACTTCCACATTTGATGGAAATGGTAAACCCGTTTTTCCACAAACTCGAGAAACCTCAGAGAAAGGTTAAAGAGACAACCACTTCATGGGCGCTACGGACAAACCGCTCGAAGCTAGCGGCAAAGAAGAGACGGATGGAGGCGGCCGGGAAGGAAAGACGCGGTGTGGGCGGCAGAAGGAAACAGCCTGAGTGCAGATTTGCCACCAGGAAACTCGCGAGTCAGGGACGGGGCAGCACGACTTTAAAGTGCTAACGAAAACCCTCAGTCAAAAGTTTGATGGCCAGGAAAGAAATAACTTCAAAGATGAAGTCCTTTCAGTTCAGGTATACAAAAGCTTAAATATAACTTTTTAAAAAATATTTTAAATTTATTTTTAGAGAGAGGGGAAGGGAGGGAGAAAGAGAGCGAAACATCACTGTGTGGTTGCCTCTTGTGCGCGCCCCAAGAGGGCACTGAACCCACGAGCCAGGCCTGTGCCCAGACCAGGGATTGGACCGGCGGCCTTGTGGTGGACGGGGACGAGGCTTCAACCCACTGACCCACCCGGCCAGGGCCCCTTACCCTTGCTTGCCCCTCCCCCAGGGTGGCCCGCTGCCTCCGGGTTCTCCAGCACGTACCTCACAGGCCCAAGGGAGGCGTCCACCAGCCCTCACACTTTTTAATCTCTTGCTTTACACGTTGTTTGTTAACGTGGAGATGCAATGAAAGACAACGGATTGCCAGCGGTGGGTTATATAAGCGAAACTCGACCAGGGCTGAGTTGTGGCCCCTCTGGGGGTGTGCCCTCCTGTCCACTGCCCTCTAGCTTGCCCGAGAGTTTCACCAAGAGCCCGTTTCCATCTGCACGTGGCAGGCCTGGATCCTGGCAGCACGGGACTGGGGCCACTAGCCCCGCCCATCGCTGTGTCGGGAGGTTGGAGACTCTCTGGCCCACGCCGCCCATCCCGGCGCGTGAGGACCCTTCCTGAAGGAGAACTCATCGAAGGGCCCAGGGGTCACTGTCAGAACCGGATCCCCGGGGCCACACCCCGAGCCCTGCCCGGCCGGGGAATCGTGAAGGCCGTTCTGCCACTGAGCTCAGCTGGGTGGGGAGGGGTGGTCCTGGGGGCTCAGGGCTCCTGGGGCCCCACCAGCCCTAGGTGGCTGCCGCTGCTGCCAGGACGCAAAGGGAGCGTCTGGGGGTCAGAAAGAAGTTGGGGAGCTGGCGGGGGCAGGGGTGATGGACGTGAACAGAAGAGATTTCATTGTGAGAAGGACGGAAAGCCCCTGGGAAGTCTCGGGCTGAGGAGTAACTGGATCTGACTCCCGATTTTAGGTGCCCAGTGGATGGTAGGGGGCGTGTGAGCCAGCGCAGCGTCCAGCAGACAGACTGCCCTGCATCCGGTGGAGGAGGGTGGACGAGGCCTTGGTGAGGGTGGGGGGCAGTCGACAGCACACACGGACCTGCAGATGGATTGGACATGGGGGGCAGGAAATAGTCACCAGCAACAGCACCCAGAGTTTGCTCTGAGTGCCGGGGTGGAGTGTGGTGCATGGGACGGAATTTAGGAAGAAGGGACCGAGGATTCACGGGACAGGGCAGGTCTGGGGACCGACACCTGGCTCGGCGCCCCTGCAGTGGGACGGGGCAACCACCGAGGGGAGAGGGAGAGGGGCTGAAGATGCAGGAAGAGGCTGGATTGGGAAGGCTTTCTTGGGGGGGCGCATCGTGGAAAGTGGGTGGATGCCCCGCCCCCTTTTTAAAAGAAACAGCATCGTGTTGGGGACAGCGGTCCCTCTGCAGACAGGCTGAGTTCAGGTGACAGGAGAAAAGGCCGGAGGGAGGGGCTGCGGTGAGGACACAGGCTGGTGACTAAGCCCTCCCACCCCGAGGAGCAGCATCTCTGAAAGGGAATCGCCCGTCACCTGGCATCAGCGTTCTTTTCGACAAATCGCTTCTAAGGCAAACTCCAAGCTGCTTCCAGCTAGGGGCAATTATCTAATTATCTGTCCTCCCGAGTGTGTGAGTGCGTGGCAGGCTGGCTTTCTCCCCGCTCCCGCCCCCCCCTTTGCTGGGCGTGGGCTGTTGGCTGGGGAGGGAGGTGACTCATCGCCCGTCAGTCACCACAGCTCCAGGGAGAATACTCAGGGACCAGGAGCCACAGTAACTGATTGCTAATTATGGAGAGATGATGTCTCCAGGACAGAGCACGCGCCCGCCCGCTTGCTGAGCTCCAGAGGATTGGAGATGCTGGCTCCGCGGGACGAGGCCCTGAGCCTCCTTCCTCGAGTGGCTGGTGGCCTTGGCGCGAACAGCTTCTTACTCTGACGTGTGAAGGCACCGCGGTCGGGACCGAGGGGCATCCCCTGAGATTGCCACCCTGAGTGTGTCACAGAAGAGCCCAGGGGGTCCCCAAGGGCAGGGGTGAAGGGCAGCAGAGAAGGGAGAGGTGAACTGAGCCCCTCACTTCCTGAGACTCTGAGCTGGCCTCCTGCAGGTCACTCAGCCCGGGGACCGCAGGCGGTGTGCCCCATTGGTCTGGGTTTCTGCAGGTGAAAGTGGGGACAATGGTAACAGCCCCGAACTCAGACTTTGTCAGGAGATGCAAGTTAGTATGGGTACATTAGCTTAACCGCTTTCCTGCCTGTAGCAGTGATTGCACCACATTTGCTGTTCTTGTTTTATCGTTCCTTGTTCGGTCCCTCACCACGGCCCAGGGGCTCTGGACAAACTGTGGGGTCACACTCGGCACCACCGCACCTGAGCCGTCCGTCCGAGGGGAGCACATTTCCAGATCACAGCACCTCCGCCTCGGTCCCTTCCTTCTCCTCTGCCTGCATCCTGTCACAAACATGCATCCTGCTGACCTCTGAAAAATGAAGACCTTTTTAGACTTTCCCCTACCACACCTGGGCAAAACCCGATGTCCCTGCTGGAGTGGGTGCAGCTCATGCCACTGTCCCCGGCAGTGTCAGCCCACGTCTGCCGGCATCGCCCTGGCTCCCGGAATCAGGCCGCTGCCCAGGGGCCTCGGGTCCTGCACTAGTTGGTCCTCCCTGGGGACGTTCGCCCTGGGAGCATCCTCAGACCCGCCTGTTCCCAGGTGACCTGGTCTCCACCCCCACGGACCCCGCTTTCGGGGTAAACGTCCCGACCCACTGTGTGAAATGCCTTCCCACACCCGTGTGTCTTCGCCTGGTTGGGTGGCTGCTTTGGTGACTGCTCCGTGTTGTCTCCTGTCCCCGAGCAGAATGTCACTTATGCAGCATAGAGTGGAGCTCTGAGCCCAGGACTGGCTGGCATTAAGCTCTCAATAAAAATATTCTGGGCTTAAAAAAAAAGGTCCACAGAGTATGTTGTGATTCTTTGATCTTTCTAAAAATCTCAGGAAGTAGATCATTCTGTCCACCTGTTGATCAGTGGGTGGCTGGCACATTGACACTCCTGGGCCAAATTAGGGAGGCAGATCGACTACAAAAGGATTTTGGAGTTGGCGCCTCTGCCACCGGCTCCAAACAATGCCCCTCTGATCCTGAATGTGCCAGGGACTTCTGTTTGTGGAGGTCAGCCTGCGACTGCTGGAATGAGGATAAGAAACTTCTGGAATGCATGAAAAGAGGGAACTGACTGTGCCGAGACTGGCATCACACACGTCACGCAGAGGTCCCAGCTCCTGGAAGCCTCGGCACTGGAAATATTTGGCTGTGAGAACAAACCTGAGGATTTAGTCTGGTGTCTGCCACGGTTTCCCAGGTGGTGGGTGTCTCACCCAGAAACGCTTTGTCCCATCCCACCAGGGACTGAGGAGGTGCCGCTTCAGTTGATGGAGAGCTTTCTGCCCGTGGAACTCTCCTGGTGTCAACACCGATTTCATGCAAGGGTGGTCGGCAGACTTGCACGTGTCCCCCTTGAGGGGCCCTCACGGCCGTGGCCTCGGACCTCGGGCTCCATCAGGTTACAAGTCCACCCTGAGGCTGAAGCAGGTCCTCCACACGTCTTGTCACTTTAGAACTCAGCCTGCCCAGGACACTACTCTGCTGGCTGAGAACATCAGGGATCTCCTTCAGAGGAATAGCTTGCTTTGGCTAGATTTTTTCCAACATTTGGCAGCTTTGTAACTTTTTATGAGTCCACTTACTGTTTCTTTTGCATTGTCTTCAGCACCAGAGGGTGAAGGACTCCACTGTGTTTTCTGCTGTGGGCCATATCGTACTGAACTCTCGTACTGAGTGAGCCCCTGGCGTGGGGGATGGAGTGCTGACGCCCCAGCCCGCCTAAACAAACAGACCACAGACCCAAACATTCCCTTTGCGGAGCAGCTGCGAAGCCTGAGTCCTGACCTTACATACTGGCCGTTCCACATTAACGAAAGCTGTGTGCTTCATCTTAAAATGTTTTTCTTCATGCCAATCACAGATGCCAAAGGGTAACTCTTCCTAGAAAAACCAATCCTTTGTGATAACACGCACCGTGTTCCTAATTAATGAGGTTGCCTGAGGTTGGCAGGCTCGGAGAAGCTTATCGTCCCTCCCCACGCCGGGCGAGCACGCGGCGTCCTGCCTGCGCACGCCAAGCCCTGGAGCCAGCAAAAATCTCCCGTCATTAACTTCTCTGCTTAACTAGGCTACTTATTAAGAACCGAGCCATCAGTCATGCTGGCTAAGCCTATCAAGATGGAAGCAGACGCCAGGGGCTGATGAAATCCCTTGGCGAGCACCGCGGCCAGTTTTGCTGTGACGACCCGTGGCTTGCCTCCAGTGTGGGGGGAGAAGAGTCCTGTGAGATTGCTCAATGTTTCTGGGCAATCGTAACTGTCATCTGAACCCAGAGGTGGACAAGAGGGTCTTCATGTATTTGTTTGTTGTTTGCTCTGTTTGGAAGCTGGAGAAGGCTCTCTTGGTGGCAGGGTTGTGGGGGAGCCCCGGGCTGGGGCACCTGTCCTTTCTCAACGGCTCTGAACGCAGAGCGAGGGCCCCTCCCTCGCCGAGGGTGAACGGCAGCTGGGGTGTTAGAAGTGTGTCGTGCATTGTGAGCACGAAGAAACTGCTCTGCTCCCCTCGAGAGCATTTTTCACCCCTATAGGAAGCCCCTCCAGAGCAAAACCGGAAATAAACACTCTTCAACATTCACAAAAGAAAGGGTTTTCAAATGCATCTCATTTTTTAATGGCCAGATTCCAAGTTTCAGTGCATAAGCCTGATCCATAAAGACTCCTTTCTTTCCCCCCAAATGGAGCCTGAGTGGAATGCAGGTGAGAAACGGAGGGAACTTTTTGACCTGGAGCGGAGAGGGGCACTTCGGGTTTTCGGACAGTGCTGCCTGAGGACGTTCCTGACCATAAGGCCGGTGAAACGGCGGGTTGGGAGGCGGGCGTCCTGCGAGGAAGCGGAGGCCGTGGCAACACAGGCCCGACACCCCGGGCTGGCTCTTCCTCGTGTCCCGGAGCAGGACTTTTACAGCAACAAAAAGAGTCAAAATAAAAGCTCCCTGTGCTGACACAGGCCCCAGCCACGGGCCGGCCAGAGGAACGAGAATCCAGCCGCTTGTTTTTCATCCTGTGAATCGTGATTTGTGGGTTGACTCGTCTCTAAAACAGGACAGATTCACAGGCACTGGACACCATCCACACAGCACCGATGCCACCAAGGTGGGACTCACCCAGGGCTGGCGCTTCTGCCGCGTGGTGTGGGGGTTGTGGAGGCAGGAACGCGGCAGGATTTTACTGGCTATGCGTGTTTTTCTCTCCGGGGATTGTTAGTTGGATCTTTTATCCATTTTTCTACTGGGCGGTTTGTCTTTTTCTCACTGGTTTGAGCACCACAGATGGATGGGTGGATAGGTCACAGGTAGGGGCTGCATTTCAGCTACGTGCCTCACAAACATCTTCCCCCCAGTTTTCGTAAGACAGCTTACACTAGCAGATGTTTTTAATTTCAAGGGAGTGGATTCACCCATCGCTTCTCATGTGATTCATGAGTTTTGTGTCTTGCTCAAGAAACCCTTCCCCACCCCAAGGTGAGGGTGGTTTTCATCTACGCTGCTCCCGCCAGCTCAAAAGCTTTGCTTTCGAATTTAAGCCCTTCATCCATCTGGACTTAATTTGTCCACGGTGGGAGGTAGGCATCTATTTCATAAATCCCACGCAGAAACACATTTTCTCAGCCCCATATATGACACGCTCCCTTCTTTGAAATGACCTCTCGGGTGGGACATGACTGTCACTGGTCAAAATTCCATGTTGTCTTCGGTCTGTTTCTATGCTCTTTACCCCACACTCTGTCTCATTAATCCATCCACTATCCCTGCTGCACAATCAAAATAGTGATTGTTGCAGCGCCGTAATTAGATTAATTTGGGGGCAGCACCTTCCTTTGTTTCTCTACAGGTGGTTCTTTGGAGTTCAAGAACGTGCCTCTTCGGTCCCTGTCTCCCCGGGAAGAGTCCACTGTCCAACGCAGCAAATGTCTTCTGCCGTTTTTGTGAGCGATGCTCCTGCCAGCAGGTGGCAGAGGCTCGGTCCTCCCTCCGGGAACCTGGGCGAGTGTGTGCAGCTCTTTGACCTCTGGGGCATGGATGTGACACTGTGACTCCGTGGGGCACTTGCCTCATTCACAGAGACTCACGCCCTTGGAGCCCTGGACCCTCCCCTGCGGGGTCTGGCCGCCCACGATGGCCAAGCCGAAGCTGTGGCCACACGGAGGAGCTGTGTGCAGGCAGTCCAGCCCAGGAGAAGAATTATCCAGCTGACTCCAGCCCCCGGCCCTCGTCGGCGCCCCTGGGTGTTGAGTCTCCCAGCTGCGGCCCCAGCCAGTGTGGGTATAGAGGAGCTGACTGCACGACCCCACGCCCCAGTTCTGGATCTGGGGAACCTCGGGTCTGGGGAAAGGTGTGTCATTGTGCAGGGTGAGGACCGAGGGGCCCTGGTGTGGCAGAGGGAGCAGGGACAGCCTCAGGGGTGGGGCCCCCGGGCGTGTTTCTGGGTCTGACGTGGGGTGTCTCCCTTTATTCTCCCAGTTTCCGTCTGCAGCCTGTTGTGCCCACGCAGTGAAGGGCAGCCTTCCTCCTGGCCAGGCCGTCTGCAGCTGCGGAGCAGTGCAGGCCCGTGACCTTGTCCTTTAGAGCCAGCACTTGCCCTTCCAGGACTGGGCAGTGGGCGGTGCTAACAGCGGCTCCTGGTGCAGCTCCCCAACCAGACACATCACACCCACGACCCAGATTTTGAATAGAAATGGTCCATCACTCAGTGTCTGTCCTCCCCAAGTGCGGAACGGTTAGAGCGGGTGTGTACAGCTGCTGGACAGGACTCACACCAAACGTGGCAGCGGTCACACTCGCTGAGTTTCTATTGATGCCGTCACTGCATGGCAACACCCTCATCACAGGGTCCGGAAGACCCATTCGATGCAGTCCCGTGGGACCCAGAAGTGAAGGCGAAAAATCCTCACGGGCCGGGAAACTTCACGGGCGACGGAATTCTGCGGCGATCTTCCGAGCGTGGACCACAGGCGCTCAGCCAGCGCGCCTCGAGGAGGAGGAGCCGTACAGTGATGAAGCAATAAAGCGTCCCAAACCAGAGACAGGCGCTCGTCGCCACGACGACATTGTCCCTCGGGGGCCACAGCGTTGTCACATCACAGGAGGGAACCGGGGGCTGGGGGAAGCTGGTTCCGGTGGCTCCACACGACACATCCCCAAACATCAGGACGAGGGTGCAGACGCAGGTGCACAACTCACAGGCCACCTCCTTCCGCCGCCCTCTCCATAAACCCCAGCCCAGCCCCAGGCCGGCCCGGTGCCCCCTCCCCGGCCAGCCCGGGCCCCGTGGCTTTCAGAGCAACTGGGCCAAAGTGGAGACGTGACTCCCCTGTGTGCACCCCACCAAGCCCGGCCGAGGAACAGCGTGAAACACGAGCAGAAAGGATCGGGCGTGTGGTTTGGAGAGTGGGACCGTGCCTCCGCTGACAGCTGGGGAGCAAGCCATCCACGGCTTCTCTTTCTGGGCTCGTGGCAGGAATAAACACCATTAAATAAATTTATTGTGAGTCACGGTGACATGCTGGGACCTGTGTGGGCAGCGGAAGTGCTGTGTGGTCTGCGCTCCCCCCGCTGCCCTGCCCCCGGTTCTCCTGACAGGACGGCCACGGGCCACACGGGGCACTGCGTACGTCTGCGAGTTTTAGCTTCTGCAAACATCATACTTTGGGCTGTGAAAATGTCCTCCTCAAACCCGGCTCACCGAGGGTCTTCCCCTGGTGCCCAGCACGGCCCGAGTGAGGCCACAGCCTCTTCTGCATCATCCCCGTCACCGAGGCTCGGAAGTGACCTCTGTCCCCGTGGGAGGACCCCTGATGTGCAGAAGAGCTGTCCCAGCCTGCGATGCGGACGGGCAGGTCCGGTCCACGGGGTGTGCCTGCCCACGTGCTGCAGCCTTTGTGACGGGCGGGACCCGCAGCGCTGGCTCACAGGGGCTCCACGGTCCCACAGACGGAAACATCTGCAGGTCGTCCAGCAAAATAACAACCCAAATTCCTTCCTACAAGGAGGAATTAAAATGCTAAGAGCGATTTTGAAATAGATCCAGATCCAGACTCGGAAGGGGTTATCTTAATTGTCTGCTGTGATTTAGAATCTTATTTTCACTCTGTCAGTAAGCAATTCACAGAGTTTGGGACTTGGAAGAGCCAAGTCCCAGCACCTGGGGCCTCGGGGCCTGTGGGCCTGTGGGACATCAGAGCTGGGTGACCATGTGTCCTCTCAGCGTGGCCCCTGGACGGGCCCGGACGGAGAGCCGTCTCACCCGGATCGTCCAGGGGCTCATCTAGGGGGGCTGCAGCCTGTGGCCCAGGTCAGAAATGATGCCGGGCCACAGACGGGCTGAGGACCGTTCCAGGGCCTCCTGCAGCAAAGGCCGGCTGTTGGGCCTATGACAGGTGACGGGTACATGGCTCGGGGTCACAGAAGTAGAAGCTGCATTTGGAAACCGAGGGCCCCTTCAGACCGGAGCTCAGCTGGTGGCCTGTGGGCTCCGAGCCTCCACGGCCTGGAGCTCGGGGTGGCTGGGGGAAGGGGTGCGGTGGGAGGGGGTGTGGCAGCCACAACATTCAGACCCCCCATCCGATCTGTGGCCGTGGCACTGGGCAACCCCTCAGTTAAAGGGCTCTTATTACACCAGTTTTTAGGAAGGAAAATGGTGGTTTCCATTAGGTTATTGGGAAAGAGAAACATATTTTTAACTCCTAAAACTTCTCTACAGCCCCCTGGGGACTCGGGGACCTGGGTGTGCCAGTTGCTGTGGAAGCCAGCGTTTCACAACGTGGGCCTGAGGGGCTCGCAATGAGCAGAAATAGCCAGGGCCTCCATGTGGTCTCAGCCCCGACTGCACACTCGGCCCTGTGCCCCACCCCTGGCCCTGGGAGTGGGACTGGTGTGGCTGAAATCGCGGAGGAGCCTCCACTGTACGCTCCAGTTTGAAGACACTTAAATTCTATGAATGATCCCCCTTCGGTCGAAATGTTCCATCGTTGGCTTTTACCCGTAGCTGGTTTCTTGGTGTGTTTTGGAAAATGGGAGGATATTTAACTGTTCCAGGATCAGGACATAAATATATTCATTTTCTAATGGATTTTGTTGAGTTTTTAAAAAAATTCTCACCTGAGGACGTGTTATTGATTTTAGGGAGGGAGGAAAGGAGAGAGAGACAGGGCAGGGGGGCGGTGGGCATTGGCCGGTTGGCTCCTGTGTGGGCATAGACCGGGAACTGGACCTCCACGCTTTGGAGCTTGGGGCTGGCGACTCCCAACTTGGTGGGGTGATCACACGGACGTGTCAAATCATTGCACTGTGGCCCAGAAACCAGCGTCCCCAACGTAAGACTCTCTCATAACTGTAATTTAGTAAAACAATAGTTATTGTCCTGGAAAAACAGACACGCATTCCACACGAGAACAAGAGCACAGACAGCTCGAGGCGCTGGCTTCCTGGGCCCCAGGGGTCAGTCTTCCCGACAGAGGGAGGGCTCCCCTGCCGTGCACCAGTGCGCTCCTCGGGCAGGAGCGAGGATGGAGCGGGAGAGGGCCACTCCTGAGCCACGGTGACCTGTCTGGAAGTCCCGGGCGTTCACGGCGAGCGAACCCTCTTGCCCTGCGAGGTCCCCCCATTCTCGCCCCCACCCACATGATGGGCTCAGAGGGTCTGTGGGTCGTCCTGTGATTCTCTCGGGCTGAGCCCCTCCCCCATGGAGTGGGAGGCTGAGCCCCCCCTCGTTGTCCTGGAATGTAGGGGGCACCGTGCCCCTGGCCCCAGCACTGAAGAACAGAAGGCTCGAAGAGGCCGCCGAGGGCGCAGGTGTGAGACTTGAGTGGCGGGGCCAAACTTTCCTTTCAGTTCTGTGGCTGAGTCTCTGTACCGACTCTGTCACTTCTTTGGACGACGCCGGTTTCTCTGTGCGCGTCCACAACCAGCGGGCCCGTGTCCTCGCAGCGCACCTCCTGAGAGAGGCTCGGAGATCCACTCGGCCGATGCACCATGGTCTCTGGGGCGGACAGGACTTCTGAGCCCCGGGACCTGGCAGTGCCCATGTTCGTCCCTCCGTGTCGGACTCAGTGCCACATGGCTGTGGAGAAGTGCCACCAGCTCTGCTCGCCAAAGCTGCTTCCGGTGGGGATGGCTCTGAGGCAGTACAGCGTACGGCCCGGAAGGCCCCCCACCTGGCACTGGATTCAGGCCCCACCTCCCCACTGGAGCTGGGGAGGGCGGGCGAGCAGGGCCGGGCCATGACGAAGCTGGTGGGATGATCAGAACGTGAATGTCCACGACACACTTCGCCACTGTCAGCTCAGAAGCACGGTCCCAGCCGTCCCCGGGGTGCCCTGTGAGCAGACGTCCCAGAAACCCCTCAGTGAGGCTGGGGCTGCAGCGCACACACAGACTGAGTCGGCGCCAGGGCTGAAGTGTCCTGTGCACAGACTTTTTTCACTAGTAAAGGCCGGCTGGCTCCAGCCTGAAGTTTTCTTGGTAATTAGGACAACATGACTAATCAGTGCCCCATTCCAATGGTCTCCGCACACAGACAGGGAACGAGGCTGAGACAGTCTTTCTGCTTCCCCCAGCCCCGAGTGCCCTTCAGGGGGGCATGGGAATGGGGTCCTGGGGGACGTGCGGCAGAACTTCACATTTTGCACAAACGACAGTGCAACACGTCGACTCCGGCAGGCAAACGGAGACGAGAAGACACCAACGTTGGAACCGAGCGGTTTAGTTTTAAATCACCCCAAGGAGGCGGCAACGCACAGGGAAGGTGCTTCGGCCACAGCGGGGTCCCTGCGGCCATGCTGTCCACGTGTCCCCGGCCCCTGTTGTGTTGCGAAAGGCCTCCGGCCCGGCAGATGCCGTGCTGAGATCCCACCGGACCGGGCCAGCCTCTCCTGGGTCTCAGCCGTGGGGCGGGGCTGCTTCCGAGGGAGGAAAACCAGCTCTCTGGGTTTCAGATCTCAGCCTTGCCACTTCCTAGCTGGAATTCTGTCCTTTTTTTTTTTTTTAACACATGTGAAGACATTTTATGACAGTATTAGCGACCACACCAGGTGGCTTTGCCTCAAGCAGCAAGTGGAGCTCCGGGGGCATGAGCCTGTGACCCATCAATACCGTCTGTCTTCGGGAGGCCCGGCTCCTCGCCGGCCGAGAGCTGCCCCGCCACGGCCCCGTACACGGTCCCGTCCTCCTCTCCCCTGGTTCTCCAGCCCCCATCGCTTCCTCACCATTGTGCCGAGGGTCGGACCCCGGGATGGGGGTCCGGTGCGCTTACGAAATGCCCGAAGAGGGGTGAGGGCGCGGTCTTGTCTGGCCACCAAAGCCCCGGCCAGCTCTCCTTCATGCTTGTCCTCGTCAGGAAGAGAAGAACGCAGATGTTTGCAGAACACAGCGGGAAGCGTGGCCAGAATGTTTCTATTCCCCTCCTAACTGACCTGCCCGGCCCCCCGGGGACACTCAGCAGGTGGTGGCCTGGAAGAGGCTGTGGAAGAAAAATGGCTTTTAAACCCGCTCCCCGGCACAGCGACGTTTGCCACCAGACAGCTCCTCCTCACCGCGAGCTCGCTTTCCTGTCTCTGGAACCACTTCTCTGAACTTCAGGTCACGACACACAAAACATGGAGAATTCAACACAAAAGGCCGTGCGGAAGCAAACGGAGCCTTGTGGAAGCAGCGATGGAAAGCCATTTCTATGTCCTCTCGTCCTGAAGACAAAGGCAGTGCCGGGAGAGACTGTGGGAGACCCCTGCAGCCGTGAACATGCGTGGTTTGTGTGGTAGCCGGGGCCGGGCGTGACCTTGGAGGTCGTCCGGGCAGCTGCGGGGGCTGAGAGTGGAGCAGCCAACCGCTCTGAAGCCTACCTTTCCCCCAGGACAGCCGCACGACCCCTCAGCTCCAGTAACAGACCATGTCTGGTCGCTGTGCCCAGAGCTTCAACCTGTGCCATGCCCCTTAACCCAAGATCACTGCCATTGTCAGAGCAATTCACACAGGCCGGGCAAGGTGGCGCTGGCTGTCTGTGCATCCGCCCCAAATCCTCACAAACCCCGGACATTAGGTACTGGGGGGCAAAACCCAGAATTATCTTAGGTAGGGTGGCCACGTGCAGTACAGGCTTCTGCCCCGCTGAGTGCTCTGGGAACCCACCTGTATCAGTGCACCAGCTGGTGTCGTTGTGAGAGGCTGTATTCAGCTTCACTGAATTTGCCCATTTCACGGTGTGTGATTTACAAGCATACCTGCCCACACCATGCTGAGTGTTGGGCAGTTTCTGACCAAAAACAGCACAACCCCTGTGCCCCTCCCTCCCTGTTCACCTGATCTCACAACTTTTCTGTTTCCCCAGATGAAAAAGGTCCTCAAAGGGAAACATTTTGCCGATGTGCAAGAGGTGGAAGGAAAAACAGCAGAAGCCCTAAAAGGCATCAGAATCAATGAGTTCAAACACTGTTTTGAGCAGCAGAAAAACATCTGGACAGGTATATTGCATCCAATGGGGAGGCCTTGGGAGGGGACTGAAGTTTAAACATGTAAGAACGAATTCAGGCTTCTCCTGTTCCCCAGGGAGGGCTGTTTCGGTAACAAGCTCCGGTTGCCACGGTCCCAGCGTGTGGTGCCTGTGAACCTTTGTGGAATGGTCACTGCTCCTCCCACGCCCTCCTTCTCCCCCTGGGCAGGGGGCTTCCTGCAGGATGGTTGTGTCAGTCACCGCTGGGCTGCGGGCCAGAGCCCGCTCGTGGCCGGCGTAACCGCACGCAGGGCGGAGTGGGAGCTAGGGAACTGGGCGGATCCGGGCACGAGGGGCTGAGGAACTCTGACCATCTCGTCCTGTGCACGACAGTCGTCACAACGGTCCTTCTCACTGTCGTCCTCCACGCCACCGCTGGCATGTGCACAATCAAGGTTTGCTCTCCAACGTCCCTCGAAGTCCTGCACCTGGAGGAGCCAGAAGTCCAGGCTGGGCCGGGCGGGGGTGTCCAGCCTCGAGTTTGCCCTTTGCAAACCTGCCCCAGGGCCAGGGCGCCGGGGTGGGTGTCCCGAGATCAGGCCAGTGCACAAGACACAACTGGGACCTCGGCTCTCGGCAGAGAGGGCTGCATGCTCCCTGGTCCCCTCCCTGCTCCTGAGCGCCTGCGTCTCCAGCCTGCGGGATAGTGGGGGCCCTGGAGGGTCCGTGTACACACAGGGCCTTCTGTGCCACCATCAGCTGGCCCTAAGGGCCGGGCCCCGGTCCCTCCACTGCTGGGCGCGGACCCCTGCTGCTCCTCGAGGGTCTGGCAGCCGCCCTGCTCCTTCTGGCTGAGCCCGTGGAAAGTGCATTTATCTTTGGCAAGTGCCGATGTAATTGGGCTTTTTAGAATTCCAGGAGACTTTAATTGCAGAAAATCACTTAAGGTTGAGTCCTTTATTGTCTTTCTGTGTGTGTGCTCTGGAAGCCAAGTGAGGAAGCGGGACCAAGGTCGAGTGTCATAAAAACGAGTTTCCACTGGAAACCGAGCCCCTCTCCAGCCCGCCCTAAACCTTCTGTTTGTGGAACAGCACCCAGTGGGCTGCATGAGGTCAGCACCTGTTTCTAATTTGAGCTTTTGACTCCCTTCAGGAGACGGGAGGAGAGCGTTCGGAAAATAAGGGCTGCGATGTGGCCCTGGTCCCCATGGCCCTTTGCCGCTGCGTGACCTTCCGGTGTGTTGGGGGTGGGGAAGCAGCGGCCTGAGGGCCAGTAGAGAGGATGGGAGGGGCCCTTCAGGCAGGGAGGGCGGCTGTGCAGCACCCTGAGGTGCCCGGCACACCCCTCCAACAGCAGGCGGCCCCGCGACCCCACGCGCAGCGCTGGGTAACAGAGTTCAGAGCGGCAGGGCTGCTCTGTAATGACGTGCAAACTCAGCGTGATGTGCAACTCACTCCAGGCCACCAGCTCCTAGATCGTCCCCGCCCGGTCAAAGCCAGGGCGCTGGGTCAAACTCGAGCTTCAGACAACCTGGAACCCGGGACAGTGCTTTCATGCGGGTCCCTGATAGCGCACGGGGCGCAGACGCACCGAGACGTGACCCACTGCCACCTGACCCTGCAGTCTGCCGCTGTCCTTGCTGCACCTGGCGACGCTGACCCTCCCGGCAAGACCCACGGTGGGCCGTGCAGGTTGCGGAACTGGTGTGGCTGCCACTCAGCGTCCAGAAGACTTAATGACGTGTGCTTGGCAGGTGTGTGGACGTCCCTCCACATGCCATTTCTGGGTTCTGAGAGGCAGAGGAGGAAGAAGGGCGCGGGGAAGGAGAGCGGAGGGCGAAAGGGAACCGGGAGTGGTGAGGGAGATTCCTGAGAACACGCAGGTAATGAACAAACGCAGATGCGGCTCCTCCCCCGCCTCTGGGCCGCAGACCACCGAGAAGCATTCAACACTCAGCTCAGCTGCGTCCCTCACTCCCGTGAAGGACATCGCTCAGGGAGCCCCCTGCCAGTTATTGTGCTGGTACGTTTCCACGGAAAGAGGCGAGCATTTTACTAAGTGAATTGTACCTGTTAGCGCCGTGTTCCTCAAATATTGTCGTAAACAAGCTGGCCTCCTGTAATTAGATTACAGGAAGCCAGCTAAACCTGACGCCAGGAAATCCACTTCTCAGGCACTGACACCACCTCCCGCGGGTCCCCGAGCAGCTGCAGCGCCGTCGGCCATCAAATGCTGGTGCCTTCGGGTGGAAGGAGTCACTGACCGAACCAGAGAGAGTTTGCGCAGAGCCCGCATCTCGGTGCCGGAGCCCTCACGTTCCTCGTTCATTCAGGGGTCATGTGGCCTCTCCAGGTGGCCGCGCTGTGGTCCCCTACCTAACGGGACTCGGATCTCCGGACCCAGACGCACCTGCCGCCCTCACATTTAACGACTGGGTGCGTCAGTCCTCGGCGGGAACAACACGGGGATGATTGAAGAAAGGTGGTTCGAAATGAGACACATTGTACACGTATTTCATTCTGGTTTAAGGAACAGAAGCCGTGGTGCTTGTGCCCGAAGGCACGCCTGCTAATCCCAAGCAAAGATGAGGTGGGAGCTGTTGGCTGTGGGGGTTGGGGGACATTGCGACCCCCCCACCCCGGGGGGATCCTCTCTATTTACCGGAGGCTCCCGGCATCGCTGGAAAATGCCAGGATATGCTCTAATGGGAGCAGCGGCTTAGGTGAATGAAATGTCCTAGGAAGGGCTGGCGTCCTGGTGACTTAAATACAGAGTCCCCTTCTTTGTCATCCTTCAGCTCTTGGTCCGGGTGCCCCAGGTGGACTGCTGTCTGCGGTCCCCACGTGTCCCTGCATCTCAGGGACATTCGCCGGCGCCTGGAGTCACACACACGAAAAGTTTACAGACGGGAAAACGGGGGACCACCCAAGTGACCGGACCCACCGAAGATGCAATATTGGGGTGACAGCGTCTGTGTTCCAGAACTGCGCGGCTATTGTTTAAAAGTGCCCCCAGGTTAAATGGCAAACTTGTGAAGCCAAGGAAGGTGCATCCGGGGCTGGGCGCCATGGCAGGAGGCCCACCCTTCCCGATGAGTCTGCTGGTGTCCTCCACTAGAGTGGGAAGGACCGTGGTTTTCTCGCCAAGGTGCCCGGGAGCCCTGTCAGGATGAGGCTCCAGGAAGGAGCACACCTGCGTGCAGCTGGGAGCCAGCCCGCCCCCTCCGGGCAGAAACCCATGGCAATTGTCTCCCGAGCACCGTGAAGGGGGATTCCACGCGGGGCTGACGTGCTCTCTGCTGGCCTCCTTCCAGCAAGGGAGCGCTAACCCTAACCCAGCCCCCAACAGGCACATGAAGAGTGAAACCTCCGTGCAGTGGCTGGGATGCCCCTGTGAGTCCCCAGGTGAGATGATGGATGTGTGCTTCCCAAGAGCACTGATTCTGCAGCCTCTTTGTGCACGGGAGGAGCTAATTCCACTTAGAGGCACAGTGACTTTTGTCCCACTCACTGGGGAGAAAGGAGCGCTTCAAAGACACAGGATGGGGCTCGGGTCACAGGGAACTTCCCAGGAGGACGGAAGTGTGACATGTGTCCATAGCTCCCCAAACTAGAAGCTGGCGGTTCACCGGGAACTGTGGGCTTGGCTGCCTGTGGGGGGATGGGATACTGCATGGCTGAGGGACGGCCCCGAGGAAGCTCCCCATGGCTGGCCAGGAGTCGCTGTTTTTTGGGCTGCTCCCATTTCCAGCTGTGGGGTGTGGGGGTGGGGAGGATAATCAGTGTAAACTGGAATGGGCTCTAGGCAGGACAGACGGGGCTGGGGTCTGCAGGCTCAAGGTCAGGCTGTAGGTCTTTGCTCCGCCGTCCTAGGAACAGGCCCGGCCGGGGCCCCGGGGTCCTCTTAGTCACCATGGCGGGTCCCTGCCCTGTAGGCTGTGACAGACCCACCTGTTCTGAGGGTGTGACAGACTTACCTGCCCTGAGGGTATATGTAAAGCCCATGTCCTCATGACTCTGAACCCCCCAAACTCAGCAGAAATAGCTACTGAAGCTAAGGGAGCCCCAAACGACACGGTCTGGCTCCCGCTGTGAGGACAGCTGCAGAGGTGCCCTGGAGGTGCCGAGTTATTGGGGGCACATCTAGTGTGTGCGTGTGCACGCATGCACGCACACTCTCACATTCACATGCACAGACACACTCATAGACCCACTCAATTACACTCACACTCACACACTCATACACACACTCATACACTCGCAGACACACTCACTGCCCCAGTATTTTGTTAGGTTTCTGAAGGTTCCCTGGATTTGAAGGCACAGACCTCCAATCTGTGAGCCCTTCTCTTCCCTTCCCAGTTCCAGCCCCTTGGTCCTTGCCAGGTCCTCCTGCAAACACTGCCTTGTGCTGACAGCCCCCACTCCAGATCTCCGGAGAGAGTGGTCCGTGTCACTCGTCCCAGTGTTATTTTCTTTCCTCGAGCCCCTGACTTCCCACACTCCCCGGTTCCAAGGTGCCCCGATCTGAAGTGTCCCGATCCTTACAGGGCCGGAGTCCCAGCTGTGAGCTAAGTGTGGTGACGGGACATGACCCTCACTCTCCAAGAACCCGCTGTGTGACGGGCCCTCAGCCAGATGCAGCAGGACCCCCACTGCCCGGTCAGCCCTCCGTGGAGTTGAATCAGCTGGGCGCCTCCTGTGGTCTCCCACCAACCCCGAGTCCCCGAGTGCAGGCACACCTCGCATCTCGGCTCCCCGCTGCCAGATCAGGTTTCCTTCACATGCCCGAGAATGCTCTGGCCGACTGGAACCGACAGTTTCCGCGGCGGCATCCCCGCACCAGGGGCTGGGGTGTCCATGAATGCACTGAGCTCTGGGCCCCGAACCCCCTATGCCCCTGCTCACGTTCTCTCCTCCTCCCCGCCCTTCTTTTCTAGCCCCTGCTCTCCTTGGAGACTCGGTCCATGTGTCTGACTCCAGACTCTTCCTGCCTCAGTCCCCGATGGCTGGCAGCCTTCTAAACACACCCATCTCCCCGAAACGTAATGTCAGCGGCCACGCCTGCCCCCCCACCGTGAGGAGAAGCAGGTGAGGAGGGGCGCTGAGTCTCCAGCGGGTCGCCCCTCGCCCATCACGTCGCAGGCACACGGGAAACACATGCCGACCGCCGAATGTGTGTGACCGAGACCCCGTCGCATGACCTGATGTGGCCGACCTAGGAAGAAGAAATCTTCAGAATGTGTTCAATGTTAGTTGTGATGTGATCTTTCCTTTTGTTTAAAGGGGGGATTCGATTTTATTCTAGCACTGAAGAATTTTGGGTTTTGATTTGTTGTTGTTGCTGTTTTCTGGCCCGAAAACGCTGTTCCCTTTGCAGGGAGTAGGGGCATGGTGAGGACAGAGGTCAGAGGACAGGGGACAGGACCCGTCCCCGCCCTGCACTTGGCCCCCAGGCCACTGCCAATGTTGTCAGCGTAAATAAGCAAAGGGGGTGGTTGACCTCCCTGACCAGCTGCGGCCCAGCCCGCAGCTTTGCTTACATCCCTCCGGGTCTGTTTGGTCTGCAGTCGGGCTGGTGGCTCCGGACTCCCCCAAGGGCTCTTCAGCAGGGACGGCCGGCTCCCATGTGACTCGGCCTGTAGCCACGGTCCCTGTGGACGTCCCTCGTCCTTGCTGAGGGCGTGGGGCACTGCTTCCTGCTTGTGTTCTGGGGCGCAGTGGGGTGAGGCCGGGGAAGAAGATGGTTCCTCCACAATCCGGCGCCAAGGTCGGCACCTCGCCTGGGGCAGGCCACGCGCCTCACGCGTCTTGTGCCCAGGGGTCCCCTGGGGGGATGGACCCATCAGTGAGGGGGTGTCCTGCCAGGGGCAGAGCCGGAGGCCACGCAGATCCTGGCCATGGGACCCTGAAGGCTCCAGGACAACGGGGTTATTTCTAAAACACCCGTGGACCCCAGGCCGGACCCCAAGCCGGATGTGCCCACCTCTGTGACCCACCCAGAGCCCTGTCTGGCCCAGGTTGCAGGCAGGAAGACACCCAGGAGGCCCGGGCTGTGGGCCTCACCCGCTCAGAGTCTCTGGCCGGGCCCAGGGCTCTTGCTGCCCGCCCTGCCCTGGTGACCCCGAATCCCAACACGAAGCTGACCCTGGACGCTCCCACGTCGCCATTTCTGGCCAGTTTTCAGCAAAATGCAAGAAGGCACCACAACTGCTGACTCAATGCTATTTTTAACATGTGCAACACTGACGTTTCCAAAAGCCAGAACTCCTCAGGAAAAACCTGGAAAACCAACTCCTTCCTCAGGCCCCTGGACAGCCCGCTTCCCGCCCCTTCTAGGGGCCAGTTTCCTGTGTTTTAGTTTGTCTGTCTGGCTCTTTAGTTTGGTTTTTCGGTTACCAAACAAACATGATTTGTTTGGGTGAATATTTTACTTCCCACCAAATATTTTTACTGTTTCCTCTATTCCCAGAGCCTTCCACGCTTTGGCTGATGGCGCCGCTCAGAGGTTGCCCCGACGGCGTCCACACAGACCGTCCCATTTTTATTCCTCACACAGCGGCACCTTTTCCTTTTTGTGTAAGAACCAGGTTTTTAAAACTCGCTCTCCCATACTGGACATTTCGGTGAGTTCCAGTATTTTGCAATGGCCAACAGTGCCGCAGCACACGAGCGTGTGTCCGTGCGTTTGTGTGTTGTCGGAGGTGCATTTTCAGGGCAGATGCCCAGAAACGGGGTCGCGAGGTCGAAGGGCACAGGTGTATTTGGGCTAGCGCCCAGTTTGCCCCCGGGGGCTGGGCTGCCCGAGACCCCGGAGAGCCCCTGGAGAGCCTCTGGGTCTGCCAGGGGCCCGGGACCGCAGGGCTGGTTCAGGTGAACTGCGTGTGTCTCGGGTCAGTTACCCGCCCCCTCAGTGCCTCCAGGGGCGTTCTGGGCACAGGCAATCTGGCCTCTGGGTTTTTGAGCTTCTCCGAGGCACCCTCTGCATGCACGCCCTCCCCCCGTCCCTCCCTGCATCCTCCCCGCTCTCCGTCTCCGAGCCTCTCTCCCACTCACACGTTCCTTCCTCGACTTCTAGTCTTCACTGCAACCGACCCGCTGGGAGACCTGCCCTGGGTTCTTCTTTCTCAGCCCATTTGTGAAACTGCGGAGCCTGCCCTGGACCTTCCCTGACTCGGCTCCGCCTCTGTTTCCATCTTCCTGGACACGACCACAGAGCCACTCTGATGTCACTGGTTAGGACCCCGTTATCCCGGCTGCCGCCCGAGTCTTCCCTCCTGGGTGTGTCCTTGGTCCTCAGGCCACGCTGCTCCCTGCCTGCTCGCACCCGCTGCCTCTGGCCATGGGGCCGGCGTCATTCATGCCCAACTCGCCACACAGTGATGTCCGGCCTGCGGGGATTCTCGCCACCGGGGACCCACAGACACTCGCGCGCCCACCGCGGCTTCGCTGTCGGAGGGGGAGGGGCGTCGGGGTCTGGAAACGGCCTCCTTGAGGCTGGAAAGTATACGGTCCATTTGAAGGAGCCAGACGTGCTGTGTCCTCAGGTCTCTCCCCTGAGCTGTTACTCAGTGACCTGTGAGAGGGCGAAGGGTCTTCCACGGGCCCTTCCTGTGCCCCTGGCCCCGCGGCCCAGACTTCCAGGGCCCAGCCCAGACGTGGACTGGGGCTGTGCTGCCTGCGGCTCAGGGTGCCCCGCTCCCCTGTAGCCCCAGCCCTGGAGCCAACAGACTCCTGCAGGGAGAGGCCTCCTGCCCACTCCTCCCGACCCCATCTAGCACGTCCCACATGGCGCCCAGAGACTGGTCTGGGGGAGGAGGCCGACTCCGACTCTAGGGGGAGTCAGGCACGTGCACGTTGCGGAGGAACACAGGTGTAAAAGCAACCCCCTGGGTTCCTGTTTGAGGTCCCGGACTTTTCACAGACCCCACCCCCACAGTGCTGCGTCTGCTCACCGCCCCCTCCCCCCACTGCTCTGGGTTCTCGAGCTCACACTGCAAGTCACGGGAGTGAAGCCGTGCCCCCAGCTCAGCTGGTTTTGTGGGGCTCACCCAGCAAGGCCCGGGTGAGGCCTCCCTCCCTGCATGCGGCGAGAACAGAGGGGCCTGCTCCCAGGGCTGGTGGGATGGAGAAGGGGCAGCAGCTGAGACCCAGTTTACTCCTGAGGTTGGCGACAGCACTGACGGGCCGAGTCTTGGGAACCCCCATGTGCGATGGCTGTTACCAGCGGCCTGTGGGTCTGTTCAATTTTCCAACAATAACTGCAATATCACAGCCACTCTTCCGGGAAATCGCCTGCTCTAGGCTTGGGAAATAGACATTCGATTTAAAGAAGCCCGGTTCCCTCGTCCTCCCAGGTCTCCTCCAGGTTTTAGGAGCCGATTTCGGGAGCAGCGAGACCAGGCTGCTGCCTGTTTGGCTCCCAAGCGGCTTTGGCCTCGGAAAACCCCTAAAAGTCCCTAAAAGAAACAAATTGCATTTTTAACCCAGAATCCGAAGGAACAAAACAATTAGTGTTTATACACATTGTGACCCGCCAATTAAACTGCTAAGTGCCAGTAAAGTTGTTTATTTTTCTTTTTGCGTTTGGGGGTGTGTACACCGTGAAAGGGCTTTTCCGTCTGCAGGAAAAGGCACCCTTCCAGCCGGAGTGGTCTGCTTGTTTTCCCTCTGCCCACCCTCGCCTCGCCTCACCTGTCCATCCGAATCACCTTCTGTGCAGGGTGAAGGCTGGAGACCCCCACCCAGCTTCTGCCCACCCCCTGGGGGGCTTGGTCCTATAGGGTTGCAGGTCACTGGCCTTGCCTTTCCCCTCTGGGTCAGACGGCTTGACCTCCCCCACGTGTGCCCTTGGGCAAGTGCAGGCCTGCAGCACCCCCTCTCCCGCCCACCCCATGAGTGGGTGGCTGGAGGAGGGTGCCAGCCTGGAGGGGTTTGCTTCGGAATTCAGGTGAAGGACATGTGTGGAGGCCCTGGCCTCGAATGCGGCACTGGGAGCGGGTCTGTGTGGCTCAGACGCAGATAGAACCCTGGCTGCCCGTCTGAGCGCTGGCTCTGGGTTCCCTCCCTCATGCGGCACAGACTGGGACAGCTCTGTCTCGGGCGTCAGGGGCCGCTGCAGGTGCCACCAGGGCCGACCCGGGGCCCCGCCCTGCGCAGCCAGTAACTCCAACCTCCGGATGTTCCCACAGGGCTGTGGGGGGCCCAGCACAGCCGAGTGTCCCACAGCACCGCTCATGAGGTGGCGAGAGGGGGCGGGGGGGGAGAGAGAGAAGGGGAGGGGGAGAGAGGGGGAACGGAGCAGAGAGAGAGAGAGACTGCTGGACTGACGACCAGAAACACGGTTCAGAATCGGCGTCCCCACGTCACGGGGTCGGCGCCCACAGCAGCGCCCTCCTGCCATGGCCTTCGCTGTCCCCTCCACATCTCACGGACGCCCCTCGCCCATGTCTCCCCACCGCTGGGACTCGTCTGGGCCCCCGCCCGGACCCACACCCCGAACCGTCGTTCTCGTCGACCGAGAGTGAACGCTTGTTGCCTGTCCCTCCGAGAGGCCTGTTGTGTTCAGGGTGACTGCTCCCATGGCCTGTCTCTGCTAGGAAGGGCTCTCCGTCTGAAAAAGAAAAACGTCGATTCTGACCTCAGAGCCATTTTTATCTATTATTCAGAAACGTGCCAGCTCACATGTGCACCCTGTGCTTGGCTGAAATGAACCCAAGGCCACAGCCACTCCAGGGGCAGCGAGACCTGTGATGGGCGAGGCCGGAGTGAGAGGGGCCGGAGAGCCTGGGGAACCTGACATCGGGGAAGGTGTGGGGTTGAGAATCTGGCTGGAGGAGCAGGCCCGCCCTCACCAGACCAGCCCTGAGTCCCGGCCGGGGGCTGGGCTTGGCGACCACTGGGGCCCAGTCGGAACCACCCCCTGGGTTACAGGTGCCCCACCAAGAGTGCTTCCAGCGTCAAACACATCGCAAATACCTTAGTCCGGGAGTTCTAGAAGTTTCCCCGTTCTAGAGGGGCCAGGGTCCCCGAGCCCCTCACAGCGACAGCTAATCTGGGGGCGGTTCCAACCTTGTGTTCCCTCCCCCTTGGCCGGTGAGCTGGTGCTGGTGAGCTGACCTGCCCGACCTTTGGGTCCTTCACTGGATGAGGACCATGTGTGCGTCTCAGAACTGCCCGGGGTGGGGACGAGGCGCAGAAACAGTGGTCATGGCAGTGAAAAAGAGAAAACCGCCCACTCCGAGTTGGCTCCAAGCAGAGCAGGCATGGGCTCCCATCGGCCTCCTTAACATTCACAGCGATTGTTCTGGAACATTTGACAAGTTTCTCTGCAGCATCGATCATTCAGCCCCAAAGGGAGGGTTGAAGGCGGGTGGTACAGAATGATATTAACAGAAAAATGTATCAGCTGGCACTTAAAAGATGCAATCTTACTGTCTTCATTAAAATCTCAGTGTGCACAAAGCCTGGTGGTGAAGTTCGTGGTCTGAAGCACCTACTGGTTTCTCCTGGGAGCCACGCCTGCAAGTCTGCACAGTCTCCGGGTTGAGACGCAGCCCCTCCTTTTCCCACACCACGTCCTGCTGCTTCCTTGGGAGAGGTCCAGCCCACAAGGCTGCAACACGCAAGAAGAATTCGGTGTTTCCCCCCCGGGTGTGTGTTGAGTCACTGCTGGTGGTAAATAGCTTCCTGCATGAAAGGCCCGTAAAAGATCTAGGAAAATTAGGTTCTTCTACGGTTTCGATGAATAATTATAGCACGAGAGACTTCCCTGCTATTCCGTGAACTCCATCGCATCGGATTAGTCATTCGCAATTCTGCGCGTCCGGGATCACGCACGCAGGTCACACCGCGCTTCCCGGCGGGGGCGTGGGTGCTGTGTCCCGTGTAGGTGTTTGATTCCTGCTGCCCTCTCGGCTGTCCGGTTTAAAGTGCAGGGCTGCCTGGTGTGAGCATCTCGGCCCCGCTTCCCGGGGGAAGGGACAGAAGGGCCCTGACCCAGGGGCCGGTGGGCAGAGCCTGGGGGGCATCCAGGGGTCCTGCGCTACCCCACCTCAGCACGCACACGGTAGTGGCTCCTATTCTGAGCAGGCGAGACTCTGCTTCTTTTCCCACCGGGTGCCGTGGGTTCACAGTGCTGTGGGTTCCTCCCCGGTTCGTCTGCTGAGTTCCTGACCCCCTGCACCCCAGGAAAGTGGCCTTGTCTGGACAGAGCGTCTTTAAGGAGGCAGTCAGGTCACGTGAGGCCTGGTGTGACTGAATCCTGTGGGAAGAGCAGACGAGGACACAGGCACCCACAGCGGGCGGCCACGCAAGGACACGGAGCAGATGGCCGTCTGCACGCCCGGGAGTGAGGCCTCGGGGGGAACCGCCCACCGGCACCTTGGTCTCCGATGTCCAGCCTCCAGGACCGTGAGGCTGCAGGCGCCCGTGTGTGAGCCCCACCCACGACACACCATCACAGCCGCCCCAGCAGATGGACTGCGAGCAAGCGGGTAGGGGACACGGGCAGAAGCTGAGAGGCCGGTGACAGTGTGGGTCCCGGGGTGGCCTCCCCTCCCCTCCTGGTTCTCAGGGAGCGCAGAAGGACAAACAGCACACAGCCGGGGCTGACGGCCACGTGCTGCTGTCAGAGGGGTGTCCATTCACCCACCCCGGAAACTCGGACAGTGAAGGATGCTGGGCACCCTGCCCTCCGAAGCCTCCGGGCGAGGGCACCCGGGGACCTGCTCCTGGACCTCTGCCCACCGCCCTCTGCAACCCCAGCGCAGGTGGCTCCAGGGAGGGGCCACGGGCAGCCTTCCCGCTGCCTGGCTGCGGTGCTCAGGGGCCGCACTGGCGCCGCTTCTCTCACGCCTATGGTCAGCTGGGTGTCCGGTCTGAGTGGGGTGTGGGCGCCCTGCGTGGGTGCAGCTCTGGGCTGGCTGCTGGGTTGGCTGGAGCTCAGTGGGGGCTCTGTGGGACTCACTGGGCACTGGAGCGTCTGGGGGTCCAGCCCAGGAGCAAGACAGAGCACAGGGGTGAGATGGGCCCCTGAGGCCGGGGGCGGCAGAGCCTCCCCTCCTGGAGCCCAAGGTCCATGTTTAGCAAGCGGGGAGGCCCCCCCACCGCTTCGGCAGAAGGGACGTCACAGTCACAATGCAAACAATTGGGACGCAGAAAGCATGGAAGACGGATGCATGTTTGTGATACATTTGGCATGTGGTGCACACACCTGGGCCTGCGGGGGGAGGGCCTGCCAGCTGATCAGGGGCCCAGAGAGCCCAGCACAGCAGCCCAGTGGGTGGGGGCAGGGTGGGGCACCTGTCAATCACAGACACTCAGGGCAGGAAACTACAGTCTGGGCAGAAACGCCAGTCTTTCCTGCCCTGAACGGTAAGGCTTGTGGAATGCGCTAACACAGCGATTCCCAACCTTTCTCTTCTCAGGACACATGCAAACGAGTTCCTAAAATTCTGTGGCACACCAAACAATACATATTTTTTGCCGGTCCGAACCAAAATTTTGATTCATTCACACCAGACAGCTATTGGGTTGGCTGTTGCCTCTCTTTACACCTGACAACTGAGGGAAGAGGCAGCGCCCCCGACTCAGGTGCCAGGTGCTGCGTGTTGTGAGAACTCCGTGGCGCGCCAGGTGAGAACCGCAGAGCTGGTGAACACAGAAGAACACACAACCACATGCGTGGCTCAAGGCCACTTTGCAAACCAGCGCTGTTTGGCTCCGGTGTGCCAGGAGGCCCTCCACTGTGTGGACCCTCTGCGGTCAGCTACTGTCCGCTCTCAGAACCTAGAACTCAGAACCATGCGGGCTTTCATCCGTTTCATCAAGAACGAAGTCACAAAAACCCTGCCTCACACCGACGGGCGCGGAGAAGCTTGGTGGCCGATGTGAGGGACACACTGGAGGCCCCTCTGACCTCCGCACATGCTAGCACCGCCTGTCACTTGAGGCCCCACCCTGGGGCCCAGGATGACGAGCAGAGAAGGACAAGAGCCAGGCTGAGCTGATGAGGGTCACCTCAGGGTTGTTTGATTTGTCCCCATGAAACCTCTTTTGGGGAGAATGGCGTGCATTTCGGGGTGCAGCCGAAACGCAGCCTGGGTCTGTGGGGACACGCAGCTGCTGCTCCCTGTGCACAACAGACCACGAATGCCGTCACTTTGTTATCGTCCCCGAAGGTCCCTGAACCCATTTGCCTGGAGGGAGGGAGCCCTAACGTGCTTCTGCGCTCAGCAGGCACATGGGACTTACAAGTGGCTGCTGGGTGACGTCATCCTCGGGGCTGCAGGTCCTCATGGGCGCCGGCACCACGCAGCCCGTCCTGTGGAAACGGGACACGGCCGCCGCCGGTGTGCCCGTGGCCAGGTGCCCGAGTGCCCCTGGCCCTGCCCTACCATGCTGACCTGCACGGGCAGGTGTGCTCCTGAGGGGCGGGGGGAGCTGTGGGTGAGCGTTTGGTGCGCAGCCCCCTGAGTGGGGCCCCCACAGTGGAGGACAGCAGCACCACAGCCACTGTGTCCTGTGAGTGGCCACCCCTCCAGTGGTGAGCCTTGCTTCTGGCCGGTGTGGCGTCTGAGACCGGAGACCTCATACCACTGCCGAGCAGGAGGGTCTCCGCCAGGACTCAGCAGACTGGCTGCCTCCTCGGGGAGGACGGGCTCACTTGGGAACTCAGGCTGAGGGTGAGAAACACAGCGCGGGCGTGAGGGTTGGAAGAGATGCAGTGAGGAGCCTGGGGGGCTGGACGACCAAACGCCTTGGGTTCGTTTTGCAGAAATGGGGCAGAAACCTGCATCCGGCCACACGAGAGCACGGGTGTCCTCACATCAGACCCAGCATCCATCGGTGGGAAATTGCACAGCACCTTCCAGGTTGGGCTTTCTCTGCACCCCCAGGAGGAGCCCTCACTTTCCCCGACGCCGGCCCAGGTGGCTGGTACCCAGATTCCCAGTGCGACGCCGCCACCTGCTGGACAGAGGATGCAGGCTGCTGCCGACCTCTCGGCGTGGCTGAGAACCATAAGAACTCAGCTGTGTGAAACCACTGCCATCAAGCCTGTTTTCAGGGATCAGATGGAAAACTGAGGCTCGGCCCTATCTGGGGCTGGCAGAAAGTTCCAGAAGCACTTGAGCTGTTGAGATGAGGCCTTCAGAACAAGCCCAAGCACCCAGCAAAGCGTTTGAGTCACCAGTGCCCCCCACCCTGCTGCACCTGCCCCATGGAGCACCCCCACCCCACCCCCGTGCCAGCCCTCCCCAAAACGGCTCTCTGAGCCTGTCTCCTAGCCCCGTGGGGCCTGTCTGCATGCACCTGATTTATAGCTACATGTTGGCGCCCGCGCTGTGGCAGCTCTCCAGGTACTTTCTGAGAGAAAACACAGGTCCGCAGGCACCCCCTCCTTGCCCTCTCTGTCCCCAAAGGCTGCCTCTGCGTCCCCTAGGCCTTTGAGGCCGGGGCTGGGCACTCGGAGACGGGGCCGTCCATGTCCTCAACCACAGCCGCTCGGAGGGGAAGCGTCCCATGCGTGGACAGAGGGTGCAGTCTGGGGGATCCACCCCCCAAGGACAGGCCCTCATTTACCACCCAAGCTGGGAGAAGCCCCCGACATGTGGGCCTGGGGTACGGTTCGAGGAGCCGACTCGGACGACTTCCTCCTTCTTGCCCCCCCACCGGGGCAGGAGTGGCCCTCACAGGGCCGGCGTCTCGCTGGCCGACAGGGCCCGCCAGGCCCACAGCAGCCGGGGCCCCTCCTCACTGCACCCCGGTCCCCGGGCAGTGAGGGGTGCATGACCTGTGGGGCCCCGAGAGCAGTTGGGGCCCACGGAGAGGAGGCAGGCAGGCTCAGGGTCAGGGGCCTTTGGGGGGGGTGCTCAGTCTCCCCAGCTGGTACCGTGTTAAGGGGCTTGGGGGCCTCAGAGATCTCGTCCCCAAGGCTGACTCCAGATGAAAGCAGAGCTTCCCACTGGTCAGGGCCCTGACCGTGGTCACTGGCCTTCCCATCGGCGCCTGGACACAGCAAGCCCTCCCCCGCAGCCTCTGCCCGGGGCCTCTCTTGCCCCAGCACCCTGTCCCCATGCCTGCTATTGGCCGGCCGCTCCCTCACACCCCGCCCCCTCCGAGAGCGCCTCCCGCCTGTGCTCTGACCCTTCACTGGCCCTTGTTTCCCTCGCTGCCCTGGCCACTCTCGGAAATGACCCCTTGTTTCTGTGGTCACTGCCCTGCCCCTCTGACCCCGGACAGTCACAGACGGCTCTGTCCATCCCCCGCCCTGGCGCTGAGAACTCAAGTCTGCCCCAAGCACTCACTGGACGAACCCAGCCTTGACCAGCACCAGATTGTCCCCGGTCACCCAGGACCCCTGGCCTGGTGTCCTCAGAACAAGGGGGGATGGCGTCCATCCGGCTGGAACGTCACGGCCCGTGCCTGCTCAAGGCCGCTCTGTAAGAGCAGCGGGCCCCTCTCTGGCCCCAGCGGATGGAGTCAGGCACGACCCAGGGCCCTTCCATCCAGCTCAGCCCCCCATAGCCCCGACACACCCTTCCTGTCCATTGTTCCCAGGTAGCGTCTGTCTGTCTCCACCGCGCCCCTGGGGATGCTCCCAGTGGCCTGCGTCCACAGCTGCCGCACGGGAGGGGCTGTGCCTGTTGCTCCGGAAGGTGCCAGCCGTTGACCTGCTTCCCAGCAGGCTCCAGGGAAGGCAGGTCGCCCCAGAAGGCTCTCGAGGAGCCGGCAGGACACGCAGAAGCTCTGAGCCAAGGTGTGCACCCTTGGGCGTCTCTGGGCCGCGCCGGAAAGAGTGATCTTGGGCCACACATTAGATACACACACACTAACTAACACCGGTGAGCAAAAAAAAGGTTTTCAGTAAATCAAAGATTTTGTGTGGGACCACCGCAGGTGGGGCACCGCTGCTTTCAACCAAACCGAGTGTCTGAGCCATACCGTCCAGAGTGAGGAGGCACCGTATCCACGGCTGGGGGACAGTCCACGGGTGACTCATGCCAGAGGAGAGGACTCACAGGTACAGAGAGTGAGAGACAGACAGAGAGACAGACAGAGACAGAGGGAGGGACAGTGAGGGGCAGAGACGGAGATGGGGAGAGAGAGAAGGCAGGGCCAGGGGCGCGGGGTTGGCAGGGCCCAAGGATGATGCCGCAAAACCGACGCCAGCCGTGTCCAGCCCCCCAGCTGCTCAGCATCAGGCTGTGGGTCACGACCCTGAAGGGCACGAGGCTCCCTCAGGCAAGGTCCCCCCACTCACAGTTGTCTCCACGGCCTCGGCCAGGACCCCCAGTGCTGACGGGAGGTCTCTGAAGCAGGAGGGGTGTCTGACGACATCACACCAGCCATGAGCGCCGTTTCCCTTCGACACAGAGGAGGACGCCTGGCCCACGCCGTTTGTGCCGTGTCATCCACGGGGGGTGGAACTCGCTGCAGACCAGGACTCGGGGCCAGGTGGCTTGCCGATGGTCCCAGCACACAGCCAGGCCCCAGACGGCTGGACCCCAGAGTCCTCAGACCACAGGCAGCGAGGACGGGCGAGGGGACGGGCTGTGGCGTGGAATGTTCCTGAACGCAGCAGGGTGAAGGGCGCAGCCCCTGCAGAGCCCTGGGCATACGCCCAGCAGGAGCAGGGTGGGGGCAGGGGCAGGGTCCCCACGCTGGGTCTCAGCCATTCGGTTACTATGACCATGGACACGGGGACCTCGGGATTGCCTGCCTTGGCTCGAGGACCAGCAGGCCCCTTGCGTGCAAACTCACGCGAGCAGGAGAGCTCACCGTGAGCTCACCGTTCACTCACGTGTGCCGTAGGCCCGGGCAGCCCCACCCGTCTGCCCATCCGTGTGTCTGTCTGCACGGGGGCTGGGGGAGGGTCCTCACTATGCGCACCGGGGAGGGGGAGGGAAGGCCGAGGGGCCGTGAGCCGGCCCGCCCAGCTCGGAGGAGCTCGGTTCCACTGGGCTCTGTTGACAACGACACAGACACGCCGTGGCGTCACGCATTCCCGACATGTCTTCCCTCCTGACTTGAGTTTGCAGTTTCGTCTTCAGGACAAACCCTGCTTTTCCCGGAGTGTGCAGTTCAATCATCGGGGCTGCAGATGGCAGAAAACTAATTTTACTTAGTTTCTTCTACCTGTCTTTTCCTGTCACCCTCTCACCTCTGGTTCTTTCCTTCTCCTTCTTCCTTCTGGCTGCTCGGCAACACCTCACTCATTTCTCCCCCTTGACTTTAGACCCCCCTCACGTTGGTTCAGCAGCCAGGCTGTGAAGTTTAAAAAATTAAAATGTTCTGTAAGAGGTCTTTCCACATGCTGTGGGGCCCACATTCCAGCCTCCAGCCTCCCGTGGCTTTGCCGGAGAGCCCCCCTCAGAGGCCAGGGCCGCTGTGCCTGCGGCTCACACCCCAACCCACACACCCCTGCCCGCCCACAAACAGGGGCACCTGCCCTGCTGCTCACTCCCTCTCTCTAACGCTCTGCTTCTAGGTGGCCCGCCCCACGAAGCCCAGGACGTCCCTGAGCCGCTGAGGAGCTGGGCCAGCCTCCACGCCACCCTGAAGGCCTCAGGCCCCCTCCTGATTGGAAACCACCGGAGCCTGTTCTGACTAGACCCCCCCAACCCCCCACAGGGCCCTGCAGGCCGCAGCCTGGCTGGTGGCGGCGGGTCTCACATCCACTGCCATGGCTCTCGGATGCTCCTCGAGGGAGATGGGGAGGAGGCCACTGAGCTCACCATCCAGCTGCTTCCTGGGGCCAGGGCAATGCACCTCAAACGCATGTGCCCAGCGAGGGTCTGTGTCCCCACAAGCCCCTTGAAAGGCGGGAGGGCGGCCATCAGTGGCGCCCTGATCCAGGACCCCCAGGCCACCTCCCGGGTCTCACTGCCCGGGTGGCCGCAGGGACGCAGGGCCCTGCTGAACCACGTGACGAGGGGCCCCGGTGCCCCTGAGACTCTTGGAGCCTCACTCCCTTTACACAGAAATGCAGATGTAGTCCCCATGCTGGTCGGGTCCCGTGGACACGCAGACTGACGTAATGGGGAGGCTCACCCGCAGGAACAGAGGGAGGGAGGCGAGCTTGGTGGGGGTCTGACAAGTCCAAGCCCCTTGGGGCGGGCTGGAAGCAGGGGGTAGGGGGGTGGTGACGGTCCAGCCTTGAGCCTGATGCCCAAGGACAGGCGGCAGGCGAGAGACAGAGGCAGGTGGTGGGTCCTCTGGTGGCCTGGAAGCCGAGCCGCCTCCCTCCTTCATGGGGATGGTCAGTCTTTGCTGGGAAGGGGTGAGACCGGGTAAGGCCCACCCACGGGTGTGGGGGGTTCATTGTCTTACCCGAAGTCCCCGGCTATGAACCCAGATGCCTCTGAGCTGCACCTTCAGGGCATCACTGAGACCGCACAGCGGGGCCCGGGGCCCAGCCAGGCTGACTGGGAGGCTTATCCCCACTGTCCCGATGGCAATGGGGCTTGAAAGGGCTTTTCTGCTCCAGGTGCCCCCGCCCCTGCAAACGTGGTCACCACCGGGCAGGTCAGCGTGGCCCCAGGGGGCCACGCCCCGTCAGCATCCCCGCTCAGGGACCCAGCTGAGGCACGCCTCGCTTGCTGGCTCTCAGCTCTGGGGCTTTTTGCTCCAATTTGTTTTTGTGTCATAATCTCCGAGGATCTGTTTATTCTGTGTTAGAACCACTTAACCCTGTAACTCTGCCTGCCCGGTCTTCTCCGAACTTCTCACTGACGCTGGGCCCTCTCCCTAGCGTTTGAGTCTCTGTTTTCACTTCTTTCCATCAAAAATAATTTTTATTGATTGATTTGAGAGCGATCCATCTGTCATTCCAGTTACCGATGCACCCATTGGCTGATTCCTGCATGTGACGAGGATCGAACCCTGACCGGGGATCGAACCCACAGCCTCGGGGTATCAGGGGTAACGCTCCACCCTAGCGAGCCCCCGGCCGGGGCTCCAATTGCTGAATTGTCTCTTCACAACGACTGGCCTTTGCCTCTAAGGGCCCTGTGCTCATCTCGCCCTTTTCCAGCCTCACAGGCGCTTTCCTCCGTCTTCGAATTCTTTTTCCTTCACGATTGCTTTGCTGGCCGGTTTTCTGTTTCAGCAGCTTTTGTTCCCCTTCCCTTGCCCTTGAGAAGCTTATTTAGCTGGTCCTTATTCTAACTTCATTATTTTAACTGGTCTTCCTTTTTATCGTTTATTTCCACATTTCCACTTTTCGACTCAGTGTTTAAAACTTTTTGGCCATAATGATTTTTTTTCTCCACCTCCTGTTATTTTGACATTTCTCTTTACTGTTTATTCTCACATGTCCGTCTGTCTGTCTCTGTCATGAGAAGGCCTGGCCAGGCCACGGTGGGGAGAGGGGCAGCTGGAGGGCATTGGCCGAGTTCCTATTTGTCTGTATTTTATCAGCTTTCTGTCGGACTCGGAGCCCTTTCTAAATCCCGGATGTGGACCCGCATGGACACAGGGGAGGGTGACTGTGGCAGCCCTGCCGGGGAAGAGGCCCCTGCAACAGTGGACAGTGTCCCTAGAGTGGGCGTGGGGACTGCAGCGCAAGGGGGTCTGGCAGGGCCCATGCGCGGCCGCCACTGCAGAGCCTTCTGGAACGTGCGTCCCGCTGGCCTGAGGCCTCTCCTTCCCTCCAGCTGCCCAGTGGGTGCGCGATCCCCGAGTTCTCTGCAGAGGCCTGGGCACTGTGGCCCTGGGGTCTCCGGAGCCACTGAGCGACACTGCCACAATTGGGGGTGGGGAACACCGCCACCACGCCCGGAGCTCCGAGCATGCCCGGGGCTGGGTCTGCACCCGGACCCCGGAGCAGCCGCTGGTGCGTCCGGAGAACCTCGCAGGGACTGGGCGGGAGGGAGTGCCAGCAGGGACCCCAGCGCGGGCTGGTGGCGCCTCTGGGCGTCTCTCTAAGTAGGTCAGCCTCCCCGTCCCCGCTCGGCTCTCTGCTCCCCGAGTGGCCCATGTCCCAGCGCATCCTCCCCCCCTTCCGCCCCCGCGCTGACCCAGTTCCCAGTTCCAGCCCGGCTGCCGCCCAGCGCCGCGTGCAGAGTCATCCGCTCCCCCTTGGTGTCCTGCGCCCTGCCCAGCGACCACGGGGCAACTTGGCGACGGGCATCGGCAACGCGACAAGGAGGAAGCCCCGCGGGCACTCCAATCTCCAGGGTCCTCTTCCTGGTCCCCAGAAGGGGGTCTGGTCTCGGAGGCTGCGCAACCAGGGCCGAGCTCATGGTGCCGGATCGGCCCCCTCTCGTCTGGGCTCCCCTTCGGTGCATCCGAAGCTGAGCGCCATCCCTCCGGCCCGCGCCCCGCCCACTGGTCCCCCGGCTGCGGGCCGGCTGGAGCCGGTCAGGCGCGGAGTCTCCCCGGCGGAGGGCTCCAGGAGTCCTCACTCACCGCACCGCCCCGGCCGCCTGTGGGCCCCCGGGGCTCCAAGAGGAAGGAGATAGAAGACCCAGGCCTCCCTTTGTTGTAGCAGATTTTCTCAGGACCCCGTTAGCGCGCAAGCGGAGGCGGTCTTTGTCCACGTGAGAACTTCGTGCAGACACAGGAGAGGAGCCCGGGGGCAGGAAGGAGGCGGGGCGAGGAAGGGGGGGTAATCATCTGCCGTCACAACCCAGAAATGAGCTGCCCCCTCAAACCGCACATGGAAATGAATCCCTGACGGGTTCGAGAGTGAAACCTGGGGTTTGCTGAAGAAGGGACTGTTTCTCTGCGGGCAAAGGACTTGGCGGTCATAGAACACTAAAGCAAATGGAAGCGGGAACGAAGGACGGATTTTAAGCATGTTTATAGACCATAAATACAATATTTTGAAACGTACTGAAATAATTTTTTATTCAACTATCCAAAAATAAGGCACTATACATGTAGAGAAATCACAAATAAAATTTATTACAGCCTAATATTTTTTAAAACACCCCCACACAAGGATGAGATAGAAACGGGCCATCAGCAGAAGAGAAACTAGACGGTGAGAAATACGGGAATGGGACCTGGCGGCTGGTCCCTCGAGTGCGGCCCCCCACCTGCCTCTCCCCACGGAGCCAGCACCTGGTGCCGAGGGCTTTACCAACAACGTCCGTGGCCCCCGCTTCATTCACGCTGCTTCTCCTGTGTCCGGGTTGGTTAGCTGGCACCGACTGAGCAGGGTGCCCTGGGTGAAGCACCCTCAGGTGCCGGGGCCCGCAGGACTCCAGGGCCGTGGGATTCCCGGCTTCCAGAAACTCCCATCCATCTGACCGAATGCTTGGAGGCCTCGAGTCCCTCTCCCTCACCTGAGTCTTCATGATGCATTGATTCACAGCCAGAAGGATGTCCCATCAGTAAATGTGCCCGTGGGCAGAAATGCGGGTGAAATGCGCTCAGGAAGACTTGGTGTCAGGGCAGCAGTCACAGTGAAATGACGATACCCAAGTCACCGCGGGTGGCAGGCAGTCTCCAGCGACTCGGCACTCACCATGTTTATGTCGGGCGTGCTGGTCTCCCAGAGGCACGAGACTGAAGTGACGTGTGTGCACCTAAGGCTAACCCACATGAAGAACTGCAGCTGCCACCAGCACCCCCATCTCCTGGAACGTGTTCCCCCCGGGGAAGCCGACCTGACGGAGATTGCAGACATGAGGGTGAACCTCCTCGGACACCTCGCCCAGGACCCCGAGTGAGAGCCCCCACCCCGAGAGCAGCTGCCCCCCAAAACTGGGAGGGTTTGCCTCTGACCTGACGCTGGGAGTTGTTAGGCAGCAGCCAGAAAGCAGAATGACACCCCCCGCCTCCCCCGACAGGACAGCACGCAGCCCCTAAAACCATGGTCGTGAGAATGAGTTTCCCGGTGCCCAGCAGATGCCGGTGGAAAGCCGCCTGAGCCAAGCAAGCCACTCACTGGTTGTAGGTGCGGCCTGGCCCCGCCCACGTGAGGGAAAAGAGGGAAATTCAGGACACGCTCGCTGCCATAGTGACTGTGGTTGTGTCCAGGCAGAGAGGTCCCGGGCGACTTCTTTTCTGCCTGGTTTGCAGCTGGTGGCTTTAACTGTCCACAGTCAGCGTGACTTTCGGTGACGAGCGTGGGAGGCAACAACAATCGGTCTTTGTTTCCAATGCAGAGTTAAAGACTCAAAAGAACGTCACCTGCTCCAGGCCCAGACGTCGAAGACGTGCCTTTGTTCTTTCTAGAACAAACCTGTGGGACCAGCCGGCACAGCCTTGCCACCTGTTTTGTCCAGCCCCTCCCGGCGGCCTTCCCAGCCCCCCGACCGGTAGCTCTCAGGACCTGGGCTGGGGGCCCACTCCAGGGAGACAAGCCACGCCCTGGCCCCCAGGCCCAGGGGCCCTCCTGGCTTCCCTGGTCTCAGCATGAGGCCCCCTGCCGACACCGGCTACCCGCCCAGACATGGAGCCAGTCCTGAAAAGCCACCGTGGCTCTGAGCCCAGAGCACACGGTGACGAGGAGCCATGGCCACGGAGCCCTGACCGTGGCCACCGGCCATTCTCCCGGGAACACGCTGCCGGGTCACTCGGCCAGCACCGCCGGGAACGACCCTCACCTCCCACCACTCTGCTCCTGGAAGGGACGCCGGGCGCTGCCGAGGCTCTGCCTCCAGAATAACAGGTGGCAGCACTGGAGAAAGAGAGGACCCCCAACAGACTCCCAGCCTGTCCCGCTGTCCTCAGTTTGGACGCCCTCAGAGGGGGAGAGTGGTGCTGGGTGCCACGCCTCGCAGGGCCAAGCCCAGCTCGGGTGGTCTGACCCAGTGCGGGGACCGGAATTCCCTGGAAGGCCTTTTGTCCCTGTTCAGGTATATTGGTGACCACAGGTGACAACCTAGAAGCAAGAACTGGGCGAACGGGTTGCCCGATGTGGGTCTGCTCCTGAGTAATGGATGAGAAGAAAGAAACCAGCTCCGCTTGGCCGGCCAGACCCTGGCTGAGCGAGGGGTGTGCTGGTGCTCTGTGGCTCACGGGGACCGTGCTGCTCTTACTCCCTGGGCAGAGGCAGGGCCGGGAGCAGCCCCACAGCGAACTGCGCCTCTAGTCTTCAGGAGGCCTGGGCGGATGGCGGCGGACCAGGTGAGTACAGCTGCCCTCCTCTGTGCATTGATTCGCTCCGCCCAAGCGCGCTGCGGCCACTGCGGGCGAGGCGGCCCTGGGGGACCCTGACCCCTCAGCGTGTACCTGCCCCCCCCCGCCACCGTGGGCATGGGCATGCGGGGCAGGTTCCCGTGTGAGCCCCAGACCCGCCAGCCCTGTGCCCCGGGGCGACAGGCCCAGCTTCCTTGCACGGAAACCAGGGCACAGAGCCTTCCCGGCTGCTGCAGGCCTATGAGACGAGGGCGCCAGCCCAGCGACAGGCAGTCGAGTGCTTCCCACTCAGAAGTGCCACGCTGGGCCGCTGGGACCAGGCTGGGCGGGGGGGCGGCGGGGGGGACTGTGGGGCTGCGGAGCTGTGCTCACGTGCCGGGCACCTTCCTGATGGACCCTGGCACAGACCGTCAGTCCTCCTGGTGCCCCCTCATTTGCCTCTGTTTGGTCTCCAATGGCCCTCCTCCAACTGTTACAACAGCTGACCTCTCTTTGTTGATTTCCAGAGTCCTCATTAAAAAAAACAACAACAAAAAACAGTCTAGGAAACTTGCACATATCCCAAACCAAAGTGATCTGTTATTTCCAGATTTGTTATTTGTAACTGTGCCCCCGCGCACCCCCCCACAGCGGTTCTCGGGGCGGCAGGGCCGGGGAGTTGCAGGCGCTCCAGCACTCGGGCGGAGTGGGGCTGTGCACTCCACATTCTTCTTTGATTATGGGGCTGAAGTAAACATCCGAGGACGCCAGGCCCCATGGCCGCCGGGGACGAAAGTGCACGGCCGTGGGGAGCAGCATCCCCCCTCGGGCACGGCTCAGCGCTCGGAGATAAAAGTGACGGATGGGCCTGTCATCGCCCTCCGAGGGAGGACAGGGCACGAGAGGCTTCGTTCTGGCAGTTCCCTTGTTTACAGACAAGGGAAGGAGAGTGTTTTGTAACTTCTTTGAACGGCTACTAGGAATCTTGGCCTCCCCTTCTGCCCACGTGTGGCGCTGGTGTGGGACCCCGTGAAGACCCTTGCTGGCCTGCCCTGGCTGGGGGCTGCTCGCCGGAGCTGGGGGGCAGGGGAAGGCCCTGGAGGGACCATCCCTCCTATGCCCAGCACTCCTGCCCCAGCCCATCACGGGGCGCCCAGACTCTGCAGGGGGAGCCTCTCCCGTGTCCCAGCTCAGCCCCGCACCCCTCTTTCACAGCAGGCACCCCACCACTCCATAGCCATTATGGGTGGACTGTGCCTCCCGCCCCACATTCCCAGGCAGGGTCTCAGGGTTTTGACGCCCCACGAGGCGGCGTTGGGAGACAGGTCTCTGAACAGGCGAGTAAGGGAATGAGGCCACTGGGATGGGCCCTCATCTCATGGGACAGGGACCTTGGAAGAGGAGATGAGACAGACACACGGGGGACGGCCCTGTGGGGCATGGGGGGCGGGTGGCCGTACCTGCTGGGAGAGGAGCTCAGCCTCACCTCAGCACAGAGAGTTGGTGGCCTGACGGTCAAACTGTCCCACACCTGCAGGCTGTGGCCTTTCCACTGCGTGGTGCCACCTCTCGAGGACAACCCAACCCAGTCGTTCTCGGCCCACTGGTTTTGATGGTGGTGACAGACATGCGCCACATGGTTCGCCACTTTAACCACTGTACGTGGTCAGCCTGGCAGCACTGGCACACTTGCAGCGTTGTGTGACGGGTGCCCCGCGCTGTTTCGGGAGCTTGGCCTCCCTGCGCCAGGAGGTCTTGTCCCCAGGAAGCCCTCACTCCCCGCTTCGCCTCCCCCGCTCCCTGCCACCCCCCACGGGCCTGCCTATTCTGCACGCATCACGTGAAGACACCCTGCAGCACGCGCTCTTTGCGCCCAGCTTCTCTCCCTCGTGGTGTTTCTGGAGCTCATGCTTGCTATAGCGCACACCCCTGGGTCCTTTTCAGGGCGGAGCAGTATTCCACTGTGTGAACCCGCGGCTTTGGGTGGCTCCGCTCGCCGGCCACTGGGCAGGCGGGCTGCTGGCGCCCTCTGGCGACTGTGGGCGGCTGCCCCGTGAACACTCACGGGAGATGCGCCGACACCTGTTTGAGGTTCTTCCGTGTGCAGCCCCAGGAGTGCAGTCGCGAGGAAACTCGAGGGTGACCTCGCCACACGGGGTCGTGGAAATGGCTGCATGACGATGTGAACTTATAAAAAGTCATTGGGTGCACATTTAGGTTGAGTGAATTTTACAGCATGAACACCAAAACGACGAAAGACATCGTTTTAAGAATGATGGTTTCTTCACGTGGGTGTGCCGCATTGTACCAGACTGGTGAACAGGTAAGGGCTGACCATTTCCCCATTTTAAAGGCTTCAGCCCCGATCTTTGTCACGAAGCTTGCACTCAGGTCCGCGTGTCAGAGACTGGTCAGGATGAACGTCCAGAAACAGGCCCCGCGACACCGCTGACCGTCACACTGGCCCCCGCCGCCCAGTTACGCGCCGTCCTTTCCCCGGGGAAGATTCAAGGTCACACACACTGTGGAGGCCAAAACGGCCGGTGGAGCTATGGCCAGGGCACACACGTGTTAAAAATCGAGGCGCTCGGGAAAGGCACTAAACCAGTGCGACTTGGCCGGCCTTGGCAGAGCGGAAGACACGCAGTTGCTGTGGGAACTATAAAAATGAAAGAGGGGGATGAAGCTGTCCCGAGTTCCTGGAAAAGCTATCCTCCAAGGTCATCAGATTGGGTGGCTGGGCGCTTCGATGCCTAAAGTAAACAAAGGAGCTGGTCCAGGGCTTGTGGAGTCAAAGCAGGACCTGTGCCTTCTGTGACCCCGACGTCACGGCACGTGAGGTCCTTATCTCCCGAAGGAATAGTCTCAGGTATGGAGGGACAGTGTTTACACTAAACATCTCGGAGGAGGCGACACCCTAGTACTCTGCGTGGGCGCTTCGGAGACAGAATAGCTGAGGGGCAGGTTTAGCTCAGAGAAAGTCCCCGTGGGACAAGCCCCACCTCCCCTGCCCTGCTGGGCAGTATGGGGTCCTCCCCTCCCCACTTTGCCCTTTGTGGGCTGGGGACAGACGGGGGCGCTGGGGTCGTACAGCCGGCCCTTCCTGAGGCCGGCGGGGGGCGGGGGGCGGGGGGCTAGACCGCCTCACAGCAGCGCCCCCTGCGGGTGTCACCCGCGAGCGCTGGGGACGCGACAGTGACGGACGAGCCTGAGACCCGCGCCCCGCGCGCCCCCTGCCGGCTCGGATGCGCGCGCAACCTCCACGGTGGGTCCTTGGACAAAGGGCTTTAGCCCCAGGGCCGCGTCTGAAAATTCACAAAAAGGTAAACTCCAATCGATGCGGCACAACAGCCATTGCGCTGCCATTTCGGGTATTTTACGTCTCCCCTCAGTGCGTTCGTCTTCTGCAGCGTGGCGCAGCGAGGATGCGGTGGGACAGGAACGCACGCCCACTCCCTCGGGGAACAGCGGGGTGGGCGCGCAGGGCGGCGTGGGGCCCCCAGGAGCCCGGAGAGCGCGGCTCCCGCAGCAAAACGAGGCTGCGCGGCCCCCTGCCCCTGCGCGCCCCACAGTTCGGCGCCTGGCAACTGTAAGGTGGGCGGCCACCAGGGGGCAGCGCTGCCTGCCCTCTCCGCTGCACTGCGCACGCGCCTGGTCCTGGCCACCCGCTCTGCTCGGACGTCCTGTCCAAACGGAGGGCCAAGTGCGGAGGGAGGGACTGGCCCATGGCCAGTGAGCCGGACGCAGATGCAGGGCCATGAGGACACAGGTCCACCAGGAAAGAAATACTGTAAAACCAAAACGAGAGGCACCTGTGAAGAGCCGACGCTGCATGATGTCCCAGGCCCGCCTCCCAGAGTGTCATAATCTGCAGGTGGGCGCGGGCCACTTGCCGTCCCCCCCCCCCCCCCCGCTCGTGCCAGCAGCTAAGCCCTAAACCGCAGAAGCTGCCCATGCGCTCACGCTCACGGTGACAGAAGCTAGCCCCAGGCTCTGCAGAGGCTGTGTATGGCTGTCATCCGCGCCCTAGGGGGCCGCTGGTGTGGGCGTGTCCCAGCCTGGGTGGCAGGAGGCATATGTATGCTCCCCAGGCCTAGGGGAGGTGCTGCTGGGAGACGCCGCAAACTGAGGGCACATGGCCGCTTGGACCTGAACTGTAGCCCGCCGCAGGTGCCAGCATGGACTTGGCACACAGGTGGCAGCCAACTGACACCTGCTTCCTCGTCCCCAAGGACACTGTCTTGCCAGGATCCAGGCCACCTGACTCGGTTGGTGACACAGCGGGCTCCTCAGACAGATGCTCACGCACACACTAACACGCACACACCTGTGCACACCCTCAAGCCTTAGTACCAGCAGGAGAAGCAGATGCCTCACAGAGGGTTACGAAGATTAATACTTTATTGTTTTCTGACGATGACGGTGTTGGAAGAGCAGAGACAGTGGCTACACAAGCAGCTGACAGAACATTCATTTACACACTGCAGATGCTCTTTACAACGCAGAAGTGAGAATGCCCACTCACTGGCAGTTAAGGCAGATCAGGAGACACGGGGCCGTCTCAACGCTGAGGACACACAGGGAGAAGCTTACAGGTGAGCAATGGGGGGACATCATAGGGAACTGAGGGCTGAAAGGGACCATGGCTGTGACGCTTATGGGCACACTTCTGGTGAGCACCCAGGCCCGTGCCTGATGCCCAGGGTGCCTGGGGACCAGGAGCCTGGGGAACGGTCTGCCCCTGCGTGGAGCCAGGTGGGCAGTGGGGCTCAGCCCTGTCACACCAGCTCGTGAGAAGCCAGGCGCGGGCTTCCTCAGAAGCCACCTGCTGGAGCAAACCTCCAGGGCCCTTGGCCACCAGGAGGACACGCTGCCACCAGGTGCCTGGCTTCTCAGCATCCAGGACGCTACTTCGAGGGAGACCCTGGTCTCCGAGTCATGGGGTCCCGTGTCTCAGACCCATGCCGGCCCCTCCCTCTGCCTGAGACATGAGGGGCCTGGCCTGCCTCTCTGAGTCACACGTGGGTGTGAGCCATCTCGAGACGAGGCCTCTCCCGGGGACAGCGCCAACCCGGTCCCCTCCCAGAGTCCAACAGCGATAGCTACATGTGTCCACAGGGACAAGGATGTGGACTGAGGAGATGCCAGCTGTGTGACGAACGAGGTCCGCCTTGGGGGACGAGGCGGACATTTGGCACAAAAAGGAGGCACTTGCGATTGGAGCTGAGCAGCAGGCCCCCCGCCCCTCCCGAGGAGACCGCAGCTCCTCACCCTGCACCTGCTGGAATCTGCTTCACCTGGGGTCCATCCCACCCCAGCCTACGGCCCGCCCCTGCTGACTCTGGGGGACAGAGGAGCTGGTGCTCGGTGTCCACACTCGAGAACTGGAGTTCTGGGCAGAGCCGCTGGCTGCTCCCCAACCCATGACCTCAGACGGGGCAGGCGACAGGCCACAGCCCTGCCACAGGCGTGGTGGCGGGTGCTGTGCGGACCATGGCTGAGGCAAGGTGGGGTCCCAAGCCCCTGTGAGACTGAGACGCCCTCTGCCCACCTTGGGGCTGGAAGCAAGCAGACCCTCCAGGAGCCCACAGGTGTGGACTTGATAGACCAGAGGGGAGCTCCTGGACGTCAGCATGTCCTACCCTTCCAGAACCTTCCACTCCAGAAATGATGTCACCTGCAGCCTGGAAATGACACTCTGACGATGGTCACCGCACACAGGAGCCAGTCCACAGTGTCACCCTCTCCCTAGGTGCCTCTGCACTGAGACACCTGTGCAGGCTGCAGTGACAAATGTGGTCACAAGTGACTTGGCAAAAAAACCTATAAAGTATGTGGGAATGGCGTTTTACTTCCATCTTCGCCCTTTCTCTCCGTAGCCAGCACTTCGGACCTGATGTGACTGTAGGCTGGAGCCGTCGCCAGGCCGGGCTGGGGTTCTTGGCCCACAGCGACACCCTGGTCCTCACAGGCCGTCACGTTGTCCCCATATCCAGGCCCCGGCGTTCAGGAAGGACCCTCATGAAGCCACATGTGCACCCCTGTCCTGGGAGGGTGGTGGCCTGTGGACATCAGCCACAGTGGTGGCCGTGCTCTGAGGTCACTCAAGCCACGGTCCAGCGGGCCAGATGCCCCCCAGACACTGGCATTTCCTTGTGCAGTCCTGGGTGTGGAGCTGGGGGGGGTGACCTGGTGCCCACTTCTGCCCAGAAAAGGCCGGGCTGCAGACGGACAAGGGCACCGTCTGTCTCAGGAAGGGCGTGGGGAGGGGGTCGTGTGGTGCTGGGGAAGCTGAAGGAGCCGAAGGTCAGGGTCACCGCAGGGACGTGGCAGGCCGCCCCAGCCCTCTGGCATCTGCAGCCGGGAGAGGCTCAGATCTTCTTGGGAGAGCCAATCATGACCTTTGACACGAAGTTGACAATGGCGCTGGCAGGCTGCTCGGGGTCGTGCTCTGCGAACAGGTGGCACACGTTGTCCGAGGTGCTGCCCTGCTTCCGGGCCACGAACCCGAAGGCTCTGAAAAGAGAGGCGGTCAGAGTGTCCTGGCCCGTGCAGCGAGGCCGAGAGGGCCAGAGCTCCACTTCCTGCCACCACCTCCGCTCCCTCCGCCAATACCATCCCAGGCGCAGCACTACGCCGACGCACTCCTGCCCCCTCTTCACAGGCAGGGCCCTGCGGGGGAGCACAAGAGGTGGGGCAGCAGGGCCCTATGGCTAGGCCCAGACCACAGCAAGGCCCCACGCCTGGCACCGTCCTGCAGAGGCTGGTGGGGTGGGGCTTCGAGTCCTCATGGAGTCCCCCCAGACGGGAACACAGGCCACGCGGGCGCCATCGCCCCATTGGTGGTTGCTGAGATCGAGAGGGACGCACCAGCCACCCGCCACCCCCACAGGTCCAGGTCCCTCCTCGAGGCTCAAGCTGACTGCACTGCGTGCCGCGGAGGCGGCGGGCGCCAGGACTTCTCAGAAGAACCACAGCCGCAGTCTGAGCAGGCGTCCGGATGCCCAGGCTCAGCACAACGCCGCCATTGTTCGTGCCCCGGCCCCAGCAGAGGCTCCCTTCTCCCCCGCAGAGACATGAAGGGGCTTTTTGTTGGAGTTTAGCGGCCCCCACGCCGCGGGAGGCAGCGGCCCAGGGCACTTGAGTCACCGATGGGGTCGGACATTCCGCGCAGCGGGAGCGCAGCCAGCTCTGCAGCCGAGGGCGGGGCTCAAGCGGCCTCTGAGCCCCTTGTCAGAGCCCCGGACAGAGGAGCTGTGAAGTGGGACCCCCGGGAGAGGACGCTGTGAGCGGACATCGCCGAGGTCCACTGCAGGTGGTGGGGCCGGCCCCTGTGGGTGTGCGCTCGGCCCCGTGCAGCCCGGGTCCCAGAGGGAAGGGCGGGAAGCCAAGTGCGTCTGCACCTCCTGCCCCCTAGCAGCACGTCTCCGCGCCCCCCCCGCCGCCCCGCCCAGTGTAGACCCAGCCCATGGCATCGCTGAGTCGCTTCCTCACGAGGACCCCTCGTGGGGTCGCGCTGGCAGCTCACCTGGAGCCCACGCCGTCCGCAACCCACCTGGCGAGTTCAAGAGAACGGAAATCGCGTTAGTTTCCTTGCAGACTGAGGGGGGGGGGCGGGGCGCACACACTCACGTGGGGCCTCCCAGTCCTTACTTCCGGCCCTGAGGGTCCAGCGCGCAGAAGATGACGCTGTTCACGGGGTAGTGCCTCCGGAAGAAGAGCCTGCGGGGGCGTGGGCGGGTGACAGGGGCGTGGGCGGGAGACCAGGGCGCTGGGCTGCCCCGACCAGGACCCGCACGCGAGCGCCCCCTGGCGGCCTGCAGACCGGTGGAGCGCGCCCCCACCCCCCCCGGGGGGCAGAGGCCCGAGGCTCGCAGCAAGCGTTGGGAGAGGGGCGGCGCGCAGTCGGAAAAGCCACCCCCCCCCCGGGAACCGCCCTCCGCCGCCCAGACAGGAGCCCGCACCGCTGCACTCACTTCCTCTGGTTGTCCGTCAGGGTGATGCCCTGCGCCGACACCTTGAAGTGCACGACCGTGGACAGGGGCGGCGGCTGCTGGGCCAGGGCGAGGCTCAGGGCCTTCTGGACGGCCTGGTGGCCGGTGAGGGACTCTGTGTCCACAGAGCCCAGGTACCACACGTTGCAGGCTGCGGGGCAGGGGTGCGTGTCAGCCCGTCTGCGAGACACGCAGTGGCGCTGGCGCATCGAAGGCAGGTGCTCCCTGCCCGGTGTCGAGGGTGGGGAGTGAGCGGCTCAGGTCCTTGTGGGGAAGGGGCATGCCCAGACACCGGGAGGTTCCAGTGGCCCTGTGTCCTGCTGGAGGCCAGGGCACCTCCTCAGCATCACCGTGGCCTGGGTGGGGTGAGAGCCCATCCCTGGGGAGTGAAGGGAACGTCCGAGGAGGGGCACGTGGCCTGGGCCCCAAATCATGGCCCTGCGGGGGCTCTGAGCGAGCGGACACCTGGGAGCAGCCATGACGCAGGGCTGGTGGGCCGCTCAGGGCCCCTGCCTGCCAGGTCAGGTGCATTCACGGAACTGGGCGGCCGCCAGGGTGCCACTCTCCCTGATGACCCGGCCACGTTTTTCGGATCAGAAGAGCTGCCCGCACTGGCTCGGTGTCCTAGAGGTGCTGCTTTTGAGAAGGGACAAGGGACACACCTGTGACATGGGGGGGTGAAGATGCCAGCCACGTCTGGTCACAGTGGGAAAAGCTGGCAAGTTATGTCCCAACCAGGAGAGCGGTTACTCCCCCGCCCCCTCACAGAGCGCTGAGCAGGCAGCCATCGGTCACCGTGGAAACCGCGGGGGTGTGGGAACCAGCCGTGGTCAGCGGGACTCGCAGAAGGAAAACGGTCTCTGTGCAGAGCCTCCAGCGGGAAATAAAAGGCGTGTGTGCATGCAGACGGGCGCTGGACAGCCGTCTGAAAAGTGTAAGGCTGCCCGTGGTCAGGGAGGGAGGGTCTGAGTCTGATTTTGTTGCCGGGGCGGCCACCAGGCAGGCACAGGAGGGGAGCAGAGAAAGAGCTCCGGCCTGGCTGCAGTGAGGCCCCCGGAGCTGGCGCCCTGTGAACCAGGTGCCCACTGGCGGCCACAGGCGGCCAGGCCCGCATCCCAGCTTCCCGGCAGCATCACCACGGCCTCTGAGGAGCAGTAGGAGGCGGTGTCTGGGGCCCGCTCCCCATGGGCAAAGCTGTGTCCAGCTGCCCCGAGCAGAGGAGCACTGCCCCCAGTGAGGCCTGGGCAGCTCTGCGGAGCTCACTCCTTCCCCGCAGCGCACAGCCGGGCCTGGCCCCAATGCCCCGTCCCCCTGGGGGTGCTCTCATCTGGGGGGGGCCAGGTGTGATGCCCATGTGATGACACACAGTCAGTGCCACGCCACAGCATGGGGCGCTCTGTGTGGATGACAGTGACCCGACTACAGTGAGAGGTCCTCGAGCTCCCAGCCAGCCCCCACTCTGGGACTGTGGTGTTGTGAGGCAGCAGCACAGAGCTCAGACAAGAAAATAACCTGGGAGGGTGGCCTCCCAGTGGATCCGAGGTCCTGCGAGGCCGGAGACAAGCTGGGTGGACAGCCACCCCCAGGGAGCCAGGCCGCACTGTGCACCGGCCACCACTCAGCTGTCAATGCCTCGCCCCACGGCTTCTAAACCGCAGCAACGTTGTCACGCCCATGAGGGGCCATCAGCCGGAGTCTGCATGTGGCCACCGGGCCCACAACTGAGTCATTCTCCCTTTCTCTCCTGCGCCTTCCTTTTTTAGCTTGAAGAACGTGCATTACTTCATGTGGAAAACACACGTTACAGCGCAGCCGGTGAAGCCACAGCCCGGAGCCCCGTGGGCAGCGTGCCATAAGTCTGGGGAGAAGGCCTCCTTTCAGGGCTGTGCCGCGTCCCTCCCCCGGAGCCCCCTCCAGCTCCAGTGCTGTGTCCTGATTCGTTAGCTGGTCTGGTCTTGTCAGCCATGACGGCACCCGGGCAGATCCCTCGGCCCCCACCCCCGCCACGCCCAACGGAGATCGTCCACCAGCGTGAAAGACTTCCAGAGGGCACTCGGGGTTTCCAAGTTGTCCCCTCCTGCCAGGTCGCAGGACGCAGGCTGTGCACACGGAAGTCGGCTGCTCCCCTGCACGCCAGCGGAGAACACAGCATGCACACTCACACCCCCACACCCCGGTGTGAGTCCAACGGAACACACACGAGGTCGGTGAGGGACACAACAAAACTGACAAAATCACCAAAGACCAAACAAGTGGGGAAAGACTGTGGCCGGTGCAGCCCCCGAGGGTTACTGGCAGGGAGTGGCCTGCGGGTCCTGCGTTGAGGAGGGGCCACAGGACACTGCAGGGGAGGAATGGGGGTGGGGGGCGACTCCACCCGACTTTCAGACTTAGGGGATGCTGCAGGAAGCCAGTCAGCGCGATGCTGACGAGAGAGGAGATGGATCGGGGGAGGGGACAGGGAGCCCCAAACTGGACCCCCCAGAAATACAGACAGCAGGCTGATCTCTGACACAGGTGCAGCGACGGTCTTTTCCACAGGGTACCGGAGCCACCGGACACCCACGCGCAAGGAAACGTGTCTCAACACGGACCTCATGCCCTTCTCAAAAATCAACTCAATGTGGATCGCAGACCTTGGTATGAAATGCAGAACTCTGAAACCCCTCAAAGGTGACACCTCAGGAAATCCAGACGACCTTGGGCTCAGTGACAGCTTCTTAGATACGACACCCAAGGCCTGGCCCAAAAAGAAGGAATTGCCAAACTGGGTCTCATTAAAACTGAAAATTCCTGCTCTGCAAGAGACACTGTCCAGAGAAGACAAGCCACAAACCAGGAGAAAGTGTGTGCGGAAGACACGTCCGATAAAGGACTCTTAACCAAAAACACACGGAGAACTCTTAAAACGTAAGAACTCTTAAAACAGTAAGGAAACCAGCCACCCGACTTGTTAAAGGGACGGACCGAGAATGGCAGCAGACACCTCACCAGGTAGGATGCGAAGGTGGCAAGCCAGCCGGGGGAAGGACACTGCACCCCAGGAGTCGCCGGGAAAACGTGCACCCCAACAGCAGGGAGACCCCGCAGAGCGCGGCTCAGAATGGCCACCGTCCGACGCCCCGGCTGCGTGTGACGCGGGTGGCAGGGCCGTCCCTCGTGGCTGGTGCAGCCAGTCTGGAGGCTTCCCACAGAATCCAGCGTGCTCGCACCGGGACCCAGCGGCCACGCTCTTCGGCATCTGCCCCCAGGAGCTGAAAACTGGCGTCCACACGGAACTGCGCGGGGTGCTCGCAGCAGCTCTGGCCGCAGCTGCCACAACGTGGAGGCGACTGAGATGCCCCATGGGGGATGACCGGCAAAGAGACTGCGGTCGGTCCAGATGAGAGCGTGACTGAGCACTGGAGAGATGGGCGGTGACCCGGAGGGGACGCGCAGGAGCCCCGAACATGGCTGACGACACGGGAGGAACCTTCGGAAAGGCCATGGGGCAGGGCAGCGGGGGGGGGGGAAGCCCGCCCCAGGCTGCTCCGGGAAAGCCGCGTGGTGGACCACAGCGAGGTCAGCGCTTGCCAGGGCTGAGGGAGGGGCGGCCACCGCCACTGCAGTGGGGGTTCCCCCCATTACACACCTGTCCCAACCCCAAGAACTCACGCCACCAGGAGGGACCCTGACATGGGCCCTGGGTGACAGTGACACACCAGTGAAGGTTCATGAACCGTGACAGGCGTCCCACCTGGTGGGGGGCGTTGGTCAGGGGGGGAGGCTGTGTACCTGGGGCCACAGATACAGGGGAACTCAGTGATTTCTGCTTAGTTTTGCTGTGACCCTGAAACTGCCCCAAACAATAAAGACTACCAGTAAAAAAATAGGTGCCCCGGAGAGCCAGCGTATGGACAGGGGCACACGGACCAGGGGACTCACAGAGTCACGTCTGGTGACCGCTCACACCGCCGCCGCCAGGGCAGGCCCCCCATCCCGTCTCACTCTGCCCCCCAAACCGGACACTGGACTCGACACATTCCTCAGAAGTTGGTCTTCTCTGCGTCAGAGGGGTACCAGCAGCCTGGGGCACCGCCCTCCCATCAGCTGTGTGCACCCCCAAACACACAGAAGGAAAGGCTGGGGTAGGGGGTGCGGGGGGGCGACCCTGACCCCGCCACTGCCCGTGACCGGAGTGAGGATGAGGGCTGGAGCCCGGACCGACCTGCCCCCTGCTTCAGTAGCTCGGCTGCAGAGTTGGCCGCTGTCTGGGGAGAGCTCTCCGTGATTTCCTCCAGCGGATCTGCAGGAAGGAACAGAGAAACAGGAGGCCCAGTGCAGTCGCCGGCGGAACCTTCCGACAATGGGGGACACTCGTGACCGACTCCCAGATGGCGACATGCTCTGTAGGGTCAGGACCTCCTCTCAGCTACGAGGGTCCAGCCCAGAGACGTGCCCACCCCTTTGCGAGTGAGAGCTGGGAGGACGCGGTCCAGCTGGCATCTTCCGGACCTCTGGGTGAACCCCGGTGACGTGACTGTGATGGGGTAAGGGACACTGACCGGGACCCGGACGGCTGGTCCTTCTGGAGCAGAGGGACCCGGGGCCGGGCCAGGCCGAAGTCACGCCGCCCTGTCACACCGCTGTGGAAGTGCTTATTCCCCACTGTCCACTGTGGGGGTCTTTACACAGCCCCGAGGGCAGAGAGGCTCACGCGGCACCCCAGCTCAGCGGCATCAGCGCTTCGCCAGCTGACTCCGCAGAATCACAAAGACGGGCATCAGGGACCCTGGGGCCTCTGGGTGCCAGCACCTTATTTGTTTGGGCCACAGGGCCCCTCGAGAAGCCCAGGGTGGGACAGTGTGGTCTTGGTTGAGGACATGGGTGCAGCGAGGCTACCTCTCTGGTCCCTGACTCCGGCCCACTAGTGACACCCTGCAGGCATCACTCTTGGGCACAGGGAGGAAGGGCCTCCAGGCCCGGCTTCCCCGCCCGGACTTTTCGGACCCGACCCCACATGCCTGACACGCCACAGGGGACCCGGCCACGTACCTCTGTCAGGAATGAGCAGCTTGCAAGGCAAGGCCAAGGGTGTGATGGAGTGCTGGCACACCAGGGCCGTCAGGCTACCTGCAGAACGCAAGCGCAGACCAGGGTGAGCGGGGCCCCGCAGACGGTGTCCCTCAGCAGGCGGGCCAGCTGGGGGGCTGGGCCAAGGAAGGACCGGTCTTCCCAGCAACTAACGCTTTGCACAATCCGAGGGACCATGTGCAAAACCTCAGCAGAGCCGGGGAAGGGCTGGGGAGCGCAGCCTGAGACACACACTGCAGTGTCCAGGCCTTGCCTGGGGTGTCCTGCACAGGAAGGGGGGCTGTGTGGCTCCTGTGCCTGCGGGGCAGCCGCACTCACCACCCCTCCTGCCCGAGCAGGGGCCAGCATGGTGCTTTTCAGGGGGTTTCATGTCCAGATTACGTAAGCTCAGGGCAATTCAGAGGAGAGGCATCTCCGACTGGGGGACTGAGGGGCCCGGCTGGGCGTGGAGCTTGAAGCATGCCAGCCCCGCCTCCGGGCCCTGCCCCCGGGCCACGCCTGTGCTGCCGCCACTCACCGAAGTACGGCTCGTTGGAGCAGCCCTTCAGCCGCACGCCCTTCGGGGTGCACTCGATCAGGAAGTGCCGGACCAGCTCACTGGCCAGGTCTCCCGCTGTGGTCGGGCAGTTGATGGAAAGAAAACAAATTTTTAAAAGTTGAGCTTGAGAGAGGATGGGAGCAAGGGTGGCAGGCGGTGCAAGGAGAGGCCACTCTGCGTGGAGGTGGCCGCATCCGCACAGGAATCGGTGTCCAGTCTGCACTGGACCCAGGCCGCAGGCGGGCACTGCCCTTGCCTCAAGGGACAGCATGGTGACAGCTGCCCACCAGGCCCACTTCAGCCGGGGTGGGGGGACCAGCATCGTGCACTCAGCCAGCCCTTCAAGTAGGACAAGAGGGACTCAGGCGGCCAGCTCAGGGGCACAGTCCCCGTGAGGCCGGAGGGGGACCGCATGCCCGGCAGCCCTGTCCCCACCCTGGACAGTGAGAGGGTCGCCCAGTCAAAGCCTTGAAGACAGGGTGCTTACACAGAGTTAACCTTCTAGAACGACGACGGTGCCTAATGACACGCAGTCAGGAAAGGGGACGCCAAGGGCACCCATGAGCGCTGCTCTGAGCTGCCCTGCCCCCGCCCGCCCCGGCACCCACCTTTCTTGTTCATCTGCAGGACGGAAGGCGGGGGGGTGGCCACCTTCATGGCCAGGCCGTAGGCACCTCGGAAGGAGTGGCTGTCTCGGACGATGAACGACCCGGGCTCCTTGTCCTTCAGCATGGCGATGGCTGGAGGGGTGGAGACACGAGATGGCCCGCCGGGCACAAGCGAGTTCCCACGAGGAACCAGACAAAGTGCCCGCCTCCTTTGCAAACGGGGCTAGTTGTGACACAGGTCGCTGGAGCTTCAGGTCACAACTGTGTCCCACTTCCGTGGAAAGAAGGCCCATCCTCAGGCCAGGGCTTTGGGGAAGCCCAGGTCAGGGCAGTCTCTCCCCGGGTCCATCCCCAGAAGCTGGGTGGCCCAGAAGTAAGGCTGCCAGCTCCGTGTCCAGGGGCGGAGCTTGGGGACAATGTTAGACTCTCCGTATTGAATGAGCCCGTGAGCCTGGCACACTGAGGTCACGGGACTGAGCTCCTGCCTGTGCCGAGGGCGCCAGGCTGGGCCCTTGACATCCTGCTGCAGGGGGTGGGGTACAGAGCCATCCTCGACACCCCACTCCCCGTCGCCTCTGGGGATGGCAGGACGGGCAAAGTCCCCGGGGAGTGCAGCTGGGATGGCTACGTCCAGTTCTGCTGGACTGCAGCAGTTCCATTAGAAACAACGCCCCAGGGAACACCGTCCCGTCAGTGACGGGGCACGGGTCACGTTCCAAAAGAGACTCGGGGTTTCCTTTCCCACGTCTTCCTGAAGTGTCACCGTTACTTTGATAGGAAAGGCACACCCCAGCAGTTAACTCACATCCAAGCCCAAGCCCACAGGCAGCGCTCTGCCACTCGGTGACACAGGCAAGCAGAGGTGACAGGCATGCCTGCAGGACATGTGTCAGTGTGGCCTCATCCTCACAGAGTGTCTGGCAAGTGGGGTTAAGTTCAGCTGGAGAGACTGCTGCCCAGGTCACAGGACAGCTGTCCCGAGAGAGACCCCACCCAAAGGAACCTCTCCGCTGTGTGCTGGGATGGCAGATGGCTGGGGGGCTCCCCGGGCACCAGCTCCCCCACCCACGGCACGTTGGGTGAGCTGTCCCTGCCCTAGTGAGTCATCTGCCTACAGCCACCCCTGCCCACTTCCCACCAGCCGTGGCTGTCCCAGCAGAGGAGGAGGCAGCCAGGTCGGCCCAGCCTCCAGTCTACAAGGCTGTCCTGGTGGAAGGTGGGGCCCACACAGAAGCCTCTAGAACACGGTGCTTGACTAGGATGCCTCATAGTCTGTGCTGAGGGCCAAGGTGCCGAGTGGGGCTGCCGGCCAGGCCGTGGGGGTCCTCCCACCCCGGGGCGGGGAGGGGTGGGCCTGGAGCCTCCGACAGGCAGTGCTCGCTCGGCCACAAAGGCCGATTCAGGAGGCAAGAAGTCCCAGGGCCGAGGGCCACCCCCGTGTTAAGTGACAACAGCGTCATTGAGCCCATGGGAGAAAAGCACATTCTTGCTGTGTTTATCACCGACTGGACTGAACAGAAGAGTTCCAGTGAGGAAGCTGGCAGAGCTGTTCGCGGCCACCTGCCTTGGTGCCCAAGCGTTTCTGGGAAACCCGAGTTCGAGACCGAGGTACAGAGGGGCCCGGTGTGGCCTGGGGGCGTCGGTGGCTGGGGCACCCACCCTCACCGAGCTAAGCTGTGACACCTTCTCAGCCGCTACCAGAACGCCCTTGAGGAACTTAATTTCTGGTGCCTTAGCTGCGTCTCCCAGGCTCGGGGCCAGTCACACGCCATCCTTTGAGTGACACCTGGGAGAGACAGCGCCCCCATGTGGCTGAGCCACACAGCCTCTCCTGGAAGAGCAGGCCCCGTGAGTCGGGCCAACAGGCTGAGGGGACAGCTGCTGGTCAGGCCAGGGGGCCATGTCTCAGCTCCTTTGTGGACGCCCCGTTTTCTCACATTCCCGTAAAAAGTGACAGGTGACTGAGCTGGTCGAATCCATGGGTGACCTCACTTCTCCAGGTGTCTGCGGCTGTCCCAGACACGGGTGGCGTGCGTGCGAGCCGGCCAGCTCCTCCACACAGGTGTGCGAGTGAGGTGACACTGGGGGACATCTGTCCTTCCTCCTGACCCTGGACACGTGCTGGGGGGCGTCTCCTGCCACTACCTGCAGTCCTGACTGGCCAGGCCTGGGGCTGGGCTGACGGAGGTCTCTGGAAATCACACCCTGTGTTCTGGCAGGAGCTTGGCGGTACCCGTTCCCGGGCAGCCCCTCCAGAGGACCCAGCTTTGTACTCAGTGCTCCCAGGCGCATAACGGGGCGCAGCCCTGCTCCAAGTCCTCCGTCCCAGGCATGGCCCCTAAGGCCCCCGGCCCCACCTGCCACGCACCTTGCTCTCGGGAGATGTCCGCCTTGTACCAGAACTTGGAGGTGTCCTGCACGAAGCTCACTGACATGTGCTTGTCCCCTGGGTCACCTGCCGACCGCAATCAGAACCGTCGCTGTGAGGGGCGCTGTTCACCACGCGCTCACCGCCCAGGGGACTGAAGGCTGGAGGCCCCCAGGGCGTGGACGGGGTGTCCGGGGACAGGCGCTCTTTGGCAGGGGCGGGGGGGCATGAGACAGAGCAGTGCAGCACCCAGGGGGCTCCACGGACACCCCAGCACCTGGCGTTAGCACAGAGTGTGGCCGCACCTCATGGTGCTGGGACCTTCCTCTGGTAGGGAAAACGGTCAAATTGTTTCAAATGAAGTCGTTTAATTCACAAAACAAAGGCATTTCTGGAGGGCACTGGGGCCGAGTGGATGGAGAGACGCCTCCGTTTCAGCCAAGGGGTGCATTGCATGTGGACAGACGCAGACACTGAGGCGGGGGAGGGGCCGGGTCGGCGGCTCAGGCCGGGAGGTGGGCAGAGGCCGGGAGGTGGGCAGAGGCCGGGAGGTGGGCAGAGGCCGGGAGGTGGGACCTGTCTCCGGGCCGCGCTGCGCAGCAAAAGAGGTCCTGTCGGCTCCCAGGCCCCGTGTGACCCCGGGGGTCCCTCCTGGAGGCCCGAGGGGACACAGCCCCCCCCCAGAGAGATGCACTTACCCAGAGAGAGGGCTGCGGCCTCGGGCGACCGGGAGAAGTCGGGGAGCACGTTCGGGAAGGGGATGCTGACGGTGCTCCCGCTGCGGGGGCTGGAGAAGCCGCTGGAGGAGGGCGAGGCCGAGCCACAGGAGCGGTCCCCCTCGGACGCCCGCTTCTTCTCGGGAAGGGGTGGCTGCCCGGGGAGGGGCGGGCCTGGGCCTGGCAGGACGGGGCTGTGGTGGCCACTGCGCCCGGGAGACGCCAGGAGAAAGCCGTGCGGCAGGAAGCCATTGTCGACGGCTGCTGCGGCTGCCCGCAGGGTGCTGAGGGGCTGGGGCATGCCCTGGGAGCCAGCTGGCGGAGCCCCCGAGTCCTCCCCAGTGGGCAGGCTGGTTCCCACAGAGCTTCCCACGAGGGCCGTGCCGAAGCCCAGGAAGGCCTGGCTGCTTGGGGGGTGCAGGACTTCCGGGGGCTCCGCCAGCGCCAGCGAGTGGCTGTGGAGAGAGGCCTGGAGCTCGGCAGGTGGGAGGTGCGGCCGCCCGGGGCCGGGGCCGTCCTGGAACTCGCCAGTGCTGAGCAGGCTTCCCGGGGGCCGGCTGCCCCCCAGCAGGGCCAGCGTGGGCTTGGGGCTGGTGTCCACCCACTGCGGCTCGGCAGACGGACTGTCGGGAGACACACTGGTCAGAGTGGACCTGAGGCGGCACGCGAGTGGAACACAGCCCAGGCATGGGCACCCCCTCCCAGGAACAGGCCCCTGCCCACCTGTCCCTCTTTGAGCCGGGGCTGCCGCTGGCACTGGCACAGGAGGACAGGAACGCCCGCGGGAAGGGTGGCGCCGGGGTTCTGGGCCCCACGGGGCTCTCCGACATCCCCACAGGGTGACCGAGGACCTCGGGGCAGCCTCGGGGATCTGCAGCAGGACAGGAGAGCAGAGGGGCCCAGTCACTCCCCTGTCCGTCCGTGAGGAATGGTGTCACTTCTGGCTGCTGAGGCAGGCGCCCCGGCGGACCTGCTGTACATCCCACACTCGGGTCCCGGACATCGGCCCGTCGGTAGCTCTCAACACGGACGCCTGAGCTCCTGTCCAGGCCGGGGCAGGCCCTGTGACCTGGAGGAAGCACATCACTCTGGCTGCCGTGGGCGCTGGCTGGGAGGGCAGGCAGCCCCGCTGTGCCTGAGTCGGTCACCTGGCTCCCACCCGAGGCCCACACTTCCCGGACACACCTGCCACCTCCAGCTTGGCCCTGCCCACTGGCGTCCTTGTCCCAGAGGGGCAGACCGACCTGCCTGGCCCCACCACGCAGGGGATGAGAGTGGGGGCCTGGGACACCTGCCAGGGTGATGCCTAGCCCCCACGCTCCATGGAGTTTCCTATGCTTCCCTGACGCGAGGCTCTTCTGCCCTGGCCCAGCGACTGCATGATTTCTGGGTGTTTTGCAGCCTGCCTTTTTTTAAAGTAAGCTTTGAGAACTGGACAGACCTACCACGGTAAAGCGAATACCCTTGGAGGTGGTTCTGTGGTAAAGCAAGGCAGACCGGCTGGTAGGAGAAGCAGGACTAATCACGGAAGCTCCGCGTCACCCAGGGGCCTTTGTCCCGGGACAGGACGGCCCAGGGGATGGTGGGGCTGTTGTTCCCCAGCCACGGACTGCACACCCCTGGGGAGCCCTTGGAATGCCGGACACTCAGAACCCCGGGGTCAGGCTGTGGCCACCCCACCATTCTGGGGAGATCAAAGCCGGGGTTCAGAGCTACCAAGGCAGCCAGGACTTGAAGGGTCCAGGGCTCAGGGAACAGGGGTGAGAGAAGCGGGGGAAACACCAGGGCACCGTCCCCGGGAAGTGCGTCTGACTCCTAAGCTCAGAGTCGGCGAGCGGGGCTGGGAACCCGGAACGAAGGGCTGCCGAGGGGCCAGAGGCAAGCGCGGGTTTGGGGGCCCGGTGTGGGGCTGGGACACACTGCCGGAGCTCAGATGCTCGGCTCGCCTTGGAAGAGGGGCCCCCCCAGCATTGCCAGGGTCCAGGTGAGGCCCCGAGGGGCCCAGAGTGGGTCAGCCCCCAGGGGACCAAGTCTGCTGGAGAGAACATCACGTCCTCTCTGGGGGTAAATTCCTCTAGGACCTGCCTCCGTCTGTGTGTCCATCCATCTGCTTTCCTATCCATCAACCCACTTGTCATTTATCTGTGGCCATCCATCCACCTGCCCATCCATCCTTCCATCCGAGTGCAAGAGCCTCTGCCCCCCACCCCCCGCATGGAGCCTGGGATGCCCCCCAAGTGGGGCGGAGCTCTGCCCCACACCCTGTCGCCCGTTCCCAGACAGAGACGGCGGGCACAGCGCTCTCGGCAGCAGCTGCCAGTTCACAGCTCAGCACCAACCCCGGCGCTCGCCGAGGTCTGTTTTGCCCCTGGCTCAGGGCCGGCACTTAACCCTTCCTCCCCAGAAGCAGGCAGTTGAGAAACTGGGCATGGAGACCCGGGCTCCCTGGCCCCGTGTCCCACCAGCCAGGCCGTGGGTCCTCAGACACACACGCAGTTCATGCCCCTGCCACCTGCCCAGCGGGCGTGTGGCCTCGGGGTGGGACGGGACTGGGGCGTGCCCTCCACTCTCAGAGACGCAGCAGCGGCCGCTGCCCTGTGTGGGGGTTCCGGTGTCCAGACCAGTGCTCATCTCAGAACAGGTAGGGGGCAGGGCGGCTGTTTCTGCACACTCGCTGTTCAGTTAAACCAGGGGCAAAGTTCCTAGAAGGACGGCTGTCCTCAGCCCTGCAGCCTGTCCTGGGGGCCAGGCCTCTTTTCTCGGCTCTGGACCCAGCAGGAGGCTGGCAGGACGCCCAGGGGCGATCATGGCAGATGAAGTAGCCAGGCGGCGAGGGGGTCTTGTGGGCGACGTCCGTGGAAGCTGCCTCCTGCATGAGGCTTCCGCACGTCTGCGCTCTGGACGCCGTCGTGGGCATGTCGGTCCTGCCCCACGTGCACGAGGGGCTCTGGGGTCGTCACACACTCCCTGGGCCATGGCCCCACTTGGACACGCATCCCCAGCGCTGGGGGGAGGGAGCCGCATGCCCCGGCATCTGAGAGCTGGGCCTCGCCTGGGCCCAGCAGATGCTTCTCTCAGTGCCCCCCCCCCACCCGCACGCCCCCCCATTCTCCTGCTCCTGCCACCGCCGAGGCAGGGGCAGCCTGTGGAGCTCCGGCTCCGTCCCTTCCTGGTTTTCCCCGGTGCCAGCTGGTGTCCCAGCCTGTGGGACGAGCGTGCCCTGTCCCTCCTGGCGGCTGGCTTCCCCTTCCTGCACTTCCTGTCCCCAGAGCAGGGATGCGGGTGGGTTGCCGGCCGCTCTACCAGGCCTATTTTTGTGCTCCGGACCGAGGAGGCCCGTGGGGGCCGGATGACGGCAGCCCCGCTGCGCACTGTGCACTGTTTATGGGCTGGACGTTCACAGGAAGACGGGGACCCACGGGCTCCCCGTCCCACAGCCTGCAGCCCCGCCGGAAGCCGGGTCCTGCGCATGGGGAGCAGCCGAGAATAGAAACGGGTGGGCGCCGACCTCAGGCTCACCCAGGGTGTGACTTGGACCCCAGACCAGGGTCCAGAACTCACCGGCGAAAGCCAGGGCACGTGACCTCTAATCAACATCGCCTGCCGGCCCGGCGACGTGAAAACCTCAAAAAGGCACATGAATCACTCACGCATCAGCTACTGGCAGTAACCACCTGTGACCCCTAAACTTCTTGCATGACCTTTAACCAGAAACAAAACAAGTCGGACTGAGGACAAGATCACACTTGCCCATCTAGCTGAAGACACTGTGGTTCACGTGAGCCTTGACCTTCGACCCGTGACATGCAGGCTGACTCCGTTCCTAAGAAACCAGAAGGAGTGACTGTCTCCTTCCCCTGCCCTTCCTCCCTCTGTCATCCACGTCTGTCTGTCACCCACATCTGTCTGTCACCCACGTCTGTCTGTCACACCTGTGCATCCTCTGCCTCCGGCCCTGCACCTCCCTCCCAGTCCCCCTGGGTCTGGGCAGTTGACCAGAGAGCCTCCTTCACTGTCTGAGAGCTTCCTGTGCAGCCAAACTGCCACCTGCTTTGGTCTCCCCCTCTCGCTGTATTTTAGGGGGGACGTAGGGCTCCGGGAGGCAGAGCCCCAAACATCTGCCTCAGTCCTCGGCCACAGGACACACTCTCCCCCCCACCCAGGCCCTTGGCACCTCCTCCAACAGAGCCCCGTCAGTCGAAGAGGCCCAGGCAAGAGGGTGTTGGGGTCTGCTCGGCTCGGCTCCCCTGCTCCGCACCCCCGCTCCGTCCCCTACGCCCCCGTGAGCGGGTCCTCGGGGTGCTTCGCTCGCTCGGCCCCCACCAGGCTGCTCGTCTCTGTGCCGGAGTTTCGCTTTATGGCGACCTCGAGGTTGACTCAAGACCTCCTGGAGACAAAGCACTCCTTTCTCTGCTGGTCGGCTCTAAGTTGGAAGTGTTACTCTTTAAAAAGCGGGGCTCTGCATGGGAGGTTCTGCAGCGGTTGTTTCGGGGAGCCCCCACATTGTGATTCTCCCTGTAGCTGCCGAGGAACAGCAGGGCATTGTGCAGCCAGCCTCCGGGGAAGCCAGGGACAGAGGGGCTGACAGCCACCCAGAAGGAGAATTGGTGAGTGAGAAGAGCGAACGCCACGGTGCGATTTTCTGATGATGACCAGAGTCCACATCTCCGGCCACCGGCCGCCAAGCGCAGACCCATGGGAGCCACGGCCGACCCTGGGGGCGACCAGCATGCACACTCTCGGCCTCCAGGCCTCCCCTGTATAAACCTCCCGTCCGAACCAGACAGTGGACAGCACGGCGGCTGCATCTGTGGTGCCCACTCGCCGTTCCCAGGGAGCCCCAGGAATGCCCTCGCTTCTGGAAGCTTCTCATTCTCCAGCAGGGGGCTGGGCGTGCCCAGAAGCCCAGGACTGAGGGCCCCCACTGTCGCCCATTTTCCTTTCACCCAATGACAGGAAAGAACTGGAAAACATGGATAAAATGGTTCAGGACCATCGGGACACTGATGGGAGACGTCCTGTGTCTGCTGAGGTCTGACTCCCACCAGCTGGCAGAGGACACGCTCCCTCCTGTTCAGTGATGCCGAGTGGGGAGTGCTAAGGTGGACGCAGGGGACAGTCCTGTCCCTCTCAGCAGCTGTCCCAGCAGTTCCCACACTTGAGCTGCACCTAGCAAGCCCCCAGCACCTGAGAACGCCAGTGTGTCCATGCACAACAGGCTGTGGCTCTCCGGACACACCCCCTTCCTGCTGTACCGGGGGACCCGCGCTGGGGCTGGGGGTCCTGAGGGTGTCCGTAGCACCCAGGTCCGAGGAGGGGCTGGCACAGGGCTCTGGGGGTGGGCAGAGGTTCCTGACCCCAGACCTGAGTCCAGAGACACCCCCATCGCACACTTCAACGTCCGTTTCTCTCCCTCTTGGCGGAGTGCGCACAGCGGCACTGAGCCTGTTTGCACTGCTGTGTGGCCGCCGTGGTGTCCCTTTCCCGAGCTCATCGTCCCGCAGTGCTGACCTCTGTCCTACCAATCACGTGCCCCTGCCTTCCCCGGGCTGCCCCTGGCACTGCCGTCCCCTGTCTGGGAACGTGACCTGTTCCCTGGGGAGGAACACGCAACACCTGCCCTGTCGAAAGCGCCTTGTCTTCTGGCTCCCGGAGTCTGAGCGTCCCTCCTCCCGGGGCTGACACACGCCCTTGGGCGGGTCTGGATCCCCCCCCCCCACACACACACACACTCAGCCGGGCCAAGCTGGGACTGGGACTCACAGCAGAGGTGGCCTCGGTGACAGACTGCCACTGCCCGGAGGCCTTCAGCCCATGGGGACCGTGGGTCAGAACTGTTCTGGCGGACGGTGCCGCACAGGAGTGGAGTCTGTGTCCCCTGGCAAAGCCACAGAACCCAGAGAAAATGCTGCCCACGTGGCTGGAGAGCCCGGGGAGCTGGCTTGTGAGGACAGGGGCCAGGAGCACAGCCATCCGGATGGCAGCCCCGAAGGTGGAAGGGGCGGACGAGCTGTCGGTGGAAGGCCGGGGGGCTGCCCGTCCCCTGACCTGGGGCAGGTGCCTGGGGTACCTCCAGTCCCACAGCGGGGCTGTCACAGGGCAAGGGGTCCCAAGCCCCCCCTCTCTGGGCAGGATTCCTGCCAGACCTGGGGACACATCCTCTAGACGTGGGGCAAGGACACACACTGGCTGTGGTGGCGCCCAAGGAGCGGCGAGGACACCGATGACCCGGGGAGTGCTGCTCTGGGACAAGGCCCCACCCCAGGAAGAGGGTGAGTGGGGGGGGGACACGGCCCATGGATGGGGGTGCCCTCGGAAGCCCAGGCAGCCTCTGTGCGCCCGGAGAACCCTGTTTCCCGAGGAGGATTTCAGCGACACAGCGCCCACGCCTCCCCCATCTCTCAGCACCCCGGGAGCCGGCGCTGCTGTTTTTGAGGCATTTCCACTCCTCCGCCAGGGCCCTCCCCCGCAGTGCATCTCCCCCAGGACTGCGGATGCACTGTGAGTCCCCGCTCAGCCCTGCGTGGAGCCCCACCGAGTGTACCGCCCTACGAGCACGGGCGGCTGCTGGAGCCCGGGCCACGGTCAGCACCCTGAGCTGGACTCTCCCAGCACCAGCCCAGAGATTCACGACTCGTCTCGTCAGGAGAGACAAGTGTCCGTCCTAAATGACTGGCACATCGCCGATCACGGCCGCCCGGAGGTCCCTGGTCAGGGTGTGGGCGCTGCGGGCGGCGCGCTGGGAAGCTCCAGCTCCGGGGTCTCTGTGCGCCGAGCAGGAGGCCAGCGCCACCCCCACTCCTCACCCCTTTATCGAGCGCCACCTCGAGGACGCCGCCCTCCTACCCAGGAACACAACCACACTGCACTGGTCTGTGCCTTTGTGAAGGCGTCCCCTCTGAGTGCTGTGGCGCTGTGGGCGGGGCGCTGTCCACAGACCCCAAAGGTCGCCGATCCAATTCCCTGTCAGGGCACAGGCCCGGGGAGGCGGGGGGAGGATTTAGTCCCAGTCGGGGCGCGTGTGAGAGGCAACTGATGGACGTTTCTCTCCCTCTCTTTCTCCCTCCCTTCCTCTCTCTCTAAGATAAATGAATACGGCCTTTATAAAAATACAGGAAGGGAACCGAGGGCAGGGGACAGGAGAGGCAGAGCGCCCCGCTGGCCGCGCCCAGCACCGCATGGCTGTCCCCGGAACCGTTCTGAATGTGTAGGGGCCCCAACACGTGCCAACACCCTGGTTTCATCACATGTGACGCATCACTGCACCGGGAGATGAGTGACGGAGACCAGAGAGACAGCGGGCCTGGGCGGAGGACCTGGCACCTGGCGGAGCCCCTCCTAGGCCTCACCCAGCCGAATCCCCACCTAAGGGTGCTCACGAGCCCATGGCGGCCCCCACTTCGAAAGGCCAGGTGCAGAAACCCGTGCAGAGGCCGACTCAGCCCCACGAGCTGGGGAGCTGTACTCCCCCCAGGAGACACCCGGGTCTCCCCAGGGAGGCCCGACACCCTAACTCCATAAACTAACCCTGCCCTGATGTGACTGCCCCTTCCCCACATCCGACCTGCGCCCGCTGGGGCCGGGACATGGCAGGTGCTCTGGGAGGTGCCACGCTGGGTCTCGGCCACACGGAGAGCCCAGACCCCCGCAGGGGGCCGGGCCAGAGAGGCCCCGGGACACTCCCACCAGCCACGGTGCAGTGTGCACTTGAGGCCGAGAATCGCCGCTCGCTCTGGGTATAAGCACACACATGCCTCACCACCTCCCCCGGGGAGTCAGAAGAACAGCCCCACCCTCGGTGGACACCCCAGCCCCGAGAACACACGTAGGGGACCATGGAGACCACCCAGCCCCGCGTGCGGGAGCATGGCAGGAGGCGTGTGGACACACGCCGGCTCCCTGCAGTGGCGGGCGTCCTGAGGCCCAGCGGGGAGCTCGAAGGCACTTGGCTGGAAGGGGTAAGAAGGGGTAAGAAGGTGACCCCCCCAACGCTGGGGCCTGTCTTCCGGCCACCACACCGTTTCTCACAACGCAGTGTTTTGGGGTTCCCGCTCTCTCTCCCTGTCCTTTACCCCCATCTTTCTAGCCACACCACACGCGCTGTGGCAGCCCACCTCGGAGAGGTCAGAGGCGGGACAGGCAGGGAAGGACCCAGACTCTCTTCCCTCTGGGACCTCTGCAGACCTGTGTCAGCAGGCCATTTGGGGGCCGGAGGTCTCATGTGGTGGTCACAGACTTGTGTGGAGCCCTCCCTCTGCCCCCACCGTGGGCTGGAGGGCGGCCAGCAGCAGCTCAGTCTGAACCCCCCACTTGGCTCCTGGCACCTGGTTTTAGCTTCTCCAGGAGGCGGCGCAGGCGAGCCCAGGACAGGCCCCCGGGGGATGGTGTGGCCACTGGGATGGACAGCACCTCCCTGGCTTGGAGTAAGCGCATTTTTCTGCGTTTTCTTGGTTTCAGCAGAAGAATGTGCTGCGCCGGGAGCGGCCGCCCGGGGAGCGGCACATGTGCAAGCCAGGCGCTCCCTGCCCCACGGCCTCGGCATGGAGGAGCACGGCGTGAGCCCGAGTCTCCGGGACCGGCAGCCACCAAGTGACAGGGCGCTGGGAAGAGTCGCCCTCCTCCCAGTCCTGCCCCCCAGCTTCCTGGCTCTCCGCCCTGCAGCCCAGCCGGTCCCCCCCACCCCGCCCTTGTCCCCTCCCCCACCACCCAGAGATCGGGTTTCAGCATCTGCGACCGGCCTGGCCAGTGGCTGGGGCTGGGACTGAGTTCGCTCACCTGGGTCCCCCGGCGGTGGCTCCATCCGTGGAAGGGCCCCAGACGGCGTGGACTGGGCGGAGGCGCTCCTCGGGCGTGTGCCCGGCGGCCTTGTGTGGGGAGCGGCGTCCCACACCCACCCGGGCAGAGCTGCTCCGGATCCCGGCGTCCCGGGGGAGCTGGGGCGGGGCGCTGGGCGGCCACCTCCCTGGAGGCCCATTCAGAGGGCGGCCGGAGAACTGGCTGGGGTGGGGGGGAGTCCGGACCGCCGGAGAGGCCTGGGGCTGTGGTGGGCGGGCCGGCCCAGGCAGTGCCTCCAGGCACGGCTCCGCCTCGCTCCGCTCAGCTGCTGGGTTTGCTTCCTTCTCACTCCTTCCCCCTTTTCCTTTCCCTCCCATCCTTCTCTCACAAACTCTCAGCTGGAACCCTGGAACGCCGCCGGTCCCCGGGCCAGCGTCTCCCAAGGGACCAGCAGCCGGCACAGGGGAGGTGGCCACTCCTGCGGAGACACCCAGACTGGCCAGGGATGGCTGCCTCCCCAGAAGTCGGGCCCCGGGTCCCTGGGACCCCACACCCACAGGGCAGCAGCCTCCAGCACCCGCCAGAGCCCCCGGTCAGCTCAGCACCCAGCGGGCGGGGGTCCACACCCTGTCCCTCCCTCCCCTCAGGACCCGGGAGTCACCTCATGTCTGTTGCCAGCCACTAGCCCCCAGGCCCTTCTGTCCAGCCCTGCCCAGGAGTGCTGGGGACCCCCCCGCCTTCACCGCCTGCTCCACCCCACCAGTCCCTCCCGGCCCAGGTGGGCTCCGCCTGGCCCAGCCCCTACCACAGACTCCCACCTCCACACCCTCAGCCCTGCTGGCGGCCCCAAGCGCACCCTGGCCCTGTCTGCCCTCTTTCCTCCCGTGTTCCTCTCTCCATCTGAAAGGCCCATCCCTAGGCCAACGGGAGAAGAACCCCCAACAGCCTTCAAAGTCCATTTCAAACAGCCCCACACTCAGAAGACTTGGGGCACCGGGAGGGTGTGCTCCCCTCCCCGTGGGCTGCACTGCACCCGGATGGGGACAAGTCTTCGCGAGGCAGAGAGGCGGGGCTGTCCCCGCTCCACCTTCGCAGTGGGAGCTGGAGCGGGCAGCACGTCCCCGGGTGCCCTGGCACCATGCGCGGCCTGCAGTGCGCACTCGCCCCTTGAGCCTCATGGGCCCGGCACAGCCCCACACCACCGCCAAACCCTCACTCCCCCTGCGAGAGCTGGCCCCACACCCACCCCGGCCCTCGGGCCAGCACCACCTCCAGCACGTGGGACAGGAGACCGGGCAGGCTCACACACAGCAGGCATCCCACAGGCTGCCGACCGGCCCGTGCAACCTGCCACCCCCTGGTCTTTTGGGGGGTGGCCGCCAGGCACAGGCCCCTCACCAGGAGGTTCCTCATGGGAACCTCGCCTGCCTCCGGGCTGCAGGCCCCAGAGATCCCTGGACCCTCCCCTGAGGTCACGCAGGGTCCATCCTGTGCACTGTTTACTGGTCTGTGCCTCGGGGCAGAGAGGATCTGCCAGAAACACAGGCTCAGCAGAGGGCGGCCAGGCTTTTCCCACGGCCCATCGCCCCTGGACAGAGAGGAAGGGGAGTGCTGAGCAGCCAGGCCCAGGAGGCTTTGGGCCAGATGGACCGACGGACAGTGCTCCCAGGGCGGGGCTGCAGACTCACGGAGGAAGAAGGGGAGGGAGAAGGGAGGAAGAAGACAGGGAGAGGCCTCAGGAAAGCCTGTGGTCTGGGGTGTAACAGGGTGGGGGACTGGGGAGGGTCAAGGAGGTGGAACTGTCAGCCGAGGCACCTGCAGAGGGTGCAGAGAAAGGGCGTGGTGTTCCCAGGGGCTGCCCCTTCCTGGCCCCGCCACACTAAGGCCTCACCTGGACCATCTGACGCAGCCTCCCACCCCCCGGGGAGCCCAGCGGTCCATGGGGTCCTGGAGCAGCCGGTGCCCCGTCACCTCCCCGTGCCCTGCCTGCCAGGGGCCCCTCAGCAAAAGGGCATGTAGCCTCGCCCAACCAGGGGCTGTCGCGGGGCACGCTCAGCACCTGGTGCAGGGCTTCACACAGGAGCTGGGGATGGGCTTATCCCGTGGGCGCTGGAGGGCAGGGTCTGGGTCAGAGGCCTCCCGTGACCGGCACCTGGGACTTCAGCAAGAACCCCGCAGCCCCAGAGGAATCTGAGGAAGCCCCCGAACAGCCAGATGTCAGACAGGAGCCCGAGGGCCACTCTGACGCCCCACCCCTGCGTTCCAGGGGGCTGTGCACCCACCCCCGAGCCGGGGAGGCCCCTGAGGTGCCTGCTGCGGTCCTATCGCACGCTCTGCAGAGAACTCTAGACAGACAGAAGCTGCCCCACAGCCTCTGCTCCGCCCTGACCACACAGTGGCCCAGCCGCTCGCTCCGTTCTGAGCTGAAGCCCAGCAGCTGGTCACACCCGTCTCTGTCCTCGTGACCCGCAAGGTCACCGCGGCGCCTGACCGAGCCTGTGCCGGCGGAAAGGGCGTCCTGTGTCCGCACCACGGGACTTTTGTTTCTCACCAGCTCAGTCCTCCTCTCTGTGTACACACGTGGAAGTGCTCAGAGAACCGGACACTGTGACCAGGCACAACTTCGAACACATGCGTGTGCACACACCATCTCGGGTCCGTGAGGCCTCGAACTCGACAAGACCCACGTGAACCAGACACTCTCCACCTGCCCCGGGCACTTGGCTAGGGCGTCCATCAGGGAGACACCCTCCTCTGGGGCCCCCAGGTCACCCTGTGAGCTCCCCAGAGGCCCCGGCCAGGCAAGAACAGGTGACACCGCTGCACCCCACGCCCCCCAGTGACTGCGGACGGCTGGCCCTTCTCGGGTCTCACCGCCCAAACTCTCCCCCAGTGGCTGCAGTGGGGGGTGGTGCTTGGAGCGGGGAGGCAGGGGGGGCAGGCAGCCGAAGGGCAGAGGGGGTGCATCGCCTGCAGGGCTGGGAGGCAGGGGGCATTCGGAAGGAAGGTGAGCCCCGCAAGGCACCGACTTCCAGAAGGGGGATGACCCGAGTTTTCCACACCACCCCATTCTCGCTGGGAACATGCACGGGCCAAGCTATGGACGCCGGACTCCGCCCCCCGAGGCCCCGACCTGCGCCCTGGCTGACCCCGCCTCCACCCAGGACAGAGCGTCACCTGGAGCCGCAGCGCGGCTCTGAGTGGCTTCACTGAGGACACTGTCTGGGACTTCCAAGCCGCTTCTCACATCCCTGCGGGCACGAGCCGAGGTCCCCCTTCATTTCTGGGACTGTCCCTAGGGGCGGTGCACGCAGGGCCCTGACCGCTTTTGCTCAAGTTTACAAGATGTTTGAAGAGGCAGAGCTCTGGCCCCTGTGCCTGTCACCCGGAGCCTGGGGCCCACTGCCCCCCAGGCCTGAGGGACTGGCACCCACGACAAGTGCTGACCCCTGCTGGCCACACAGGGGAAAGACGGCCCAGCGTTGAGATCCCAGAACAGCCCACCAGAGGGGCCACCTGAGCTGGTGGAGAAACCAGAAGCACACACGTCCCTCTAAGCCCAAAGCAAGGAGACAGAAAATGGCCTGCACCAGTGTCGGGAAACAGCTACTCGTTCGGGGATGCAGCTGGTGGCCAGCTGTGGCTGAGGTGTCTGGTCACAGGCCGTCCCCTGGTGCTCTCTGAGCTGTCTCTGCTGACCGAGACGGCGGACCGCACACGCACAGGCCCAGGCTGCCCGCAGACCCTGCCTGCCCGCCCACCCGGCTGCGCCTTTTCAAACACAATTGTAAGCGGCCTGCTCTGCTGTGCTTCGTGTGACCTGGCAGGGGCGCCGCAGGCTCCACCCCGGTGGCTGCAGGCCCCCACGCTCACCCGTGTGCTTCCTCTGCACAGACACACATGGACCGAATATGAACACGCCACGTCACGCACACACTTGGATTCACCTCAGCTTCTGCAGACATGAAGCCATTGAGGATGCCTGCAACTCTGACCCGCGTCACCCGAGTGGGCTTTCAGTCCCACCACAAACATTCGAGTGAGAAGTTCACAGAATTTCCACAGAGGAGCGAGTTGGGCACAGGAAGGCAAGGGGGCGCCTGGGGGAAGCACGTCAGGGTGTTGAGTGTTGCGGAATGACAGCTTCGAATCGAAACAGGAGGAAACAAACGCAAAGGATTGCCTCAGAGCGCTCCCCCGCCCCCTGCCCAGGCCCCTGGGGGCTCCCCTCTGCTTCCCGCCTCTGGCAGATGCTGCCCGTTCCGACCTCCGAAAGCAGCTCTGAGGGCCTGGTTCGGGACTGGGGGTGGCGTCGGCCTCACAAAATAAGTTGGCTGCGTGCCCTTCTGTTTTCTGGGGGCATGAGTTGGTTCCCCTTTAAGTGCTGGTGAGAGCCCCTCCCTCCCGGGCAATCACCTGCGCCTGCCCGTGCACCTGCCGCAAGGCTCCCGGCCCCTCCCCAGTGCCGCCTGGGTGGGCAGGTGTCCCGGGACCCTCCGGCCGCCTGCCCCCGCTCTCGCCTGTGCGTCGCAGGGCCTGGCCTCGCTGCCCTGGGACCCAGCCCGTTCAAATCGGCTGCCAGCTGCGGTCGCTCAGGGGACGGGGTGCATGGGTGGACGGGGACGGTGCCTCCGTGTTTGCTTCCATCGAGACGCAGGGGTACAGAAGAGCGGGCCCAGGGAATAGACCTGCTGCCCCCGGCCCGACCACCCGGCAGGAGCAGGTGCAGCCGTGCCACCCCGGGGTGATCCCTCTCGAGGAAAGGTGGTGGCCTGACCGCTGAGGTCTGTGCACCAAGCGGCATCTGCGGCCCGAGACCCAGGAAGAAAGCTGCTCGCTTGGCAGATGAACGTCCTGCCAGGTGACAGGCAGAGACGCACCTCCGACGCTGACCCAGTGGGAGGCACAGCGTGTCCTTCTGCTGCCCCGGTGAGAGCCACCCTCACGCCCGCGGCCGAGACAGGACACAGGAGCCAGGAGAGGAGGCGGGCTGCTTACCATGAGCCGCTCGGCACAGACTGCTGGCGCTGCCAGTCGGCGGCCCGGGCAGGCTGAACACAGGGTGGTGCGGGGGCGTGGTCACTGGAAAAGACAGCAGAGCGGGCGGCTGCCCCAGAGTCCTCCCGGGGGGCCGGCCGGGGTCTTGAGGGGCGCGCTCCGCTTCCTTCTCACCGTAAGGGGTCTGCGGGGACACCGGGAACGCTGGCGTGGGCGGCGTGGACTCGCTGCTGCTGCTCTTGCTCGGAGAGAAGACCCCGCTGTCCACCCGGTCGAGGCCCGGGGGGTACCCAGCCATCGCCGTCTGAAAGTGACATGGGGGGTCAGGGGAAGGCCCCCCGAGTCCACTCGCTGAGTGTGGGGCCGGGGAGCAGGGCAGCCGCCCGTGCAGAGAGCAGCCGAGAAACCCTCTGGAGCTGCACACGGCCCCGGGCGCGTGAAAACGCCCCACACATGGAACACGTGCGTCCTGGTGTGGGGGTTCGCCGGCCAGTCTGCCTTCAGTGCTGGGTGGAAGCCTTCGCTGTGCCTCCCGGCAGACGCTGGCTCTGGGACGTCCCTGGGGTCCCTCGCCCACCAGGCCCCGTGTCCACACTGACCCCCGCGTCCTGCTTCCCCCTGCGGCCCCTGAAGACTGGACGGCAGCTGGGCCGCCCGATGACACTGGGGATTCTGTCCACCTCTGCCGCTGCCGACCTCCCGCTGACCTCCCGCCTGCACCCCCTGACTTCACACGGGCCTGTGGCCCGGCTCCTCAGCCCAAGGTCACTCCAGGTCTGAGCAGAGGCCTGGCGGCCGTGTGTCTGGGAGTCGCCCAGATCTGGCAGGCTGCACACCTGCCCCTCAGGCGGGGCCCTGCCTGTGATGGCGGGTGCAGGGCCCTGCTCCCGGGGACGGGGCTCTGGGCAGGGGTGGCCGTACCTCTGTGGCGTCGGGTGGAGACAGGAAGGGCACCAGGCTCGGAGCCGGCTCCGCCCCCGTGGGCTTCCCCCACCCACACCTGGAGAAGGCCGGCTGTCCCCCAGCGTCGTTGTCGTACTGCCCAAGGCTCAGCTTCCGGAACCTTCTGTGCAGCGGTTCTTCCCCCGAGGGGCCTGCGAGGAGAGATTCGGGAGGCTGCCTCTGAAATTCCTCTGGGACACCCCGACTTCCGGTTCTGCTCTGGCTGGTCACCTTTCAGTGGTTGTGGGGTTTGCGCTTGCGACCCAGGACGGTCCAGGGCTGCCCACCAGCAGGGCGGGCTCCAGCGGATGGCGCTGGGTGCGCGCACAGCCTTGGTACCAAAGCCGGGGGCCGAGACTCCCAGGCCCGTCCCTGACCCCTGTCCCAACGTGGAGGTCTCACCGTGGCCCCCAGCCCTGGGTTTAGATGAATCAGCCCTTTCCCCACCCCGAGCATCCCTCGGGGCCTCTGTGCAGACCAGCCGGTGTCCCCCCGGCCAGTTCCAGGAAACCAGCCACCACCCCCACCCCAGGCCAGCATCCTCACAGCGGTCCCTCAGACCTCGGAGGGGCAGCTCCCCGGCCTCTGAGACAAAGCACCGCCGTGTGACCTGAGCTCCCTCCCCTCCCTGTCTCCGGCTCCAGAGCACTGAGCACAGGTGGGCACGCTAGTTCTCATAGGCGAGAGGGTGGGAGCAGCTCGCTGGCCCGGCCACTCGACGCACGGGTGTGCGGCCCTAGACCCGGACGCAGCACTCATGGGCAGCGCTGCCCGGAAGTCTGGACAGCATGTCCCTCAGCGGAAGAGGTGGACACAGAAGGACACGTGTTACGTGACTGTGTTCGTGGGGAACACCCGTGGCGGAGACAGGAGCAGAGGAGGCCGCGGGGGCCGGGGAATGACTGTGAACAGTGCCAGGCGTCTCCAGGGACGGTGACGCTGTCCTGGACTTGGCGGGGTGATGGCTGCATGGCGGCGTGAAGGCACCTAACGCCACGAAACTGCGCCCTTTACGGCGGGGACGTCTGCCAGTGTCACCTCGGGTGTCTGCCGGAGCCCCCGCCCAGGCTCAGGGCCCACAGTGTCCCACATCTCAGCGGCGGCGTCTCCCAGCCTGGCGCTGACCCTGCAAGGGAGCCCCCGGGGGGTGGGGGCCCAGGGCCCGAGGCTGCCAGTCCTGCCGCTGGCTCGGCTGGTCGCTGCCCGGGGTCAGCTGTGGCACTGGCTCCCTGACAGGAGGTCGTTCCCAAACTCCAAAGAAGTCCCTGCAGACCCATGTCCAGTTAGCCAGTGAGTCATCTGCTGATGCCGCTGGGGTGCTAAAAGCAGGGGAACCCCCCTCTGAAGGCCTGTGATCCCCCCAAAATAAATGCAAGGGTCTAAAAAACACTGTCACCGCGGCCACGTGATTAACCACCAAACACACTGAACTCTGCGGGCTAATGTGGTTGACGCACTTGAGTCCTGTCATTTGCAGTGTCGCCAACTTGTTCTCCTAACAAAAGCAGCACAGACGACGTGGGGGCAGAACAGAAGGTCTGGTGACGACAGTGCTAACGTCAGGAGGTGATTCAAGGCGGCCCCCGAGCCATGGCACCCGAGGGTGCTCTCCCCCGTCTCCCACTTTGCCTTTCACTGCGACGCCGATTGGGACTCACTCGGGATTGTGATCCAGCAGCTGGGACCCGCGAACCCAAAGCCAGCGGATGGCCACCCGGGACCCCCGACCCTCCCCGTGTCCACTCAGACACCGCCAGCCCCTCCACCTCTCAGAGGAGGAGCCTCCCGGTTTTACTGTTCCCGTGGGAGGTCTGCAGGGAGCTCAGCGAGGGGGGCCCTGCCGAGGGAGACCTGTGCTCCCGCCCGCCCGTGCTTCGCCCCTTGTCCCACCGGCGTCTGGCCGCGAGAACCAGCGCTGCTCCGCGGCTGCCGCTGCGGGACTGTGGCCCTGCGTCTGTCTGGTACCGCCTGACAGTCTGTCTACTCGCAGGAGACTCCGAGGCTCCTCCGGGCTCCCGGCTCGGGACAGCTGGGGTCCCAGGTCCCCAGGGAAGGTGGCTCGTCACACTGCTCACCTGCGGCCCAGGTCCTGCACAGGTGTGTGCGGACCCTTCCATAGGCTGGGCGCTGTGACGGGGTTTCTTTTAACAGACAGAATGAACAGATGTCCAGGGATGGCGTCCTTGACCCACCAAAACGGCAGGGTCAGCCTCTGCCCGGCACAGCAGGACTTGGCCCTGCAGCACTCGGCCGGCCAGCCGACTCTACTTGGTGGGGGTCCTAAATCCACCCACTACAACCCCTGGGACCTCAGGTGGCTGGTTCAATGCCTGACACCTCCAGAACCTCAACTCTAAGAGGCGCCCTGCCCCTGTGGCGGGGCGGGGCAGGGCGGTGAGGGGTGGGAGCCTCGGAGGAGGAGAGGCTGGGACACTGGAAGCCCGTCCTGGAGAACACGGACTAGCGTCTGTCCTGCCTTCACTCCTGCTGCTGCTGGGGACACGCAGAGGCTGCGTGCTGAGAGCTGGGCCCAGGCAGAGACACTCGCCAACTGGGGGGCCTGGCCCCCGAGGTTACCACACTCTCGGCCCTGGGGTGGCCTCTGGGTCCAGGCCCTGCCCGATCAGAGCAGGAGGGCTCCATGGCCGCAGACCTCAGCAGCCTTGAATGCCCAGCCTTCTCTGTGTAGAATTTTCCAGACGCACATTCTCCCTGCGGCCTTCACACACTGGCCCTAGACCCGCAGCCCCCGACCCGCTACAGCACCCATCTGCCCGCAGATGTCTGCCCAGGCCTGGCCAGCCAGCTCTCCAGGCCCTTAGACCCTGTGCCACATGACAGAGGGCCACATCCACGACGCCCTGTGGCTGGATGCCACGGCCTGTCCTGCAGCTGAAGGTTGCCCCCCAGGATGAGCACCTGGGCAGGAAGGCCCGGCCTGGTACTCACCTGCCACACCCCAGGGGCGAGGGCCAGTGCAGCCTGCCTCCCTGAGCCAGCACAGTCCCCTGCTGCAGGGGCGCACACGGGGCCCCTGGCGGCTACACCCTTGCTGTGCCAGGCCCTGGAGCTGGGCCTCCTGGCCTGGACTCCACTGCACCCATCAGTCAGCCAAATCTGCAGAACCTGCCCATCCCCTCCCCTCCCCTCCTGCTGTCTCTCTACCCGCCGCCCCCCCCCCCACTGGCACAGCCTTGTGGTCCGCCAGTTCGGGGTGGCCAGTTCAGGGACACCTTGTGCACCAGACTGTGTAGTTACCTTCTCGTCCCATGAGGCTGTGCCCCGGGGCTGGCTGTCCACCCCACTCCTCCTCCAGCGGATGACCACACACTGCTCTAGAGCACTGCTGTGAAACGTGGGCGCACTAGGTGGGCCCCCGTGAAACGCCAGCTCACCTTGCTGCATGGGGCTCCGGCCGGGGTCCTCTCCTCGGTCCTGCAGGCGACCACTCACTGGGGCTGTGGGGCCATTGGCCTGGCCGCCCGGTGTGCTCAGGTGGGTGGGGAGGGGCTCGAAGGTGGGGTCCAGCTCTAAGATCAGCCTGTTGAGCTGCTCGATGGACTGGTCGATGTCCAGGGTGGGCGAGCCTGGGGAGGGGTCCGGGCTGGTCCCGGGGCCCGTGCCATTCACCATGCTGACGTCTGGGAACCTGGCTTTCAGCACTTTGCTGGGAGGGGGCCGCTGAGTGTCAGGCAGAAGTGACCCGGGGCCTGTGCCCCTCTGTGTGGGCCCCTTGCTGCTGGTCCCCTGGGCGGGGGCGACCGGGAGCCTGGGCAGGACCTGTGCCAGGCGGGAGCCCTCTGCTGGGCCTCGGCCAATGAGCCTGGCCTCCCCGTCCAGGGCGAAGCCATACTGGTGGGCGGCCACCATCTGCTGCTGGCGCACCCAGGTCTGTGTGGAGTAGCCGCTCTGCTCGAAGGCCTGCGTCTGCGCGGACACACAGGGCGCCCCGAGCACGGACTGCGGCTGCTTGGGCTCGTACGGGGGCCCCAGGCCGAGGCCCAGGTCCGGGGCCAGCACGCCGTGCGGGTCGTCCCCAGTGCTGCTGCCGAAGCCCTCGGACAGGAGCGAGTTGTGGCTGCTTGGGGGGCAGGTGAAGGGGCCGGAGGGGGCCGATGGGGGCCCCTCGGAGGAGGACAGGGTCCCGATGCTGCCCGCACTGCGCATGTCATGGCCAGGCACCTCGTCGTCCAGGATGTCCGTCTCGCGGTCCTTGGGCGCGGCGTCTCCGTTCACGTGCACCTGCGCCGGCACCACGTGGCGTGTCCCGCCGAACTTGCCATGGGCCTCAGCCATGTCCTTCAGGGGGCTTCCGGGATCTTCTAGGCCAAAGCCGCTGAGCAGCTGATCCAACTCGGCCTTCTCCTGGGCGCTCAGGCCCCTCTTGGGCCCTGGAGCCAGGTGCTCCTCGGTCCTGTCTGTCCTCACGGAGGCGGTGGAGTGGCCGGAGTCGCTGCTGACCGACAGGGTGTGGTCGCTGTGGTCAGGGCTGCTGGCGGTGGGGGCGGCTGGGGCCCCGCCAGGGACGCTGGGGTCCGAGGTGCTCTTCTTCCTCACCTTGGCGTACAGGCTGCCGTCGACAGGGCCCTGTGTGTGCGGCACTGCGGGGAGAGCGGGAGAGGACGGTCAGTCTAGGGGGTGGGGCTCTGGGCCCTCGGGACAGCATGGCCCCGTCCACGCCAAGCTGTGACTTCGTCACAGACAACTCACAATAACTAGGGGCCAACACACCTCCAGGGTCCCCTAATGCTGTGTCCCCCAACGGCGACGAAAAGCAATTCCCGGGACCAGTTGCAGGCCCCTGCGGCCTCCCCACCGTGTCACGCGGAGCCGGTTGCTGGGGGTCGAGTGCTGTGAGGGCACGTGGGTGGTTCCAGCTCAGCCTAAACGCTGAGCTCACTCAGCGCGTAAACCCTGGGACTCGAGAATGAACCGTGCACGTGGTTCATTTTCCCTTCACCCTCCCTCCGCCCCCTCGCACCTCCCGAGCCTCTGCCGAGGCCGGGCAGCAAGTGCTTCTGAATCAGCGACACCAGACGACTTGCACACCTGCTCACGCCTGAGTGTGTCATGCACAGAAAGAGGAAGGGCAGGGACTGGCCCCGGTCCTGCTATGACTGCGGCGTCTCTGGGCCAGAGGGTGCTGGATGTGAGGGGGCAGGGCTTGGATACTGGAGCGGCGGCCCCCTGTGCCACGGTTCTCGTCCTCTGAACTGGACAGTCCACGGGGACGAGGTCAGTGCCTCTGAGGGATGGTCGGGCACCACACATCCCACAGATTCTGGGCCGAAAGCCGTCACCCGAGGGGACTTAGCTGCATGTCTTGACTCTCCTCCTAGACTTTCCAGCACAATCCACAGGGCCTCGGCCTGGCTGGGCCACAGCTGGCTGACCCGGGGGAGCTACTAGATCCTCACCTGCCTTATCTGCAGAGAAGTCACCCAGCCAGGGGTTGTCCCTAAGGCCTGCCTGGGGCATCGAGTCCACCCAAGGACCCAGAGACCGAGGAACAGGAATGAACTTCGAAAGACTCATTCAAGTTCCATGAGCTGCTGTGCTGACTCAGATGGCCCAGGCCCCGGGCACCACGCAGCCTGTCTTCCTTCGAGCCTGGGCCCTGCCTCCGCCCGACATGGGTCTGCTCTCCCTGGGCCCCTCCTCATTGGTGCTGCCTGCAGACTCCCCTGCACTGTATCAGGTTACTTCCTGCTGCAGAGAGTGCCCAGGGCTACAAGCTGCCTGCATTCCGGCTTTTGAGAATCTCGCCGGACCCGGGACCCCGGGTGATGGACACATCGTGGGGTCAGAGAACAGGAGCCCTTTCCTCCACCTTCTCTTTATTCTTTTTTTGGGGGGCGGGGGAACACAGTGATAAACCACTAAGTCCCCAAGGGCATGAACACAGCCTGCACCCCTGGGCAGACAAGTCCACTGCTCTCCCCGGAGGCGTTCCAGGAACGCCTCCCCCTCCACACTGCAGGCGGCTTCCCTTCCCCTGAGGGCGCAGCCGTGGCCCCAATGGGAAGGACACAGGCACCCCAAGCTGCAGGTGGGTGGACCCAGGGTGCTGGCACCTGCACACCTGCCTGCCGGGGCCGCTGAGAACCCCCGCCTCTGGAGCTGAGCTGTGTGCTCTTGGCAAATGTTTTCCAGAAACAAGCAGACTCTAAATTCTTGGAGGAGCACAGATCAGGGAAAAAAAAGTAAGTGAAGGGGTGAGACATTCCAACCAGAAGCAGACATCTCCCGGGCAGGGACGCGCCCCACTGTGGGACCCAGCTCCCGGGCGGCCCCGGGTGCGGCTCTGGAATGCGGCGGGCATTTGGCGTGGGCGCTGGCCAGCGAGTCCTGGACGAGGTGACTGCCCAGACAGCCCGCAGGATTGTGACTGCGGCCAGCACAGCTCCTGTCCCTCGCCCAACACGTCCAGGGCACCATCCCAGCCATGCAGACCCTGCAGCCTGGTCCTTGCAGACACGCTTCACTCCCACGTTCCAGCCCCGGAGCAGAGGCAGCAGCACTGCTGGCCTGAGAGCCAGCCGCCCCAGGCCTGGCTCTCCTCCCTGCTCGTCCCTCCTCCCACCGGCAGGGCCCCGGTCTGCGGTCACTCAGCTCCTGCCCGCCCCCAGCACTCCTCCTGCCCTCGGGAAGCTCAGTCCTATGCGCAGACTGACCGGCGGCTCTATTGCGGCTCTTCCTGGGTCTGCAGGAGCCACACACAGGCACACACACACAGGCACACACACACAGGCACGCCCCTGCTCACCTCCCGTCCACACCGCCCAACGGCTCCTTCAGTCTAAGACTGCGGACCGATTTTGCGGGCTGGGTGTGCCTCCCGGAGTCCACGCCCCTCCTCCCCTCCCCCGCCCCAGAGCACAGAAGGTGGAGGACCTTGTTGGCTGGGAGCAGGGAACGTGGACTCCGCCAAAAAGTCCAGCGCGGTATAAACACAGGGGTGGGGCTTGCTGCCGCCAGGTTTGCCGGAGTCTGGACTCCAGGCCCAGGAGGTGGAGGAAGAACCTCTCAGGGCAGGGCCAGCAGCCAGGTATCCAGCCCACTGGGTCCGCAGGCCACAGCGTCTGTGCCCACTGGTGCTCAGAGCCCCGGTGGGGCCTCTCCGCCTCCTCCCCCTGCTGCTGGGCCCCTTGAGCTCCACAGGGCTGTCGTCTGGGCGAGCCACACGTGGTGCTTGCTGCACAACCTCTCCCCACCTCTCTTTTCCCTGAACTCGGGGCCACGCCCCCCACCCCAAGAAGTCCTGGGTCTTCAATGCCCTGCACACCTTCCACGGGAAGGAGCGTGTGGCAGGCCTGTCCTGGCGATGGACAAGCAGGAGGGTGGAGGACTGTGCACCTGCCTGTGGGGGGCGGGGGTGCACGATGAGGGGGGACACTGGCATGTGCACCCCAGCCCGTCGCACTCGGGCTTCTAGCTCCGAGTATTGAAAGTTTAACCGATGTCGGTGCTTTCTGGGCTGTGGACGCTGCCAGGAAGGCTGTGCCAGACTTGGCAGAAGCGAGCCTGCAGCGAGGGGCCCACTGTCTGCCTCCCACCAGAAGGGACAGAAAGGGTCTCCATGGACGACACGGCAGAAGCTCAGCCAGTGTCCCCAGCGAGGGTCCCCGCCAGGAGGGACGGGACAGTGGTGAGGGTCAGGACCGGGGGCAGCTGCAGGACCCTGCCCAGGACAGCTGGAGTCTGGAGAGCCTGGCACCTGGGCCACAGCGGGTGGAGGGGGGCAGAGGTACCAGGACCCAAACTGGGGACTGTGGGCCAGCTAAGGGGACAGCTAAGGACATCAGGAAGGGGCTCACCAAACCACATGGCCTCACACCTCGAGGGGAGAGGAGTGTGGGGACTTGGGGGAGGGGGTTTGGGAAGGAGAGGTCTTCCATGGAGGGACATGGGACGCCTTCTTGAAAGGAGCGGCCCAGAGACCAACATAGCTGAGGGTCTGCGGGGCTCAGGTGGCTGTGAAGGTGGCTTTGTAGCAACAGTGAGCACACAGAACAGACCACATGAGTTTTGGGGACCCTCTGCTGGGACACAGTGTGTGCAGGGACCCAGGTGTTAAGAGGCGGGCAGGTGCCCACATGGGGAGGTCGCACAGCACCTAGAAGCCACACCCACGCTGCCCTGGACCGCCTGCAGCCTCAAAAATGCTGCCGGAAGCCCAGGAGGGACAAGGAGCGACATGCCTCCTGCACAATTGGTGCCCCAGTGTGGGCCACCGACGTCCCTTCCTGTCCCTGGAAGCACAGAAGCCTCAGACATGGGCGTGGTCGCTGCCCCTCAGACACCAGCTCCTGGCTACGTGATGTCAGGAGGGAGTTCGAGGGATAGAGGTGTGTCAACTGTTTCTCCCTCCCATCGGGGAAGAGAGGGACCACCCACGATCTCACAGGCCTGGAGGAGCAGCGAGCCCCCACCACCCCCTCCCGTGAGCCTGGCAGATCAGCCTGACCCAGACTGTCGGCTCCGAGGGCCAGCAGAGCAGGGGCCTTGGGGAGAGGGACTCCCAGAAACAGACATGAGGCAGCCACAGAGCCAGGACCGCAGGGTGATTGGCGGATAGCTGGAAGGCCGATCTGAAAGCCTGCTGCCCAGGGGCCGGCCGCGATCCGGCGCCTGGGGGCCGGGGACCAGGGCAACGGGAGGGGACGGGAGGCAGAAGCTGATCCCTGGCGAGGAGCAGCTGTGACGTCAGGCAGGGAAGCTCCCAGATGACAGCTTCACCAACCGGCCACTGCCCATGACGCCCCAGCCTGGCCTCAGGAACACCCTGGACTCCCAGGGTAGGCACCGCCCCTCCAGAGCGACAGCGGGGCTCCCGGCACTGCGGGGACACCGCTGATATGGACGCGTCACTGGGGCAGGCCACGCACCTTCGCCGTCAGTGCTCAGGTTCTCATAGGAGTCCCAGCGGATCAGCGGGTCAGCCGTGTTGAAGTCCACGCTCACGCCTCGGTCATTGCGCAGATGCTCGCAGCCTGCACGTTGGGGGGGGCACCCGGGGTCAGCTCGCTCGTGGCTCAGCGCCGGGAGCCCGAAAGGCGAGCGCAGCCCTCCCTCTACTGCAGGGCTCTGAGCTCCGAGGGCCACATCTGCACAGTGTCCCCCACAGCCTTTCCAGGGCCGGCCAGGCCTCGGGGCAGCTCGGAGCCCAGGAGCCTGGCGCCCAAACACCTGCCTCCGTGGTGACTCTGAGCTTATTTCACACAGCCAGGAAAGCTGAGTCAGGCTCTGGCTGGTGCAGCTCAGTGGACTGAGTGCCAGCCTGAGAACTGAACCATAGGATCACTGGTTCGATTCCCAATCAGGACACATGCCTGGTCTGCAGGCCAGGTCCCCAGTAGGGGGCGCAAGAGAGGCAACCACACACTGATGTTTCTCTCTTTCCCTTTCCTTCCCCACCTCTCTCAAAGTAAGTAAATAAAATCTTAAGAGAAAAACACTGAGATAGAATGTTCATGCACAGGGATCCCAGGGACAGAAACGAGCCACGAGCCTCGATGGCAAGGGCTGACGCCTCTCACAGTGTTTTCAGAAAAGAGGAGAACCTACTTTAAACACAAACATTTGCAGACTAAAGGACTCAACGTTCTTCAGGCACATCCGAGTGTTCGTTCAGGGGAAGAGTAAACCTTTGGCGTCTTGTCCCCGAGAAGGAGGGACACAACTCAGGGACTAAGGCCCGGCCCAGTCCTCCCCATGTCTGATGCCCCGTGGTGAACAACCTCCAATCACAGGCAAAGGTGGGAGATGGCACGGAGCCCCCGACGCACGGCCACCACCCCGGTCAGCGTCCGCCCCGACCCACCTGGGATCCGCTCGGGGGTGGCCGAGAACACCAGCTCCACCTTCCCATCGGCAGGGAAGCGCCCGTCTGCAACAGAAGCCCCCGTCAGCCAGCGCGGGGGCCAGGGGCTGGCACAGCGGGGACGGATGGATGCTGGGGAGCCCAGGGGCTGACGGTGTCCCACGCGGGGGTATGTCGGTGGGGCCCCGTCCCTCTGGCAAGTCATTTTGCTGGATCGACTGCAGTCTTCCCTGAGAGGGATCATCGCTTTGCCCCCTGGGTACGGAGTGCGCGGGGGCAGGGGGCAGGGAGTCACGGGGGCCTCACCGCTGCAGGCGCCGTCCAGGTCCTCCTTCCCGAACAGCAGGCGGTGGCCCTGCACGGCCCCCGTGTGGAACTGCAGCCGGAACACAACGTCACGGGTGGCGGAGCGGTACTTCTTGTGGTAGCACTTCACCTGCGGCAGGGACAAGCATGACGGCTGCGGGCACGGCCCCTCCTCGGGGTGACTCCCAGCGGGGTGCGCAGGCCGGCTCTCAGATCGGGGGCTGCCAGGACTGCGCACCTGGAGCAGGCCAGGCCAGGACTGCGGTGCCCCTCACTGCTGGTCCTCCCCCCACCCTGGCCTGTCCCCGCAGAGCCCCGGCGCCCAACCTCACAGTCCCAGCCCTCCGCCGGGCCATGCCCATGCTGCAGACCACCAAAAGGGGGTCTCCTTGGGGCACAACCACCCAACGAAACCCTATGGCTCTTTGCTAAACCTGAACAGTGGACTGCGAGGACTGTTCCATCCCCTGTTCCGACCTAGGGCCTTTCTGTTTCCCACAAGAGGAGTGGGTGGCCGTGACTGCCTGGGCCGTGCTGCGTGCTTTTGCGTGCGCTACAGTTTAGGGACAGACAGGGTGGGGGGTGGGAGGGAGACACAGAGACAGAGAGAGAAAGGATGACAGCAGAGGGTGGGGCGGAGAGATGGGGAGGCCAGCCCGGCTGTACGCACACCTGGGGCGGTCGGGAGAGACCACCGCACTCACCAGGGATGCGGTTGGACTCCGGCCCCTTCTGGGGTCCCCAGGGGTCCCTGGAGGTCCCCGTCTCAGGCAAGCAGAATGTGGGGGTGCCCTCTCTGGTAGGGAGCAGGAGGTGGGGGCCGGGGGCTTTCAGAAGCAGTGACCTTCCTGAAAGACTCGCCCTGGACAGAGCTGGGCTTACAACGCTACGGGGCCACAGAGGTCCCTGACAGTGGCCCGGGGAGGCTGGCGGAGAGCTTCTGAGCTGCTGCCCAGAGGAGCTGTCACCCACAAGGGAGGGTGGGCCCAGGGGACTACCTCTGGGCCATCGGCCAGGACATAGACGGACGGACGGGAGGCACCCTGCAGTGACAGACGTGCTGCTCTGTCACCACGGGACTGAGACCCGGGCCCAGGCACTCGCTCGCCCCCCTCACCCTCTGGATGCCTCTCACCCCATGGGGCCCCTGACCACTGTTGGGTGAGGCCCCCACCCCAGGCCCCGGAGGAGACCCCACACAGAGGTCCTCCCGCCCCCACGTGCACGGGACGAAGGGACCGGCCTCCACGCCTGCTGCTCCCCCTGGTGTCTGGGACGTGGGGCCCTGGGGGCCGCGACAGGGGCAGGAAGTGAGGTCCAGACTCGAGGCCACACAGCTCTCACAACTTCTCAAACGCGGAGGAAAACAAAGGCTTTAAAAAGACAGGCCCAGACGGAGGCAGCCCCAGGGAGACCATGAGAGGGACCCAGGAGAGCCAGGACTGCAGGTCGTCGTACCGCAACCCTTTCCCACCAAGTCCCTCCTGCCGCTGGGTTGCCACTCACGGTCCCAAGTCCAGCCTGGACCCACACCCACTGTGTCAGCCTCACTCTCCACCACGAGCACGCCTGCCCATGCCCCAGGGTCAACCTCCTGTTCTCGGGGACTGCGGCCCGCGTGTCCCCTGCACCTCAGTTTCCCCCAGGTGAACACACACGCATGCACAACGGCTGTGCTCCTACGTGACGGAATTCTGACTCCGGCGACACTGATCCCGTGTTTATGGAGGCTGGCATGTGAGCGGCCTGGCTACACAGAGCAATTCTTTCTTCAAACCTCCGTCAGTGGCAGAATCCCCTCAGGCTGGGGGTGTGTCAAGGTTTGGGGACAGGCCCAGGGCTACTGCCATTGCAGGAGGGGCTGTGGCCCAGACGGGTCCGGGAGAGCGGGGACAGCACGGGAGGGACACACACTCGGAGGCGCGGAACAGCCCAGGCCATGGCGGGAGGGGCCTGGGCCTACGACGACCTGCCTGGGGGCAAAGTGCAGAGCCGGAGGGAGGGACCGGCCGCTTCCCTGGACTTGCACGAGGGCCTCGTGGGAAACCACGCTCGAAGGCCCTGTTTGTCCGCACAGACTGCTGGGGGAGGCTGCCCTCTGCTTGGGGTCTGTCAGGGAGCCCCCGGGCCTGTAGTACATGCTACAGTGGCCGCAGCAGGGGCGGCAAGACCTGGCATGCAGGTCGGGGCGTGTGCACCAGGGAGCGGGCTCTGGAAGCCTGCCAGGCTGCGCCGGGCCTGGCTGCACATTCCTGCCCGGGTTACATAACACGGCCTGTTTACCGAGCACCTGAGGCCCCGCCCTCCCCAAGGGCAGACGGCAGATCAGCCTTCCCGCAAGCTCACCTGGTGGAGAGGCCCGTGTGCAGGGGAGGGGGCGCGTGCAGGGGACGGGGCGTGGGGAGAGCTGAGCTCCGATGACGGCGGTGCGAGGGCCACTGCCACCCTGCCTCCCTGGCCCCAAGCTGGAGGGCCATGGGCACAGCCCTGCCCTCAGTAACTTTCCCAGCTGGTCATGGTGGACACAGCTGCACCTCCCGGGGCCCCGCCCGCAGAACCCACATTAGGGTGCGGCAGAGGTACCTGCATGCAAGGTGGACCCTAGCCAAAGTCGTGGAGGGGAGGCCAGAGAGGACAGGAGGCCATGGCGGGGCCTGGGACCAAGGACGCCCGGCAGCCCTGGGGCCATGGCCCACCCTGAGCCCGGCGCCGGGCTGACATGGCACAGAGGGGGCCGGGGCCCTGCGGCAGCAGTGGGGGGAACTCCGGAAGCTCCCCTGCGCTCGGGACCTTTTCTGAGGTAGGGCCGTTGCCAAGTCCTTGATGACAAACGGGAGGCTGAGCATCTGAACCTTTGCACAGAGCAGGCCCTGAGCCTCCTTCTGCACCGGCCGCCTTCCCAGCATCATGCCCTCTGGCTCACAGCACGGCGCCAGGCTGCCCGCCAAACCCGGGGCAGCAGCGCCCATGTGGCCGGTAGGTCACGGCCACCAGCAGCTTCTGCATGGGGTCTGGTAGCAGCGCCCTGCCCCTCAGAGGCTTGGCAGACCAGGCCAACCCCTCGCAGGGGGCGTGCCCCACCACTGTCTGGGGAACCTCTGCCTACATCAGAGGACACTCCCAGCGTTTTTTCCTTGTGGAGCCCCGAGGTCGTTTCCAGGAGGAACCACAGCCCTGGATTCCAAGTTGCCCCACTGAATCCTGTCCTCCTTGGACTCGCTGGAACCCCCCCGCCCAAGGACACTGCAGCTCCCCCCTGCACCCCAGGGCAGGCACACCAGGCTCCCCTCACTCCACAGACCTGCCTGCAGCTCCCCGACGGCTGCGGCCTGAGCTCCCGGGAGTGGGGTCTGTGTGGGACCCAGCGGCCCGTGAGCACACACCAAGTCGTGATGTGGGGACAGACCCTGGTAGTGCTGCCGGTCGACGCGGCGGGGGGCCGGGGCAGGGCACTCACCATGATGTCCCCTTTCAGGAGCTGGGCTGGCTCGATGGCAATGCAGACCCGACTCTGGTTTTCCGGGCCGATGTTGCTTTGGGACAGACGGGAAGATGAGTCGTTATGTCCTCCAGGTTCACGGGAGGAACAGGTCCCCCAAAAAATGAACCGAGAGCTGGAAATGCAGGAGTCACACAGACACCCCAAGGGGCCCGGGGTCTGGCTCCCGAGATTGCTTGTGGGGGTGAGTCGGGGAAAGTGAAAGCAGCCGGGTGCTGACGACATGGGCTACCCTGGGGCCATGGGGCCGAGGGCTCTGTGGTCAGCTGGGGGACGGCTGTCACCCTGGACGGGCGCATCGTGAGCCCAGAGACGTGACAGAGGCTTGTTCTGAGTGGTGACATGGTGTGGAGACCATTCTTCAGTTTTGCTCATTTTCCATTATTTTCCATAAAATGCTTTGGGGCCCAACACCCAAAACGCCCAGAAATTCACACATATTCTAAGAACGCATGTCTCTCTCTCGGAAACACGAAGGAGCGAAAGGCCATCATAAAGGACCTGTCGTGGGTCTGGACGTGTTTCTTTCTGGATGGCACATGGCTCCCTCTGCCCTCAGGCCCTCAGATCACACCCCTTGGGGACAGGGTGACAGACAGCCGACAGCACGAGGGCAGCGACTCTGGGTTGCAAGGCAGGGCCTTGGCCACCCACAGAGCGCTGGCAGGGGTTCCCCACTTTATCCCTCACCCCGTCCGCGGAAAGCCGGCCCAGGCCGCGCCGCTGACACCTCCCCCCCAGGCGGCCGACACACTTACTAGATCCCGGATGTGTGCACGGGCTGCATGGCCTGGTACAGCTTGAGGAAGGGCCGGCACGCTGGGAGAGCGAGGGAGGGGCATGAGACAGGGCCCCGTCCAGCGCGGGGAAGTGGCCCCCGAGCACGCGGCAGTGGGAGGGACGCTGGGGTCCCTCACTGTCCTGCCCCTGGTGAGCAAGCAGCCCGCTGCCCCATGCAGACGCTCTGTCCAGTCCGGGGCGGAGAGGGCCCGGGCCTCTCGGAGCGGACAGCACCCCGACACGGCCGAGTGGGGCACTTACCTCCGCCAGCATCAAAGTTGGGGGTGCCGTGCAGGACGACGAAGTGCAGGAACAGCGGCGAGGCGTTCATCTTCACCGTGCCCGCCAGCAGCCCGCTCAGGAACTGCACGTACCTGCAGGGCACAGCCAGCTGAGCAGTGGCGGGACCGAGAGGGACACCAGTGCCAGGTGCACGCTGCCTCCCTCGTCCACGCTGACTGCAAGCCCTGCCTGTGCACGCGGCCACCAGAGAGACGCTTCTGCATGGGGCGCTTCCTTGTGGGGACCTTGGACAGGGTGCAGCCCCGCCACACTGCCTGGCCTCGGCTGCCCCCCCTCCCGGTAAGCCTGGCCACACACAGAGGGGAGCCCTGCCGTGCCCGCTGTCCTGTGTGCGTCCGGCACTGCGTCTCACAAGCCTTCGCGGAGCCCAGCGGAGGCAGGATGGGGCCCAGGCCACTCCCCTAGGCAAGGGCACGCTGCACCCCACCTCCAGCCACCAGCAGGCTGAGCATCGCTTATGTTAAAAACAAACAATCTGTGGTTTGTGCCTGCAATCCACACACTGGGGTCCGTCGTTCCAGGCTGCTGAGTCTGTGCTCAGCCTAACCGGAGAAGAGGCCATTCCTGGTAAACACCAAAAGTCAAGTTCAAAAACCCCATTTTCAACCCTTCTCTTCAGGGAAAGGTTGGAAAACAACACAGGCTTCCCTCGGGTCCCTGCTGAAACCTCCACCATCCTCGGGGCGACAGCCTCTCAGCACAAACAGGAGAAGCTCCCCAAAGTCGCCAGGCGGATGGAAACCTGGGGGACCCAGTGGCCGGCCACAGCTGGGGTCCTGGCCACCAGAGGGCTCCACACGCCCCCTTAGCCCCACTGTGTGCAGAGCAAGGGTGGCCGGGTGACCTGGTCACGGCCTCTAAACCCCGAGTGACACATACTGCCAGCTTCATGGCTGTCAGCTCCGGGGGTCTGGGCGAAGGGAAGGGAGTCGAGGACACTGGGGTCCCTGAGCTGCCCCTGCCCTGGACGGCAGCCCCTCCGCTCCCATGCTGGGCTACCCTGGTCGCTTCGGCCTGTCCGGCGTGCTGGGGGCCCAGCCCACCGTGTGCGCCCTGCCCTATAGGCATGCAGCCTTCTGCTTGAGCGGTCGGCTGTGGCCACCCTGGCAAGGCGCCCTTGGCTCTCTGGGCACCCTGGGCTCGGCGAGCCTGTGGACATTTCTGTGTCATGTTTTCACGCAATGGAGGCGTCTCCTGCCGCCAGGACCTGAGGGCTCCCAGCCGAGGAGGCCAATTTCAGCCGAGCCCCAAGCCACCACCGCCCCAGGAGGGGTGTCTCTCCCAACCAGCCCTGCTGCACTGTGTCTGCCGTCCTCACGAGGGGCCACCCCTCTGCCTGCCGGGGGAGGGGTCACTTCATGCCCTGGAACCCGCCCTTCTGCGCTCCTACGTTTGCGCAGGTGAAGCCCCACTCGTCCTCCGCCCGGCGGGGATGGCCCTACCGTTTCTGGGACGGCTGCATCAGGGCCGAGACCTTGTCGTCGTAGTACTTCTTCATGGCGAACCTGTCCAGGGCCTGGTCAGCGCTGGGGGCCAGAGAGGCAGAGAGAGTGTCACGTCTCTGGGGACGCCGCTGGGGGCTGGGCAGACATGCGGGGAGCCCCCATGGAGCCCCGTGTCCGCGACACCCGCAGGACCCACTTCAGCGTCTCCTCTCGGACCCCGGTCCCCCACAGGCACACGCCGAGGCTGCAGTGGACGCCGGGTGGCAGGCCCGGTTCCTGCAGGACACGGCAGCCCCTCAGCCGCGCAGTACCCATGGCTCCCAGGAGTCCCTGCCAGCTGGGCCCCCGGACAGGGAGGTGGTTTCGGGGGGCTCTGGGTGAGACCGGGGCAGGCCCAGGCATCAGGATCACAGGGGACCGGACACGCCCGCAGGCTGCGGTCAGCGGGTTCCCCACCAAACCCCAAAGGAGCATCTGGGCCCGGCAGGGCACGGCCAGAGTGCCGCCGTGGGGAGGTGCGTCTCCGAGCAGGCCCGAGGGGCTCAGAGCGCTGCGGCCAGGGGCACGGACGATGGAGGCCCGAGGGCAGCCTGGCCGTGTTTGGGACGAGACGTCTGACCCCGAACCGCTCCGCAGCCCATAGAGCAGTTGGCCTCTGTCCGGCGGGGGGTGCCGGCGTCCGCGTGAGCGTCGTGCCAACTCCACCTGCACCTCAGACTCGTCTTCCCCGAGGCACGTCCCCCTCTGCGGCACCGGTACCAGAACGTTCTTCCTGCCGTGCCCGAGGCTTCTGCTCCAGTCCTGGGGCAGCGATTGTGACCAAGGCCAGAACCATATCTGCTGGGGGTGACCCCCAGGGTTGCAGGGATGGTCTGGTGCTGCCAGCTCGTCACCTGGCGGTGTCCGAGTGGAGTCAGCAGAGGTTGCCGCAGTCCTGGCCAAACCTGGAAGCCGCTCGGAGAGGCAGCGCCGGCGGTGGCTTCACTGACAGCGATCCCTGCGGGGAAGGCGAGGGCCATGCAGCGGCCGGCACCACGCAGGAGGATGCAGGAGGGTGCGTGCTCAGCAGTGCAGTCACGAAGCGCCAAGTCTTCACTGTGCCACCGGGAAGGGCCTGATGCTGTGGCTCCTGCGGGTGCCGAGCACTGGCCCCGTCCAGGCCTCGTGGCAATGGCCCAGCGACTGCCGTGAGCACCCGCTTCACAGGCGGACGCAGGGCCGGGAGGTCCACAGGGACCGCCGGACTGTGCAGCGGAGGGGGCGAGCCTTGACCGCCTGGGAAGGCGGCGTTCGGAGCATGTGTCGGTGACGCGGGAGAACGCCGTCATCTTCCTGCCTCAGAGACCTGCAGGCCAGCCCGGCGCATGGCCGAGGCTCCAGACAGAGCTTGGAGCTGCTCACACACACGCGGAAACACGGGCGCCGTGCAGAGCTGCCGGGAACCTGGTCTCCATCCAAACGCCTCCGGCTCCGCTGAGGGGCCCGACAGGACCAGAACTGGCACAGACACTGGGCGCTTTATCCCCAGGAAGGGTCTGCCTTTCGCCGGGGGGGTTGGGTTTCCTCCCTGGCAGGCTCGAGGACCCAGTTTGCTTCCAGAGAGAACACTCGGAAAGTCAGATTTCACCCTCGGTGCAGGTGAGGCGGGGGCTGTCGGCTTGCGTGAACGGGCTCCTGTTTCCTCTGGACGGGACAGCTCCGGCTGTGCGGAGTGGCCATCGAAACACGCGGACCCGACAAGGCCCAGCCCGAGGACGGCACTTCTCCCTGGACGTCCGGGCAAGCGCCTTGTGCGCTTAGGGAGGCCTGCGGGGTGCTCTGCACGCTGGCGCAGAGCCCGCCTGGCCTGAGCTTGCTGCCCCCTGTGGATGGCCGACTCACACTCCATGCCGGTGGCTCGGCATCTGAGGACTCCTCCCCCGTGTCCCCGGGGCCAGACCCACCCCTGCCCTGGGCTGGGAGAGTGGGAGCAGGCCACCGACCCCACCAGGCCTCAGGTTCCCCTCCCCCCTTCCCCGCCCCTGAGTGGAGCGGAGGCGGAGGCATCTGCTGCGGCCTTCAGGGGCCCGAGGGACAGGGAACAGGATGCGAAGTACGTCTTGGTGCCCGGGACACGTGCACCCCAGCGACGGACCCATTTCTCTTCGCAGGGTGCCCGGTTCCCACGGAGACGGCACCACGCGCTTGCTTTGAACAGAGGCACTACTCAGCAGTCCCCATAGGGCGGCGCTCACGCACTCATCCCCCAGGCTTCCGAGTGCAGCCCGGCGTGCAGCCCCGGGGGGTGTCTGTCTCCCGCAGCTCGCCCCCCTCCCCCCGCCCCCGGAGCACCGCCCCTGCCCGTACCTGGCGGAGACGTTGGTGAAGTGCATGTAGGAGGAGATGACAACGCCGATGCGCCCCTTCCCGCCCTGCGGAGACAGAGGAGGCGCCAGGTCCCCTCGGCTCCCGAGGCAGAGAGGGCTGCACTGGGACAGCGCTCCCTGGGGACCGGAGGACAGATAGTGCGCCGGGAGGGGGGCCAGCAGCGCCTGCAGACCCCTAGGGAGCGGCTGCAGAGGCAGCCGGGGGGCTGGCTGGGAGAGGCCGTGCTGGGCAGGAGCCGCTGGTGCCGAGAGGAGCCCGACACCTGCCCGGCCCTGGGGGGGCTTACCCTGCAGTGGATGACGACCACGTGCTGTGGGTCGCTGTTCAGCCAGGACTCCTGGGCCTTGCAGATGGTGCACACCTTGTCCAGCGGCGGCGCGTGCAGCTCGGGCCAGCCGACGTCCAGGGTCTGTGGGGACACGGCCCCTCAGCACCCATCCCCCCAGGGGCGGGTCGCAGGAGGGCTATCCCCTTGACACGTGTTGTTCAAGGGCGCAGACTCAGCAGCATGGGCCAGGAAGGAAACAGAAGGACTCAGTCGCCCCAGGAGATGTCTGTCCCCAGTCTTATCTGCTGCCCGGAGCTGGCTGCAGGTTCCGGGAAGGGCTCCCAGGAGCCACTGGGCTGCGAGTTGGGGCGGGAGAGGCCCGAAGCCGGGTCTGCCCTCTCAGACCCTGTCTGGGACATTCCAGTGACCTTTCCCCTGGGACTCAGGCACAGATAACCCCTCAGGGCCCCCGCTGGGGACACAGGCGCTCCTTGGGGGAGAGGCACACCTCCCAGCCCCATCCACAGGAGGAAGGATGGTGGGTATCCAGCACCAACCGGTCCTGAGTCATTTCCCCTTTCCTCTCCTTCGGGGTGGGGGTTGGGGTGGGCAGGGAGACAGAGCTCTGTCTTACTACAAAAGCACTAGAAGTAGTGTCAAATGATGGAAGGTTCCAGAACATGGCCGGGAAGCAGAAGTCACACTACCCGCACAGCACGCAGCGGTGACGGCCACCCAGGCCTCTGCCATGGTCAGAGCTGAGACACTTGTGCTGTCCACCCCCATCCTGCCTTTGTCCACCGGCAAATGGGCGGCTGCCTGTCCGTCCTGAAAGCTGTGGGCTGTAGGCACCGCCGGCGGGGTCAGCAGGGAGCCCCGGGTGGGGGACAGTGCCCCGGGTCTGACGGTGGTGGGCGAGGGACAGAGAGCCACAGGCGCGCCCCGGCCCTGCGTGGGCCCGGGAGGGCGAGAGCACTGGGGACCGCACTCCTGTCGGCAGCCCGGCCTGCGTGTCTCACTTGCTGCGCAGGACTCGGGGGCAGGCCCAGAGGCCCAGGAGATCCTGTGCATCATTTCCACAATGTCCTGTGTGTCTACCATGGTTTTCAACTAAAAACCTTGGTTTAAAAAGGAACCTGTGGACGCGAACAGTTCCTTAGGGGACGTCAGTGCCCGAGGGACCAGCTTCCCTGTGACAGCCCCGGACCGGAGCGAGGGGGGCCACGGGCCTACCTTGGGGTTCAGCTTCGCGAGGTCGTATCTCTTTTCCGACAGGTTCAGCACCTGCGAGGGACGGGCGGGGGGGGGGGCGAGAAACTGTCAGACAAGCCGCTGTACTAGGGACGGATAGCAAACGGCATTTTTACACGCAGTTGCCTCCAGGCGAATGACAGAGGGCTGAACTGTGTGTCACTGTCACAAAATAACAGACAGAGAAGCCCGGGGCCGGGCAGTTTGGCCTGTTGGGGCCCTGGAGGCGTCCCGAGTCCACCGCCTGCCCGCGGTTGGAGGACGCCACTCCCTAGTGCGCGGGAAAGAGAATGGGCCCGGGTCCTTCACTCAGGGTGTTTCGGGACACAGGTCATGAGAGATTTTTAAAAAGGTCCTTGTGCCCAGAATGGCAGGGACCCCCATCCTGTGCCCGTGACCCCAGCGAGGTCCCACCCAGAGCAAAGGGGAGGCTGCAGACGGCAGTCCTTCTGCTCAGGCCCCCGAGCTCCCCAGGCGGAGGGGACTCTGAGTGGTCCCACCTGTGAGAAAGGGCGATGCCCCCAAGACCTAGAGGACGGGCTGGGACGACCCCAGGGGTGTCCACACACTGCCCCTCATGTAATGGGGGCGGGGGAGCCGCCTCCACGCCACACAGACGGCGGCAGTGAGTCAGCCGGGCGTCACCTCGTGCTGCCGGCTTAGTCACGGGAGGAGGCCGATAAGGATGACAATGAGGCCTTGTCGGCAAAGATTAGCCGCTCGCCTGCAGATAAGGAGCCCTGCAGGTGGTCAGGGTGAGGGTGGGGTTTCACGCGGCAGCAATTCTATGGGGCAGCGGGGCCCCTTCACACCGTGGCACTGGGGAGCATGGGGAGCACACGCCAAGGACCTGGCTGAGGTGCACGCCACTGTCGCGGTGGCCCTCCTGTGGATCGCCCACCCTGTCCTCCGCTGGCACTTCAGGAGGGAACCAGCCATCCCTACCGGGTGAAGACCAGAACCCTCTACAACACTGGGGGGTGGGCAGCAGGACAAGGTCACTGTGCCTCTGCCCAGGCCCCGAGCCCCAGGATCTGGTCACTGTGACCTGCAGGGGTGCGCTGCACCCACACCGCAGCACATGGGTCCCGACACTGGGCACATCCAGGTCTCAGCAAACTTCTGGCTGCACCCACGCTCACTGTTCCCATGCTCAGCGTCCCCTCACTGTCCCCACGCTCACTGTCCCCACACTCACTGTCCCCTGTCCCTGCGCTCTGCTCTGCCTGCTCACCAGGTAGTTGTCGCCGTGCTTGGACCTCAGCATGCGTGTCACCTCCTGCAGGCCATGCAGGTAGGCCTCCTCGGGGCAACCCGCGGGGAAGGACACTGCAATGATGCGCTCCGTGACATAGGTGAGGTCCAGCTCGTGGCCGTCCTCCATGGCGGGGCTCGGCGCGGCCGGCCTAAGAGACAGGATAGGGTGGCTTTGGGCCAGGCAGCAAAGGACTGCATGGAGGGGCCCGGGTGATGGGGACCCCCGAGTCTGCATGTGGAGTGTGGTCTCCTCACAGACGCCCTAGCCCACTGTCCCTCACACGCATGGCTGGGACCACGTGTTCCTGGCAGTGAACGAACAGAAGGTCCCTGGCCAAGTGGGATTCATGGGGCCCCCAGTGTGGGGCCCCAGGCAGCTGAGGACCAGCGCCGGGCAGGGCACAGGCCTCGCCCCTGTGGGAGGCAGGTGTGGGGAGGGGGAGGGCCCTCAGGCCAGGGAGGGGGCCCGCTGCCCCTGCGGAGGGGGGGCTGGGAAGGAATTCATTCCCAGAAGGACGGGCCGGGGCGGGTGTCACCTGAGAGGAGGGTGCAGGTGTGAGGATGGGGTGTGGGGGATGGGTGGGGCAGGGCGCCAAGCACCTGCAGCAGGGACTGTGCTGGGGACCACAGGCCGAGGCCAGGCCCGTGGTGGTGCCTAGGATGGAAGGGGAAGAGCCCAGGAGAGAGGTGGTGAGGTCGCCCGCCCCCAGACTAGACAGCTGGCAGTGAGACCACACACCGTGGGGGTGAGGGGCATGGGGGGAAGGGCGGTTAGGTCCCTCACGACTGTTGCCACCAGCTTCGGGGGTCTGTGTCACTCCTCATTTTGGAAAAACTCAACAATGTACAAAAGGGTTTAACAACCCGCCAGGTACCCACCCTCTCTGACCTGGGAACTAACCCTCGGCCAACCCTCCCACCCACCCCTGCCCTCTCCTGCACGCGACGGCTTCGGAGAAATCCCAGGTGTCGTTCCACTTCACCTACAAACACTTCCGTGTTTATTTCTAGGAGATAAAGACCCACCTGAGAGGTGGCTATGACACCAGCATCTCACCTGGAAGGGGCGGTGCCATCGGTAATCCAACACCATAAACTTACTTGTCGAAGTTGGTTTGTTCACGTCAGAAAGCAAACCATCACCGGGACTGTGTCCCTCTAAAGACTTCATGCACCAGACTCGGGTGCAGGGGAGTGGGGTTGCTTTTCAGTGCCGAGTCCAGTGTTTCTGAACACTGATGGACAATGAACACTGTGCCTCCTCCACCAGCCGTGGTCCCCCAGGGGCCGTCCACGCACCGGCTCTGAGGGAGCCCACTGCCGCCCTGCCAGAGCCATGCCTGGGCACCCCCAACACTACAGCCTTCTAGCCACCCTGCAATCGTTTATGAAGACCGTCCTGTCCGCAGGACCTGGGCTCCCGAAGCCGGGGGGTGCAGGGACATGCCGAGGTAACGCGGCATGCACCGCCTCTGGGCATGCGTGCACTTCAAAAATCAGAGCAGGAGTGACGGTCACCGCAGAGCAGACTGGGCCTGGGCCCAGGCCCCGTGCCCTTGGCCAAACGTGGCCAAGCGAAGGTGGCGGACACTCACCTGGACGGCCGGTCGCAGCAGGGAGCAGCAGATGGCGAGGCAGCCCCCGGAGCCTGCAGACAACAAAGCACAGTCACTGTGGCATCTCCCGCCCCGGTGGCCCACACCCGGTGTCCCCGGTGGGGCGGATGGCGGCTGCTCCCCAGTTTACTCCTGGACAGGCCACTGCACTGCCGGCCGCCGGCCCGTTGCACTGTCTGCTAGGACGTGCGGTCTGCCCGTCAGGGAGCTCAGCCTGGGAGCAGCGTCGTGAGTCCACGAACTGCCTCGGTCAGTGTCGGCTGCTGGCACGGACGTGAAAGAACCGATTCGGATGCTGAATGAATTCCGTCCCTGCCCTCACCGACAGCCTGTCCCATGGGGAAGCAAGCTTCCGGTCACACAACCCTGCCCTGGGTGGGCGTGCAAGTGTGCATGCATGTGAGACACCCTACGGCCGCACCAACTGCACTGTCCCAGGAGATGACCCAGCAATCTGCGAGTCAGAATTGTCCCCAGGGGAGACCGGGGCTCTCAGAGATGCAGAGCACTGTTGGGCACAGCAGAGGCGGGGCGACCCCGCAGCTCCCCGACACCCCTCCTGGCCGGAGGGTCCTGTCTCTACCGACTTCCATGGAGAGGTCCCAGCCCCGCCCCCGCCCAGGCCCTGCTCTGAGGACAGCCAGGCAGTGGGGGACGCTGGGTGGTGTGGATGGGGTGCCTAGAGCCCCCTCGGTGGACAGGGCCCCTTCTCAGATGGGGCCCGACACCTGGCTGCACCTGGTGCCCTGCCTTGGACCCCAGCTCAACTTGGCTCCCACAGGAGGGACAGAGAGTGAGCACCTGACTATTTCAGGGATCGGGAAGACAGACCCCTTCCCGAATCGTGACAACACAACTCCTTAGCCAACTGCAAACCCCAGCGGTCGCCATCTCAGCCCCTGCTTGCAGTGGGACCCAGACAGCCCCTCCCCCACCTGTCCGGTGAGGGTGGCGGGCAGGGGGGCGTCCACACTGGAGAGCTGGCCTCTCCTGGCCGGGACACGGCCTCTGGTTGTCTCTTGGGCTTGAAGGTGCCTGGGCACAGACCGGGATGATGCCCTCGGAGCCCCCACCGGCCCTCTGGGGACAGAGAGTACCCCCCCCAACCCCCTGCAGCCACAGGCCTCACGCCCAGGCCCGGGCAGTCGCCAGGGGCTCCACACCCACTCGGCCAATCGTCCCAAGGCCCTGCCCCCACACTTGAACGGCTCCGACTAGACCAGCTCCAAACACGGAGATGGTTTGGGTACAGAGACTATCCTGGCCAGCGCGGCTCAGTGAGTTGGGCCCCGTTCCACAAAGTGAAAGGTCACTGGTTTGATTCCCAGTCGGGGCACAGGAGGCAACCTGTCGACGTTTCTCTCTCATGCTGGTGTCTCTCTCTCTCCCTCTCTCCCCCCGCTACCCCTCTCTCTACGAATAAACAAACTCTTTAAAAACCAAAACAGAAGAGCAAAGACTGAAACGCACACAGATTGGACATGCTGGTGAAGTGCAGACGGACCCAACACTTCAGAGATCAGCGCGCCGCACCCACGGAAAGCACTTGGGAGGCCCGACTCGGATGGCTGGGGGTCACCCCGAGGAGGGAGTGGGGACACTCGTGCACCTGCGTGGACGGGGGGGGGGCTCCCGGTGCAGCTGACTGCCTCGCCGCAGAGCAGGCACACGCCCGGGGGGTGTTGTGCCGACATGCACTCCCTGGCACATGCGCTCCCTGGCACACGCGTGCACACCTGGATGGCTGCACAGGCCGAGGGCTCATGGGCAGCCGTTTGCTCCGGAATGTTCTGTGACGTGTTTTCCCCTGGGTGCATGTTTTCCCTGTCTGCTGAGAGCACGGCTGACCCCTGCAGCGGGAGGGAGAACGGGCCAGGCCTGCAGGGTCAGCTCCTGGGAAGTCCCGGCCCCCAGAGTGGCGTCCAGGCGATGCCCCCGGCCCCAGTCCTGGAAGGGTGCCTCCCTGTCACTGACCCCAGCTGTGGTCCCAGGGGGCAGGCAGCGAGGGGGTCTCCATGGGGGACCCTGAGCATTTGGAATGGGAGCACACCCAGCCCGTTGGGGTCCCTGTGTGGCGCCTCGGGGTGGGGTCCCTGGGCCCATCCACGGCCCTGCCTCCCGGGACCATGCCTCCCTCACTGCTGGCCTGCCCAGCACGGCAGACCTTCTCATCCCTGCCTGGGGACTGTGCCCTGCCGGCCGATGCAGGCCCGGACCATGCTTGGGGACCACCGTGCCCAGCGGCAGCGGCCCCGTCCCTGGAGCTCATCCAGCGCCTACCGCATCCAGAATGCACACAGCTGACTGCCCGCTGGGCAGCTGGGGGGGGGACACCCTGGCTCAGGTCTCTTCTGAAAGGACACCCATGGGTCCTGCGCTGGGGAGGCATGCTGGCCCTGGAGTCCACGCACCCCTAGGTCAGAGCAGAGGGAGCGTCCACTCCTCCTCGGGGGGAGTCGGTCAGCTTCCCCGAGGGCGCATGTCCAGGATGAGCCTAAGTGACTGGCACTCACTGCGGCTGCAGCCGGGGGCAGTGTGGTGTCAAAAGCAGACACAACAGTGGCTCTGCGGCCGTGGACATGAGCTCCTGTGGCCACCTGCCAGCAGAGGACAGTGGCCCCAGGTGTGGGTGCCACCACACTCCACTCCTGTGAACAGACAAGAGCTGGGAGCAGCTTGCAAGGCGTCAGCCACGGGCGGGAGGCAGGCCGCATGGGGGAAACGGGCCCGCTTTTCACAGACCACCTGGCTGCCCCTCAGGCTGTCTGGCCCACGCCGGTCACCCTGCGCCCCTCAGCAGGGACCCCAGCCCCTGCCTCACCGGGGCAAGGGACCCCACAGCGGTCAGGGGGGCTGCCGGTGTCTCTGAGGGGGAGGCGTGTCCCCGACGGCCACGCCCTTTCAGAGGGCCCCTGGGAGGTGGGCTGGGGCTCGAGCCTGCGGGAGCAGATGATGCCCAGCCCGGCTGTCCAGCGACACCCCAGGCCCCACGCTGGGTCAGGCAGAGTCCTCGCTCTGGGCACAGTCACACACACTCTGCCCACTCGGCTGAGGGACGGACAGTGGGTGGCGCCTCTGCAGAGTCACCGGGGGTCACCGCAGGGCCTGCAGGGGCAAAGGCCCCACTCGGCCTCCAGGACCTCCTCTCACGTGACTTCCGGGAACTGAGAGCTGGGTGACAGGAATTGTGACCGCTGAAGGAAGTACCCCACGGGGGTCACGCAGGGTCACGTGCCAAGGGCAGGGCGGCCGCCTCATCCTGAAGACGAGCACATGCACGGGCACACGCACACACATGCACACGCCTCGCCTGGGGGTGCCACCCGCAGGCAGAAAGGAGTCTGGAGCGCACGCTGAGTCAGTGTCCCCACGTCCACTGCTGTGTGCTGATGGGCAGGGCCCCAGCCTGGCCCACGAGGCCTGGGGGAGCCGGCCCCTGTCCCACAGCCTCCCTTCTCGTCCCCACAACACAACGCATGGCCTCCGCCCAGGGCCCCTGCACACGCTGGGCAGTCCTACGGGCTCCCGCCCACCTGTGCGAGCGTTCACCTGGCTGACTCCCCCGACCCACCACCTCTTGGCTCAGACAGCACCCCCGGCACTGGGACCCTGGTGCCTGCCCCATCTCCGTCCCCTGCTGCTCTGGGCTCTGCTTTGCTTACCCCCCTCACCTGAGGACAAGTTCACTGACTTCCAGAGCGAGAGCAAGGGGATGAGAGAGAAACATCAGTCGGCTGCCTCCCCCACACCCCGCCTGGGAATCGAACCCGCAGCCCTCTGGTGCAGAGACGATGCTCCGACCAGCCGAGCCCCCCGCCTTGGCCTCCCTCATGCACAGAAGAGAACTGGGTGTGCCACCTCCTGTTCCCGCCAGCATCCCAAGAGGATGCCGCCTGCCCGGCCCCCTCAGCCCTGCAGCCGCGTCCGCACGGAACTCGAGCCCACAGGATGGAGGGAGGGGCCTGCCCGCTGCCAATGCCCGTGTCAGACACTTCAGGGATGAGTCCCTAGTGGGCACCCCCCCTCGGGTGACAGGAAGACACCCGAGCGGCTCCCGGGACTTGCCCTCTTGCGGGAGGACGAGAAGCCGGGCTGTGAGGTGCAGGAGGACCTGCAGGGCGGGGACCGGGGCTTCTCTGGGAAGAGCTGTCCAGGGAATGGAGCTTCAGCGTCAGGCACCTCGGGGACGCCGCCCCGGCCGGCTCCGCCTGCCCACAGGGGGGTTTTGCTCACTGACAGGTGGGGCTCAGCAGCTGTGCCTGCCGGGGTTCGGCCACAGCCTGCGTGTTCTGGCTGCAGCCTCCCGGACTCCCCGCTTCCCTGGGACAGGCGCTGGAGCCAGGCGGCCCCAGGCACACAGCCGGCCTCCACCAGGCCACCCCTCGCCCCTGCTCACCTGGGGAAGGGCAGCACTGGACCCCCGGGCCAGAGGGGCAGGGAGCTGGCCCCCACTGCCCGCCTGCCCCCGTGCTCTCTGGCTTTGGGGTGAGAAGCAAAGGAAGACCTTTGGCAGGTGCCATGCCCGGAATCTGGGCCAGGCCCGGGCGTGCGAGGGGGACGCCAGCATCCCAGAGCCACTGGGCTAGGCGCCGCTGTCAGAGTGCAGCTGGCCGGGACGCCGAGGGGACAGCCGCAGTGAAGGAAGAGAAGTGAGTTGCGCAACTGGAGCCGGGCTGAGGAGGAAGCTCACCGCCGCGGGGCCTGAAGGGGGGCGGGCTCGGTGGGGCCGGGCTGTAGGCCCGGCGGGGACAGGTCGGCCAAACGCCTCCCCTCCAGCCAATGCCGGCGGGGCGTCACGTGCGTCCGCTGTGGGATCTGAAGGCCAGGGATCGAAGCCGCCGCCACCACCCTCCAAAATGTCCGACCAGGGAGCTCGCCCGGCCTCCCGTGACTCAGCCCCCTCGTCTGGGACGTGGGCGGCTGCGGGGTTCAGTGGGGGACACCCACTGGCAGGGCTGTCTGAGCGTCTGGCCCATCCTCAGTGCTAAGTACACACCAGCGAGGAACTCCATCACTGTGTGCAGGGGAGGCCCCGCCTCCCCACCCTCCATCCTGAATGCGCGACCAGCCGAGAGGGGCCGTCCACAGCCGGAGGAGGAGGCCGGACAGGGAGTGTGCATTTGCAAAGCCAGGGGTGAGCCCGGCATCTTCCCTCCCAGCACAAGGGACACTTTCACTCCAGGACTGCCGACCTCCAGTCCTTGCCTCTTAGCACCGAGTGGCAGCTGACCAGCACAGACTGCCAGAAAGCTGCCCGGATGCAGCCAGGAAGTTGAACGACCTCACTCAGTCCCTGAGCTCAGCCAGAAGCCAGGTGTGTTGAGGCTGAGACTGCGCCTGTGGGCACGTGTCACCCAAACCTGGGAGTTCTGAGCCGCCTGGAAGGAGCTGCTGGTGCCGGCAGACCGGTGGGGAGGAAGGGACCTGTCCCCAGAGCTCCGGCAACGCAGTCTGATGTCCCTGGAGAGGCTGGCGGGGCAGCGGGGCAGCGTCAGGGCGGCACTTGGGGGGCTTTTACTGCTGACACGGAGAGCCAGGGCCCAGGGCACCTGAACTCGCTTCTCAAGGAAGTGGCTCAGCCGTTCCCTCCTCCCGCCCGCTCCCCCCCCCCACCGCCCCGCCTTCAGTCCAGCACCTCCTCCCTGCACTGGCCTGACGTGGCTGTGGCCAAAGGAGCGGGCCAGCCGGTGGGACTGCCCACCCCACGTGGGGCGGGGACAGCTAGGTGCAGGCGGGCACCGGGGACCCCAGGAAAGGCCATGCAGAGCAGGGGCTGAGCGGCTGGGCCCTCCCCGAGGTGCAGAGGTGGGGGAACAGGTGGGGTCTCCTGTCTCCCCGAGCCGCCCCAGGACGGACACCTGCTGTGGGTTCCCGGGCGGGCCGGTGCTCAGTCTGTACCTCTGAGCTTGTGGGGTACCTGCTGCCCCCCGCCCCCGCCCGCCTCCCTCCTCCGTCCTTTTTCAATGATGCGAGACCAGGAAACAACGAAAAAACAAGGTCGGCGTGTGGAACCAACCAGAAACAAGAGGCGGGGGAGGGCTGTCCAGCTCTGCTCACGCCAAAGCCCCCAGGCACTCCCCAGCCACCAGATGCCTGGGGACCTCACCTGGAGGGGTGGGGACAACGGTGGCTTCACAGGTGCCCCTACCTGTGTGAGGCAGATGTAATTCGGTCACTTGACACCCAGAGGTCAAGCTACGAGGGAAAGGACAGCAGCCAGGAGGAGCCGCCAGAACCAGCCCTGTCCACCTTCACCCCGCAGTGAGCCAGAAGCTGGGCAGGAGGCCCTTCCTGGGCTCCGGGGGTGGGGGGAGGGGGAGCTGTGGCATGTCAGCACCAGAGAGCCCAAACAATGGGGTGGTTGGCTCCTCTGGCACGGGTGCGCAGCTCGGCACAGCCCGCGGGCACCCTGTCTGGCAGCTCGGCTCCCAGCCAGCACCCGTCACCCTTGCCGCCCCACCTGCCAGGCAGGTTCTCGCCTGACTCCTGGGGGTCAGAGGAGCAGTGTGACCGAGTGCAGAGTCGCAAGTGACCTTGCTGTGCACAATGTCGACGGCAGGGACACAGGCCCAGAGAGGGGCTCAGCCACCCAGCACGTCCCCACCCCTAGGTACCCGGCAGCACCCCAGGGAGCAGCTTCCTGACTCGGCCCGAACACGCTGACTGAAGCAGACCGGCGCCTCGGGGCCACAGCCACTCACTGCAGTTTAACCAGCCCGTGCTGCCCAGTGCCCGGCAGAGTGCGGCGTCCCCCACCCCCGAATGCTCTCTGGTCTCCGGCACCCTCCGGGCTGCCACTGGGGACACAAAGCACAGGTCATCTGCTCCGGGGTTGGGTCCCAAGAACCTCTGAGCGCAACCCCTGGGAGGGACAGCCTGTCACCTCCTGGACCCGTGCACGATGCTCAGACAGGAGCCAGCGTCCTGAAGGTGAGCAAGTCCATTGGGTCCTTGTCCACCTAAGAGCATCTGGCCCCTTCCCAAGAAGGGGTCACCTTGGCACAGCTCAAGAGGGTTCCAGGTGTGAGTGTGGCTACGAAACCAACGTCCCACAGATGGGGACAAAGAGACGACACACCTCAGCTCCTCTCTGCACGCAGCCCCACTCCCTGGTCAGTGCCGGGCCACTGACGGGCAGAATACAGCCCAAAACAGGAACCCTATAGCAAGAGTCACCCCCCCGCACCCCCACACGCGCTCCCAAGCCTGGTCTCTGGGGACCTTTGGGCAGGTGTTTGCAGACAGAGGTGCTCGTCCCCCGGCCCCCAGCCAGCCCCCTGCTCTGTTTTCCTGTAGGAAGTGAGGGCTGACAGGCAGCTGGACACAGCAGGTGGGAGGTGCCCAGGTGCAGAACACAGAGGGCCCCCGCGTGAGAAGTCAGCTGTCCTTTCTGACCCGGACGTCCACCCCTTTGCGCTGTCCCCCCCACGTCAGGGGAGTTTCAGGTCCACTGAAGTGGACCGGGGACCAACTCTGAGCTAGAGGCGGACCAGGAGGTCTCAGGCGCAGACCTGGGTGTTGTGCCCTCCGTAGACCGGGCCTCCGAGCAGGCAGCAGCGACCTCCGTGGGAAAGTGAGCCACCAGACCAGCAACCGCGGTGGCTACTTTCCCGCCAGCACTTCCTCTGCATGGAGACCCACTGTGGCTGTGTGGGCACAGGCCTCCCACATCCGGGGGACCCGCAGTGAGAGCGATTGAGGCGGAGAGACAGAGGGAACGGTGAGTGTGACCCCGAGTGCTGCCCGGAGCGGGGTCATGTTCAGGAGCAGACAGACGCATGCTGACAGACCAGTGAAAGCCACGCCACAGCACCAGTGCTTACCGCCCACTGACTGCAGCTCCGCTCCTTCTGGCCCTCGGCTCTCCCTAGAGTTTCAGGGGGACCGCCCAGAGGGCCTCCCCGCCATGGAAGAGCCTGCCTGCTGCCCAGCCCGCTCACCAGGTGCGCCATAGTCCTCCCAGCCGCCCCGTCCCTTGGAAGCCGACCAAGAGCCCACGTGTCTGCTCCCAGGCCCGTTCACGCCAGAAGTGCCGGCTGCTGCTGGAGTCTGCAGGACGCTCGCTGCTTGTACCGACTGGGCGTGAGCCTGGGGAAAGAGGGCTCCGCTGTTGCCCGGGGCACAGACCCCCGGCCCCAAGGGATGGGGGGCGGGGGCACACGCCCTGGGCTCCTCCCTGAGGCAGGCCCTGGTGACGGCTGTGACACGGGTGAGCGTGGGCAGTGGATGCTGTCTGGTCCTCTTGCCAGCCGCCGTGGCCTTGCACAACTGCTTGAGGAAGCCGGATGGGGAATTCTGGAGGTTCACTGTGGGTGCGGGTTGTGCAAGAGTAGAGCAGGGGAACCCCAGCCCCGGGCCTGAACTCAGAGGCAGGGCAGGCGGCACCTCAAAGGCAGACGGTGACTGATGTCTGTTTTCAGACACAATCAAGTGCTAAAGTTTAACATGAAAGAAGCCCATGTTAGGGTTCTGCCAGTTAACAATACTTTACTTCCATGACCACCTGCAAACCCTGATCGTTTTCAAAAGTCAGGCTTGATGGAAAGGGACAGCAAATAGGGGGCTTGTGGTGGGCCAGTGCCTGTCACCCATGTCACTGGTGTCACCTAACAGAACAGTAACTGTCCCAGCAACGCCCACCCCCGCTCCTTGAGCCCAGTGTGATGCCCCGAGTGGTCCCCCCACTGTCTCTTGAAACAGCTCCTGAGCCGGGACCCCCGACACCCTTCCTTTGCCAAATGGGAGCTGAGGACCAGGCCTGGCGCCCAAAGTCACACAGCTGGCGAGTGGCCGAGCTGGGGCCCAGGGCCTGACTCTGACTCCACCCCCGGGGCTGTCAACGTCTCCACCTCCCCTGTGCCAAGGAGTCAGGCCCCGCCGACCCTCTGCCACGGTCCTCCCGCCGGGCCCCCCTGCTCCCTGCCCCCGGGCTCAGATGAGAACTGTCCACCAGTCACCGGGAGGCGGCCGGAAGGCAGGCCGGGGTTCGCCCTCTGAGACAGACAAGTCTTGGGGCAGAGAGTTCTTACTCAGGTGGTAATGAGGGGGTAGCCTGAAGACCTCTGATCAATCTGAATCCACACCTAACCAACCCCACCCCAGCACCACATCTGTCCCCAGTCCAACACGCATCAGACCTGATCCATGCTGACCCACCCCCGACCAAGCAGCATCCGATCAGATGCTGCCGTCACCGCGTTCACAGGGTCCCCGAGGGCACAGATAGCCATCTGGTGCTGACTAGCACCGGCCCCCCCAAACTGGGCACCACAGCCAGGCCATTCTCCATGGCTACATCGCCAACCAGGCATGGAATCCCCGTAGCGCAAGCGGCACCGACCGCACCTTACCCAGGGCACCACTCTCGACTGGTCTAGGCGCCAAAACGATGGGGTGACCGCGGCGGGCGGCCGGCTGACCTCCTGGGCTCCAGTGCCGAGGGACCCTGTGCTGGCCTGGGGCCGCGGACACACGGCAGGGGAGCCTGCGGACTCCAGACCCACAGCCGAGGAGGGTTGGCTGCAGCGTCACCTGTATGAACCTGTAGACGGCTCCATCTTGGACCCACTGTGCACCTGAGAAGCACCTGGAACACCTCCCGGTCCCAACATCCCCACGAAAACCTGCCACCTCAGGTCACGAAAAGAACACCAACCTCAGCCTCACGTGGCCACACTGCTGAGCACGCCTCTCGGCCCCCGCATGCCAAGGACACCATGCAGCGGTGCGAGGCCAGGCCCCGGCCCCACTTCCAGGGACACACGGTCTCCCAGAGACGCGTCTCCATCTGACATTCCCCCGCTCATTCTGCCCGGCCCCGAGAAGCACGGGCGGCGACCCAGACAGTCTGCAGGATGTGGACCACACCCCGGAGCGGGGACCACACTCTGTAGTGGGGACAAGAGGGCCAGGTGGTCATCTGCACGGGACCAAGGAGGGGGCGAGTCAGGAAAGCAGAGGCTGTTCCGAGAGCACGTCGACTGCAGTGAAGCACCCGAACCTGCAAGGTTGCGGTGTCCCCAGCTGTCCCCTGCCTTGCTGCCCCCCCACCTCCCCTGCCCCCCACCCCCCACTCCGTTGCCAGGCTGGTCCAGGGGACCCGACCCAGGAGGAAGCCTTGACATGCACAGGGTATCTGCACTTCAACTGGCATCCCAATCACCTGGGTGGCTTACAGAAAGAGAGGTTTGCTCCAGCTGGTGTGGAGTAGTGACTGAATGCCGGCCTGGGAACCACAGGGTCACCAGTTTAATTCCCAGTCGGGGCACATGCCTGGGTTGTGGGCCAGGTCCCCAGTAAGGGGCATACCAGGGCAACCACACATTGATGTTTCTTTCCCTCCCTCCCTCCCTTCCTTCCCCTCTGTCTAAAAATAAATAAAATCTCTCTCTCTAAAAAAAAAAAAGGAAGGTCTGCACCCCCCCAAAAAAAATTTCTGATTGGACAGGTCTGGGGTAGGGACAGGGAATCTGTGTTTTTAACGTCCCAGGTTTATGCTGAGGCTGCTGGTCCGGGACCACACTTTGAGAACCTATGACCCGAACTATACTGCTGGGTTTGCACTAAAAACCCGTTCCCACCCCATACTGCACGGGTCTCATTCAGGCAGCCCTTGGTGTCACTTGCAGCCCCTCAATCTCCCAGGCACCTTCTGAAACACCATCGTAGCAACAGCATCAGCCTTTACTTGAATAGCCCCAAGGATGGGGAACTCACTACACCTCACACACATCCAAGTCCATTTTTCAACAGCGTCAGCCTTTACTTGAATAGCCCCAAGGATGGGAACTCACTACACCTTATACACATCCAAGTCCATTTTTAGCTCCTCATTTTTTGAAGTTTTCTGTTACATTGCATCAAAATCTGCACTCACGAAATGTGTGAGCCTTGGCCCAGTTTCTTGCTGTGAGCAAACAGTCATATTTCAGGTGCCGTCTGGGAGGCCAGTGCAGAGTTTCCCAAGAGGACCACAGAAACAAACGTGGCTGGTTGGAAACAAGCCTTCGGGCAAGGGCAAGGTGACCCTTGGAAACAGGCTTCATGGGGCAAATGTTGCTGTTTTAGAAAACAATGTGTCAAGTTTGCGTCAGCGCTGATGAACTCAGCAGGTTCTTCTGAGGCACTTGGCCCCCCAGACTCGAGTCTCTCCAGGGGTCTGCAGTCTGGAAGCCACCCTGCCCTGGGGACCGGCCTGGGCCTGGGCCCTGGGTCCCGGCAGACAACCGGGGGCCTCTGGTTAGGCTTTCTGACGCCTGGCGATTGGAGTCTGGACCAAACAGTCACACGGCGTCACCGAACCCATCTCTTCAGCTCGTGAATGGTGCAGGTTCCGTCTCCTCGTCTCGCCGTGCGTTTGTTTGGCAACACCGGGGAGCTTCCGCCCACGGAATCCCGCCATCCTGGGATCTGGTGAGCCCGGATAGCCAGTCTCTGGCCACTCACTCTAGGCCTGCGCCTCCCGCTGCCGCCCAGCACCGGCCCACAACTATGTCTGGGCTTGGAGTGACCCCACTGATACCCGGCACAGCCCAGGCCAAGGGGCAGCCTGTCCTTCCCGCAAAGCCCCCGTGACCCTGCCAGCTTCCTTTTCTGACCATGGAGGGGCCGGGGGGTCAAGGCCAAGAGTGATGTGAAACTTGATGTTCTAATTCTGTCACTTTCTCAGCGTTCGTCAGCAGGAACTCCGCAGTACAGAAAACTTTCCCCGTCAGTGTTTAATCCCGAGGTGCACTTCGTACGAGGAAACAAGGGGAAATGCTTGATGGCTTCTCCTTACTCACCAGTTTCAGGATGACCTAGTTCCCTAGCACCTCCCGGAGGTGACTAAGGCGGCTTTGCTGGTGTTTTTTTGTTTTTTAGTAATCACTTTTTAAAATCTATCGTACAGATCAGAAAATGACCTCACTGCCCCTGAGTTCAGGCCTTGTCCACACTCTCAGCTCAGTCCCAGAGCCAAGGGGACAGGCCACTGTGCTCCCCATGCTCCTAGGCACCCGGGAAGGGCCCACGGGGACGTCCCTGGTCACCACTGGTGGAGCCAGCAGTTGACACCGGAGGCCCAGAACCACACAGCCTTCTTAGTCTTTCTGACTGGCTCAGTCTCCAAATGGGAGACAGTTTCCACTAAAGACAAAGTTTCCTTTTTTAAAGATTTACTTGAAGATTTTATTTATTTTTAGAGAGAGCGGAAGGGAGGGAGAAAGAGAAGGAGAGAAACATTAGTGTGAGAGAGAAACATTGATTGGTTGCCTCTATGCCCCTAACTGGGCATGTGGCCCACAACCCAGGCAGGTGCCCTACTGGGACTTGAACCGGCAACCCTTTGGTTCGCAGGCCAGTGCTCAATCCACTGAGCCACACCAGCCAGGGTAGTTTCCCTTCTTTTTTTTTTTTTTTTTTACAGAACTGTTTCCTCACCCCAGAGGGAAAGTAAGTGCAGTAGGTGACCCTGTTTCAAATGCCAGGGAGGGTTCCTGGAACATGCAGACGGTCAACAACCGGGTTTGTGAAAGGGCGGTGCCTGCAGCCGGGCGCTCCCCCCCAGCACTCGTCCACGCCTGGAGAGGAGAAAGTGTGAGGTGTGAGAGCAGGAGGGGCTGGGAGGCACCTGAGTCTGGAACCCGGAACTCCCAAACTGCGGGCCGGACCGCCCCCCCCCATGGCTCCTCGGTGGAAGCTTAGACCGGGGTGGCGTGCGGGGAGTGGCGGGAGGTGGGGGCGTGCTCCTGCATCCCTCTTGTGGGTCGGAGGACAGCACTCGTGATTGGGATGCTGTGCGGACCTGCCCGGTCCTGGCCCACGGCCCCTCACTGTGCACCGACTTCCCCCGAATCGGGGCGGGGAAAACAAGTGCTCGGTTTTCCATCTGAGCTTGCTGCCCTCACCACCAAGCACAGCGACCACAGCCTTCCAGGGCCGCCCTGAGCCCGTGGGTGCTGCACACTCTGCAACCCTGCGGGCTGCCACCTCGAACTCGGGAGCAGTCTGGCTGCAGCCACCCAGAGGGCCTGGGTGCGGTGGTCCCTGGGGTCCAGAGCAGCCCGCAGGCCATGTAAGGCGGTGAGGACTCAGCCATGGACATGCCGGAGACGGACCTCGGACACAGGCCAGGACAGGCACAGAGCAGCTAGTCACCCCATCCCCCCTGCCGCCCCAGGGGAGCGTTAACTATCAGCCAGCCTTCCAGCCCCCACCCCTGCTGTCCCTGCCCTCCGTGCGGGCACCAGCTGACACCAGGTGACCTGGCCGCTGCCATCGAATCCCAGCTGCAAAGGGGAGGCTGCGTGTGGGAGGCTCAGCAAGCTGGGGTGTCTCTTTCTTTTGTGGGGGGTTTCCCTTCCCAGCAGATCACACAGAAGGAAGGAGGAGCCAGAGTTCCCGTGAAGGGGAAGCAAACGCTGCCGGTACCTCCCACCACACGGTCTTTCCCAGAAACCGGGCGACTCCTCACCCGCCCACGTGGACAAAGGACCAGGACAGGATGTTGTTTCAGGCGTGGGAGGGGCGGTGAGCCTGTGCAGGGGGTTGGCCTATGGTTAGAAAGTGTGGGGTGTCCTGGGAAACCTAGGCCCCTTCCTGCAGCCCGGGAGCCAGGAACTGGCTCCGGGAACTGGCCTGGGCTCTGACCGGGGTCCAGCCTGGGTCCTGCTCGTCCCTGGAAGGAAGGGAGGGCGGTCCCTGACTTCACACCAGTCTGGGGCCTGCCAGTCAGCACGGAGGGCTCCGCAGGGCTCCCCTGGGGACTCCGGGTGCTGGAGACCCCCTCACCCCGCCCACCCACACAGCTCACACTGGTCTCCTCCAAGCAGTTTCTAAGAGCGGCGTCCCCTGCCTTGTGCCACCGCGGACCTGTCCCAGCACCCGGCCTGAGGCGTCTGCTCGGTCGGCGAGGACAGAAGCTCCGGGCAGCGCCCCGGTATGGGTCCCTTCTCCACCAGCACCATTTTTGGGTTTTTGTCTGAAAAGCCAACTGTCATTTTGAGGAAGTGGCTGGGCGCCGGCCCTGCTCCCTCCTGACTCCTTGAGCTCCGTCCCAGAGAGAGTCACCGGGGCAGACCACAGTGAAGAGGGCACAGGGGGCAGGGCACACACGTCTGGGCTCCTTCAGGCCGGCGGCCTCGAGCTGCCTCCCTGCAGGCCCTGCAGCTCAACTGCGGCCCCCGACCCCACACAGGACCCCGAGGACGGGCCGGGCCGGGCTAAAGGACAGAGCCAGAGTCACCGAGAAATGGGGCCGAGCAACGAGCCTCACCACCCTGCCGGGGACAGTGGCCAGCCCTGACCGCCCTCGGGGGGGCTGGTGGGAACTGGACCACAGTGCGGGGGGCCCAAGAATGGGGAGGCTGGCCACGTCCCTGTTCACCCTCGGCTTTTCCTAAGTGCCCCTACTCTTTTCCCATGTTGTGACACCTGGGACACTCCTGAACTGGCCGGCGTGGGTGCCCACTCAGACCAGCAGCCGAGGACGAGGGCCTGAGGCCACCCCTGAGCAGACGCCCTCTGGGCACCAGGGCCCCGGCCTTGCACCTGCCCACCTTTCTAGCTGTGGGACCTGTGGCGTGCCCCGGCCTCCGGGGCCTCAGTGTGCTCAGCACCTGCCCCTGCCCATCCCAGCCCCTCCACCTGTCCTGCTGAAGCAGGAGTCCTCCGTGGGACCCTGGGCACTCGTGCACACACCAGGCACACAGACACAAAGGTGCAGCCCGCAGACCTCGGCCTGGACGCCGGGGCCGTGGGCGGGGTGGGCAGCCTGAGACCTGGGGTTGCCTTTCACGGAAACCACCGCCGTCCTCGCTGTAATTAAACAGCAGAAGCGAAGCCACGGGGGTTCAGGAAGTCGGGTCTCGAGTTTCAGAAACCGTTCTTGGACAGCCTCTCCTCCGGGGCGAGAAACCACAATACCGGGGAGACAATCACACGCGCACGCCGCCAGGTGAGGGCTCGCACCTGCGCCCCAGGCTGGGCGGCACCACCCTGCCCCCTCCCCCACTCTGCTGCCGGAGGGTGGGGACAGGGCCTCTGTCAAGGACGGAGGCCACTCTGGAAACCGTGACCTTGTCAGACTCGGCACCTCCGCCAGGCCGGCCGCTCCCAGGCATGCCCTGCACCCAGGCCACCTCGAGCCGCCCCGGAGTGAGGGCCGTGAGGGTGCTCACACAGGGGGCTCCACAGCGACCCGGCGAGAGCCACGCCCACACCTGGGAACGAGTCTGCACTGGCGTTTGGGTCAGGGCCAGCGCTCACGGCCGGCGCATGAAAGGCCCAGATAAGGCGGGAAAACAAACACGCCAGCGCCTTGGACGTCACGCTGAGCTGTCGGCCTCGACCAGACCACTGCGTCCCGAACGGGCCCAGCCACCCGCCCAGGGCTGCCTGCCAACCGCCGGCTCTATTGGCGGCTTCTCGGCATCTGTGGCGTCTCTAGACGAGGGTACGGGGAACCAGGGCCCTCACGAGCAGCTGTCAGGGGCCGTCACCCCCAGGAGCACACGGCGGGCTCCAGGATGCACCAGACCGGTCCCCTCCCTCCAGACGGCAAGGCGCTTAGAGTAGTCGCCTGCCGCTATGGTCCAGCCTCTCCGCAGCCGCCGGGGGCCTGATCTGACTGCAGCCCATGTGTGTGACCACTGTCACATCCACGCTTGTCTGTGTGTGAGATACACGTGTGATGCACATACATGTCAGTCTACAGAAAAAGCTGGAGCACACGTGTGACTGTGGCCAAGGAACTGCACCCCTGCCCTTACCTCTAAGGATCACGGTTAACCCAGAAACACGGTGACACTCGGCTCTGCCACCCACAGACTGAGTCCCACAGGCCACACGAGTGTGACACAAACCAGTGGTGAGTCCCCCCACTGTTTTCTCCCTCTGAGTGTGGCACCCACAGCAGCGACAGGCCATGGCACGGCAGCACTGAGGCTTGGGTCTGACTCCCCCGGCAACAGCCCCCAGAGCAGGGCTGTGGTTTGGCAGGTCTCGGCGGGGCTCCCCTGTGGGGCCCCCAGAACAGCTTCCTGCCAGTCGTCTCCTCTGTCCTCAATGAGGACAGCAACAGAGGAGGGTGGAACCGGCCTGGGTGTGTCCCGGTGGATGGACGAGATGAAGGTACACCCCCAGGACTTTGTCGGGGCCCCTCAGTGGGGCACTTTGGTCTGTGCATCAGTGCAGCCCCGCACCCCATGTTGGAGCAGTCACAGCAAACAGGGGCTCACTCCCGAGTCATGGGAAGCGGCACCAGGCACATGGCCAAGGGCCCAGGCTATCCTCCCTCGAGTGTCCAGGTGTTGCAGAGGTGCCGGCAGACGGTGCCGCCCCGGGAATTCAGGCGGACCCACAGCACAGGAGTTCAAGAGTGGAGACTCGGCCACTCGGGCACCTGTCGGAGGGCTCACAGCATATCGGCGCCATCTGCAGAGCAGGGGTGTCCCCCCCACAGGGTGGAGCAGAGCAGCGTCCAGGCAGAGCGCAGGACACGGAGGTGCTGGAGGGACAGCTGCACCCAAGCCCACCACCACCCACAACTGCAGGTGGGCAGGGGCGCAGGCCGCAGTTCCGAGCCTAGAAAGCAGAGGAGTCCCCCCGACCATGGATGAATGAGGGAGCAGAGGGGAGGGGAGAGAGCAGGACAGATGGACAGAGTGTCGCTCAGGCAGCCCTGGGGCCAGGGTGCGGGGGCCCAGGGACACCTGAGGTTGGACTCCCCCGGTCGTTTCCTCCCGGGAACAGCACCACCACGGGGAACGTGTCCCCACTCTCATCCCGACGTCACCTCTCAAAGACGTTCTCATGATACACGCGGCTCCAAGGCCCAGAAACACCCTCCTGGGGTCTGACCACAGGGCACGACGTGACCACTGGCATCCTCTCGAGCTCCAAGGACAGAACACGTGGGCCCGTTCTGCACAGGGGACCCCGATTTACGAATGCGGCAAGTGGACCCAAGAAGCAGCCGCAACAGAGCCGCGAGAAAGCCCTGCTAGCCTCGCTGTGGGCCGAGGGGGGTGCTCTGTCGGGGCCCCCAGGCTGCCCACGCCTCCCAGCCACACCTGGGCCCTCTGTCCTTGACAACACATTCTGCCACCTCCAGAACCACCTCCGCACGTGGAACCGGGCGCAGAGTCTCAGTATGGCTATGTCACGTGGGTACCCTTCCCAGGCTGGAGCTTTCGGCAGGGGCTCAGCCACGGCCCCCTGAGGGCCAAGAGCACACGAGGACAGACACACCCCGTCGTCAGGAGGCTGCCCTCGAGGCCGAGGAGATGTGCTCGCAGGCACCAGGGGGACCGACCCTGGGGCATCGGGCTTGTGTCCCTCGGGGCCTGGGCTCCCCCATTGCAGAGCCGGAGGTCACAGGAGCCAGTGGTGCTCAGGACACAGCTGGCACCGGGCAGGCTCGCCACCCACAGGGACGCCTGGCTGCCCCTGGGGAGGAAGGGCTGCCAGTGGTGAGGGGCCAGCAGGGCGCAGCCCCCCAGGTGCTGCCCCCGCTCTCCTCCCCGGAACCTGCAGCCGGTCCTCAGAGTCCCCTGCGACATGCCTGGCTTGGGAAAGCCCCGGGGCCTGACTAACTGTCCCTGTGGCTGCAGCGGGCAGCAGCACGACCTTGGTTCTGGCTGTGGGGACTATTTATAACTCCCCTGCTTATGTTACTGAGTTCCTCAAGGAAGATGACACACGGTCATTCACTCGTCTGGGGCCTGTTATTACTGCTCCAGGACTCTGACTCACGACCCTGTCTGGGGCAGGGCCATGCTCTGCGGGGCTGGGTCCTCTCTGCTGACACTCACACGCATGCACACACATGCACACGGACGCACACACAGCAGCCCTTCTGCTCGCCGGCTGGCTTCACGGCTGGCCCCCCCTGAGACTCCTCGTCTGCGTGTCCTCGGACCCACAGGTGCAGTGAAGTCTGATGGCACGTGAACGAGCAAACAGACCCGAGATCATGAACGGCTTCGGAAGTACGTCAGGGGAGGTGGCAGCGGACGGGGCACCCGTGGTCAGAGGGGCACCGAGGCAGACCCAGCCCCTGGCGCAGCGGCCCCCCGGCCGCCTGTGTCCCCCCGGGGGGGGGCGGTTCCTGCCAAGTGCGAGGACTCAGAGGCCCCGCCCTTGAGGAGCCATCGTCCGCACGCCAGCCCCGGAGTCGCGCTCGGCCCCGGAGAGAAATGCGAGGCCGAGCCAGGAGCAGACACGGAGGAGCCCGGCACACACGCCAGCGAGAGAGACGCCCGTCTGCACGGCCAGTGCTCCGTCCGCGCCCCGCTCTGCAACTCTGCGGGAGGGACAGGGCAGAGCTGGCCAAGGCCAGTGGTGACTGGGGAGCAGAGGGCTGGATGGGAGAACAGCGAGCAGGGAGGGTGCTCAGGGCCGAGGAAAACGCCATAGCAGGGACACACTTCGCCCTGCACTCGTGCAAGCAGAGAACGCACCCGCCAGTGAACGGGAGAACAGGACAGCAGTCAGTTAATAACAACGTATCAGCCTCGGCTGGCTCTGGTGTAGCAAGCGCACTGACCACACAGCGTGTCTGAGAGCCTGCGCTGGGGGGCTCTGTGCGAGCTGGTCAATTTCCCCGCAAGTCAAGTCCACAGTTACTTTCTAACCCGCTGTCTGGGAGTGCAGGCTTGCTGACAGCAAACAGAAGTTCTGAGAGCTGCCAGGACCTGAGTCGTAGGAAATGCAGCAGCAGCAGCAGGGCGCAGCCAGAGCCAGCACGCCCCCCCCCACACCCCCGTGTCCCCCTGTGGCCAGGTGGGATGCAGCGGCACTGCCCATGCATCCTGACCCTGGGTGTCGTCCCCCAAGAACTGGCGCGCTCTGGGGGCCCCGAACGCATCCACAGCACTGGCCACACCCCCGCCCTGTCCGCCGAGCTCGCGCCAGCCCGGCCATTCGCCCACCGGCTTCCACTAAGCTCCTCCCTGGCCAGGCAGCCTGTCCCTCACGGTGATAAACAAGACGGACATGTGCTCCGGAGGGGCGGTCACCACCACGAGCTGTAGGACCTCGGTCTGTCTGAGGGGGTGGGGCCCGGGGCAGGGTGCCGGACCCCTAGCTTGGCCACTGTGCCTCCGCATCCAGTGACCTGACTGCAGCACCCACCCCGCTGTCGGTTGACACGTGGGCTGAGATGAGTCACAGACATGGACGTCTGGGGAAAGACCTCCAGTTAGAGCTGATTTGCCCTGAAAACACACGAGAGTCACCCCAGAGGAAAGGGGTGGTCCGGGGGGGGACAAGAGAAGCCAGGGCTCACGCAGGAGCTGCAAACGCCTCACTGACAGCGGCTGCCAGCAAGGGGCCACAGCAGCCTGTGTGCCCTCCACACAGCTCAGCCCAGGCCCGGGAGGGAGACCATGTGAGCTGGACCGTCACGGCCTGTCTCTGCCCTTCAGAGAGGGGGCAGCTGACCCCAGTACAGTGGAGCCGTGAATGGAGGGCCAGGACACACGCCTCTTGTTACCAGGTCTCCCTGCTGGGTGTTAGGAACGAGGTGGCCAGGCACCAGGACCCCTGGCTGACCCGAGGGGTGGACTACAAGGCTTCTGCCCACACCCTGCACCCAAGCTGGAGCCCACATGGGCCCAGGCCCTCTGCCCCACCCATACACCTGCCCCTCTGACGGCAGACTGCTGCCCCTCCCCCTGGAGCGGTACCTTCTTATCACGGAGACTCCCGGTGACTCCCCCGGGGGACGGGGAGGGGGGTCAGGCTAGGGTGGCAGCTGCTCACCTGCTCTCTCCCCACTCCAGCCGGCTCTGCCCCCAGGCCCTGTGAGCCCCAGGTCTCCTGCTGTGTCCAGTGGGCAGAGGCAATGCCCCAGGGCGTGCCCAGGCCAGCCTGGCCTTCCCCTGGCAGGAAGGACCCTGGGGTTCCGCAGGCGCATGCCCCTCTTCCGAGGGAGCTGAAGGCCAGCATGCGGCCACACTGCAGGCTGGGGACACCGCCCGCCACACACGCCGCAGACAGAGCCCCTCGTGCTGGCCCTGGGTCTTGGAGGGCCCCTCACCGAGCACCCTCCCTGCTCTGTGAGGAAGGGGGCGCGCACACGCAGGGACAGCACAGCCCCTGCCCCCATGGGGTGCACTCACGGGGCTGATGTCACAGCAGGGCCCGGCGCTGTGCCCTTGGGTCCTCCGCCTGGGCTCTCGTCCCAGCCGCAGAGCTTGTCCTGCAGGAGCCGCTGCCCACGGATCAGGGAGGAGGGGGGACTCTGCTGGGTCCGAGCTCCACGAGCCCCCTCCGGGAGGAGGGTCTCCTCTCTCCACAGAAGGCGCCCCAGGGAGAGCAGCGAGGAGAGGTGACCACGGGGACAAGGCAGGGCGGCAGAGCTGGACCCCCTGGGGCAGGAAGGCCCCCGAGGCCCAGAGGCCTGGGCCACAGCCACTTTATGGCCTGCGGTGGCTCCACATGGGGCCCCTGTCACGGTTGCCAAGGACAAGCACAAACAAACAGGCCCCGCCCGCCACACCTGCCAACGTGGCACCTGCAGCCGCCGCTGCCAGCAGCCCGGCCCGAGGGCAGCAGGTGCACAGGCCAGCGGGCCGGGCCGGGACCGGGGAGGCCCGCACCCGGGGCGACTGAGCTGTGAGTGGGCGTGTCTGGCTGCGTGTTCCTGTCGGCAGGAGTGGAGTTATGAGCATGCAAGTGGCTGAGAATGTGTGCCCACCCTGCCCCTCCGTGCCCGGGGTCCCCAGGGCTGAGGCTCGTTCTCCAGGAGTGAGATGGCCTCCTATTGCCTGACCGGGTCCCCGCCGACTCTGATGGGGACGTCCTGGGGAAGAGACCGCAGCTAGGCACTGCACGCCACGTGTCACAGGGATGGCTGCTTTCATCAGAAGGGCCCCCCATGCAGAAGCTGAGACCCACAGGCCTGTCACCACTGTGGGGCTGGAGGTCAGACCCAGGTCTCCCTGTTCCTCACTTCTGTGGGTCCTGCGGCCACGGGGCTTCCCCACTTGTGCCCGCAACGTGTCCGTGTTGGCCTGCGCAGTGCGGGTCCGGGTGAGGCCCCCGAGTCAGAGTGAGGAGTGGCGCTGGTGTGGAAGGCGGGTGGCCGGTGTGCGGCGGATGTGTAGGGGGCAGTAGGAGGCAGCCAGAGCCCTGGCCGCGGCTCCTGCTGGTGGGAAGGTGTGCGTGGGGCAGTCGCCCCAGCCCCAGGGCTCACACCGACAGGTGCCGGTGGGAAATTGGCCCCCCGCAGTGAACGTCACTTTAATGAGGGAACAATGGGTGTGAAGTGACTTCTCTCTTCGGGGAGTCAGAAAAGCTTGGTGCAGACAGCCTACCGGGGAGGGGGTCTGCGGGAAAATGAGAAAAACGGCCCCCCATTAGAGCCAAAGTTAAAAATGGCCATGGCCCTTCTGACTATGGTGACAGTTCACAAAATCAAAAAACGGGAACAACCAAGACGTCCACAAGGACCTGTGCAAACTGCGGCCCCCTGGACCGTGGGGTGTCCACAGCTCAGGAACCAGCTCTCCTGCCGTGACGAGACCCCGAGGAATGGCAGGTGCGTGGGGCCAAGGGGCAGAGACTGGTCTGCAAGGGCCGCGCTCTGACGGGTCCCAGCTCCGCTGCGACGTCCTGGGACAGGCGCCGCCGTGGGGACAGATGTCAGTCATGGACGATGTCCTCACACTGGCCCGGCCCAGGGACAGGCACACCGGTGGCGTGGGGGCTGGGAGGGGTGGGCGGGAGCGCTGCACCTCCCCTGGTTCTGCCCGTGGTTGGGCGCGACTCCTGCAAGTCCCCCCAGTCTGTCCCCTGGGATGGCGGCAAGAGGGGCACTGCCTCTGGTGGCCGTGACTCCAGCAGGCACCTAGTCGTCCCTCAGCGGCGGAGCTGACCATGACCAGCCCTGGGCCAGCACCTCATGTCACCCCAGACCGCCTGGGCTTCGGCTGAGGTTGTCCCGCCCCTGGGGGCAGAGAGTCCGGGGCCCCCGGCCCCCATCAACTGCACTGGAATTATCGGACTTCCCCAAACCTCAATAACGAGCATTCCCACGAAGAGGAGCTAAGAGTGCGCCATCTACAGGTGGATGGCGGGAAGTACAGCTCACCGACCTCATCCCTGAAGAAACCATGGCCCAGGGCTGGACTTGCTGCAGCAGACCGGCCCCCGCTGCCGGGTACTCCCAGGTCTCTGCCTCTGGGTCTCCCCCACGGCACAGCCTGACGGAGGTGACACGCTGCCTGGGGGCCAGCAAGAGCGTGGTGGCCTCGGTCCGCACTCTAGCATCCAGCCCACAGCCTGGTCTCCTGCCGGGCCACCAGCCCAGGACCAGTCTGGTCTCGGCAAGACGGCTCTCCCCAAGACAGCCACTCCACAGAGGGGTGTCCCCCCCTCCCGGGCCTGGTCGGGAGCCTCCTACAGTGGCTGCTACCCAGAGGGCGGTGATGACAGCATGTCACCCGACGCCAGCCTGCTCTGAGGAGCTAGCTGGACACCCTTTCCTGCAATGTTCCTGCCAGGCCTGGAGACCACCACGTAGGGGACCCGAGGCAGTGCCAGCCCAGGGCAGCAGGGGCCGGACCGCATTGGACATGAGGCCAGGGCTTCACCATCTCCGAGAAAGCCGGCACGCTGGCTCTGAGAGAGGCGCCGACCTTGGACCCAGCTGTATGGCGCAGTCACATCTCAGCGGCGCCCCCACCCGTCTCCAGGGGCAGCTGAGGGCTCAGGGCCCTCCGACCCCCCAGCAGTGGCGTCAGGCTCAAGAATAAGGAGGGTCTTTGTTGCGGCTGGTGGCACTCTCCCTGGACACTCGAAGCTGCATTACCGAGAAAAATGAGTGCGGACACATTTCCCCGACTGCGATCTGGCGAGAGTAAAAGCTTATCTGCCGCTCAGCAAGCTGCCAACTTCTGCAGCCAGGAACACCATTATCGGTGATAGCACGGACCTCCGAAACAGTCTTTGAACCCGAGAACTCAATCCCCTCAGAGGCTGGCTGGGCCTCGGCGGAGAAACGAAGCCGACAGCTGCTCAGTCAGGCCTGCAGCTGCGGGTCAGGGTGGCCAAGCCCGCAGCACAGTCACAGGTGTGCACCCCCACAAACATGCCTGGTGCACACACACACACACACACACACACACATCCACATCTACACAGGCACACAAAGCAAACCCACCCGTGCACTGGCATGCACACCTGCAAACTAACAGTGCACACTCACAAACATGCAGTTCCACGTGCACTCACATACCCACACACAGTGCACACCCATACACAATTATACACACATTACACCCACCTGTGCACAATGCAGACACAAATGCACACCTACACAGACAGATGCCCAGGGGCAGCGGGACACACATCTGCGCGCCAACATACACAGCACACCCCCACAAACATACAATGCCATGCATGTTCACACACGTGGCCCATGCTGTGATGCACTTACAAACACGTGAGGCACACGTGCACACACACACGCGGGCACTGGCATGCACACTCCCACACAAATGCAGGAGTGACACAGAGAGGCAGCACCCCTGGGGCGGCTCCCTCTCGGCCCCCACTCCCCGCGGTGATGAGTCACGGGCCGTGCCGGAAAAGGCTCCCTACAGAGGAGACCCTCAGAGCCGGGGGTCCTCTAGATGGGGACAAGAAAGTGGGGAAAGACCTCTCTGAAAGCTGAAGCCTCCCCCATGGGACCATCTGCACCATGCCCCACCACTCTGGGGGGAACCTCTGCTCCTCCCCAGGACTTGGGTGCCAGTGCACAGCACACCGGAAGATGTCCCTGTGGGCACAGCTGGCTTGGACTGGGCTGGCCGGCAGGCAGTCCCGCCCCCGAGTGTGTGCGAGCAGGACCTCCTGCAGAGAGGGCCAGCCTTCCCCACAGTGAGGCCGGAAGTGAGACCACAAGTGACAGCAGAAACGCCCACAGCCCTGCTGCAGACGCTGGTGCTTGAAACGGCTGAAATCGCAGGTCACGGGGCGTCTCAGAAGAGGCCACCAGGGACAGGGGTTTAGAAGAGAGAGCATAGGAGGGGCTGCGGGTAGGGTCTGGGTGACAGGATGGGGGTTCACACTGTTCACTCTACTCCACACCTGTCCCCAGTTCTCCGTGGGGAGCAGTTTAAAACGAAAGTCATTTAACCTCTTTACTGAAAAAAACAAACAAACAAAAAAAAAAACCACAGGGCTGGACTTGCCTGTAGTTCTAACTCTGTGTGTGTGCATGTGACACAAATACATGTGTGCACTGTATTTGTGCACGCCTGTGAGTGTGTGAGTGGGAATAGCATGTGCGTGCCTGCAGTCACCCATCTGTGTGCGCACGTGTGTACATTGTGCATTTGCACCGGTGTGCATGTCTGCCAGGGTGCGCTCACGCGTGCACAAGCATGAACTACACGTGTGCCCACAAGCAGCCATCTCTGTGTACGTGTGTGGACATCACATGTCTATTACATACATGTGTGAACATGTGTGCTTGCATGTGTGTGTGTGTGCGTGGTGGGGAGGGGGGGAAACCAGGCCCCCAGGCCCTCATGTGCAGCGTGCCCTGTGCAGCCAGCTCACCATGCCGTGAAGCTGCACAGGTTCCCCCACACTCAGCTGAGGACCAGTAGGAATTCTCCGGCAGAGCAGGCCCATGAGGTCCACAGTGGCAGCAAACCCCCAACACTCCAACCCCATCTCCCTGGGCCCCCAGCACAAGGGAGCCTGAGGGACAGCGGATGGGCCCCCAGAAAGGCGGGTGCCCCGCAGGGAACATTGCATGTGGACAATGTGCGAACACGGTGATTGTGCAGAAGACCCAGGCCCCACCCGAGGTGCCAGCAGCTTCCCATATGTTGCCTCATTTCCCTACAAATCAGACCCCTGAACCTGCCCAAGCACACCAGGCCTCCGGGGCTTCATGCCGCCCACCGGCAACTTAAGCCTCCAGGGAACACACAAAAGCAAGACAAGGACCCCAATTCAGGGCCCCCAACCTCCGTGACAGCCTGAGAGCCCCAAGCCACTTATGACCCACTATGTAGAAAGAAGCCAGCCAGCTCCTCAGGGCCAGGGGTCGACCCGGGACCCTGTCCCTGCCCCCTTGTGCCCTGAAAGACAGAGTGTCGGCGTCACCACCAAAGGGACCTCGGGTTACAGAGACAGGGCCATGACATGGCCAGGACCCAACGAGCTGGTCCCGTCGAAAACCAGATTCTCGAACGCTGTCTTCTGTGACCCAGAACACGAGCTCCGCAGCCCCCAGCTCCGCCTGGAGTTGAGATACACACACCCTCTCAGCAGCCCCGAGCAGCCCTTTCTGGAGCTCCCTCCTGGGGCCGAGGTCCCGAGGGGCCCCTCCCAGGCCTGTTGTGCATGCGGTGAAGGGAGGAGGGGCCAGGGGAGGCCGCTTACCTTGGCTTCACATCGCCTGTGGCAGGAGTACTTGCAGGCTGGAAGAGAAGAGAGAGAGCACATGTGTGCTCGGCGGCCCGGGCAGCAAGACCTGCTCCGTTCCCCAAGCCCGTCATCACTCGGAAAGCCCGGGTTGGGGGAGGGTCCCCGCCGCGGAGGCAGCGCTGGAGCTTGTGACGTGCCGGACATGTGTGGGAGGACCCGCCGCCACTGTGCGGGCAGCCGTGTCCAGGTGGCCGATGGGGACTGCCCCGTGGGTGCAGGCGGCCAGACCAGAGCCCTGACGCACAGAGGCAGGAACCCTGAGCCGCCAGCCGCACGAATGTTTGTCTGGAAATCACAGCTTCTCCCAGTAGGAAGAGGAGAAGCTTGAAAACGCCCCGAAGAATGAGGCCTGAAGTTGCCTCACCCCTCCGTCCAGAAGTCGCACCCTCCTCCCACTTCCAGGGGACAGCTAAGGACCGAGTATCCGGCTTGGATCCTCTGCTAAGTTCCCATGGGACCCTTCCAGGGCCGCCAGGTGAACCCAGAGCAGCAGGGGTCAGTCTGGAGGCCTGACAATGCAGATTTCCGGGTGGAAACGATGTGATTTCACAGGCCCTGCCCCCCAGAGGCTGCAGCTGTGCTGGCACCGACACCCCCACCCCCTTTAGAGGGACATGCAGAGCAGACCTGGCCGCCACCCCCAGTGTTTCCGGGCAGAGATGGCAGGACACACGGGAGAAGGGGGCACATGCCTCAGCAGCCCGCCGCAGGCTCCCCGTGGGCCCACACAGGCCCCTCTCCACGCCCCAGTGAGCCCCAGAGAAGGACAGGGGCCTGGGCATGGGGGCATGTGAGCAGGGGGTTCCCGGCCCTCTACAGCTGGGCTGACCCAGGCAGGGCCAGCGTCCTCTCTGGTACTGTTCTGGCCTCTGGGTTATTGAAATGCTACAAGGGAGCCCTTCGAGGCACCTGCTTTGAAGTGACAGGAAGCGTGCGGGGTCCTGGGGGGACAGGGCCTCACAGGTCAAAACCCACGTCCCAGATCTGGTCAGCTGCTGGGGCCCAAGCTTTTCACGTCCCCTCCCCTCTCATCCCCAGGAGCTGGGCACGGAGGTACTGGCCTCGCACAGGTCCCCGTGTAAGGGGGCCAGCGGCCCTCGGTCCCCAGACCTCGGGGGGAAGTGGCCGGGGTGTTTTCTTCAGGGGCCCTCCTTTTTCTGAACTGTCTGTGCCTCTGAGGTCTGTGGGGGGACGGACTCTGTGCCTTCTAAGGAAAGGGTGATGAGAGAGTCTAGTCAAGACCAGGCTGGCGACGCAGACCAAGAGCGGCCAACCCCTGCCTCTCCGGGCTCAGGAAGGGGCCGCCCCCGACCGCCACTCTGCAGCGCGCGGCCCTCAGGGAGAGGGGAGGCCACAGTGCACCAGCACTGCCCCCAAAGCCACACAGGCCCAGGAGGATGAGATGTCCTCTGTGATTCTGCCCCACTCTCCACAAAGCCAACACCAGCATGCGCTGGTCAGCTCTTCTTCCCGCTGAGGCACGAAGGACAAGGGACACTATTCGATTGCGGTGTGCCACGGGGCACACTGTGAAACTCTCATCACGACCAAGTCCCTCCGCCACCGCACGCAGAGGAGCATCTACCCATGGGATGGAGGGAGCAGGCTGTTCCCCGACGGCGGCAGGCCTCGCCCGACCCAGTCTGGGCCCAGATGCCATACAGGGTGGGGGGAGCAGGGCACTTCTCCCTGCCTGCCCGCATCCCAGCTGGGACACGGGTATCCTTCTGCGCTGGGACTTGGGCTGGAGCCACACAGGGGCTCTCTGGTCTCCCCTCGCCACCTGCAGGTGGCGGGGCCTCTCAGCCCCATAACCGCATTCCTGAGTCCGAATACTGCACGTCTTTCCCCACGGGTGCCCCAGAGGCCCCGTCTCTTGGCAGAGCCCCGCCGCAGAGGCCGGCGGCAGGAAGCAGCCCGCTGACAGTTCACGCGTCACAGAAGTGCCAACACCGCACGCACAACGCCTGTCCCCTCCCTCAGGGGTGGGACGGCTCCTCGAACAAGCAGTGTCACTGTTCCCACCTGCCAGGAAAACCAGAAGTTATCCCAGCAGCAGGGAAAGCTACGTAGCCACAGATAAACTATTGGGCCGCTCGGAAAAATCACCTGTTCCAAAAACTAAGGCGTGGCAGTGATTATAACCGGCAAGGGGAGAAAGTTGTAAAAGCACGCACGACACAGAGCGAACTCTGACAGCAGACACGTGCGAGCGGGAGGCTGGTCCAGGGGGAGAGGGAGGAGCCGCGGGGAAGGGTCCCCCCCACTCATGGGGGAGAATCCCAGCTGCGCCCACAGAGCATCTGGCGCTGACTCAGTCGGCATTCTTCTGCATTGCCCTGGAACTACTATTCTCCATGCATCTCTGGAGCCTCGGGAACCCAGGCCCCGTGTTGCAGGCTGGCCAGAACTTCATTCCAGGCTCTGCACACGTTTACCAAACGAGAGATGGGCCCTGCGCGTCACCCCTGCTCCGTCCGAGACACTTGCCAGCCTGCCTCGCCCGCCTGTGTGCCACGGACCTGGCTACACGGGATGCGAGGGGACCAGGTGCCCTTGGCAGAGGCAGATGGTCCGATGGCACGTCCCTGCCGGTCCCCTGGTCCACCCTTCATGGCGGGGCAGACACTCGTGCTTCCCTGAAGCTCATGACTGATTTCTGCCGAGAGCGTTCACTGGCAGAGACCGTGACCTGGCTGGTCCGGGAGGCCCACAGGGGACCTCTCTGGGCATAGGGTGACAATTCCCGGGGAGAGAGAGCCCCGGGAGAGGGTAAGAGGAGAAGCAGGCGAAGGCCCCAGGGAGGGACACCTGGGGGTTCAAGCAGGGAGGGGACTTCTCGCAGGTCCTTCACCTCAGACAGAGGCCGGGGCAGGCCCTGGGGTGGCATCCTCACCCCATGGAAGTCTTACAGCACCACTCAGCCAACCGCACCCAACAGCCACCTGACCCCACGGCAGCCAGTGGCACGCCTGCCAGGGGTCCACCGGGGTTTAGGAGGCCGTCCCAGCACAAGAGAAGTCCACCGGCCAGACCCCACCGATGTCCTAGGTAGGAGACCTCACACCCATCCACTGGATGCCGCAGAACAGCCCCAAGCACCCTCTGGGGTCCCGTCCCCAACCCTCCTCTGCGCTGTGATGCAGACCTGTGCCTCCCAGCTCCGACTCTGGGGTTTGGGGAACAGGACATCATTCTCACCTGTCCGTCTCAGACACGGCAGTGTGCACGCATAAAAACCAGCAAGTCCCACGGACACCTGGTGTCTAGCGGAGTTGGTGGCCCTGTTCAGTGACGGCAAAGAGGCTGGCAAAGTCTGAGGGGGCCACAACTCACTGACCCCTGACACTGAGGGCAGAAACATTCCATCTGTAAACTTCGGTAGGAGACCGGAAGGTGAAACTGAGTCATCTGAGCTGCCGAGACCGCAGCTCGGCCAGAGGACCAGTCCTGCTGCCTCACCCCCCACGGGCAGCTCTGTGCTTTCGTGGGGATTTCCCCTGCGCACCTGCCTGCGTAAATACGGCCCCGGCTCGGGGAGGCCGGGGGGCGAGCGGGCTAAGAAGGGGAATTCCGGGGTTTAACTTTCGGAAACCCCCCAAAGGGTTTTCATTTTTGTTTTGTGTTTGTTGCTTGTCCTGCTTCGACTGACCCAGCAAGAGAATGAACATGGGGACTCACCTCGGCACGAAACCCCTTGGCCGTCGATGGTCTGTTTGCACACCCCGCAGACTTTGGCTTTTTTGAAGACCTTGCTCTTAAAACTGTGCAGACTCCCTGCCGAGTCTTCTGGCTGGAAAAGCAAAGGAAGAAACGGTCAGCTCCTCAAGGCCTCGCTCGTTTGCTTTTCCTGCTCCCTGTCAGGGACAATAAATCTGGTGGAATTGTGAGGGGCTGGAGCTGGAACTGCCCAGGCTAGAGGGAGCAAGCAGTCGCCCTGCTGACGCGGGGGTCCTCATGGGGCCTCGGACGTCCGACCAGCAGTCCCGACACTGGAGGTGCACACCCGCCCAGCGTGCAGACCCCATGTGCAATGTGTCAGGAGCTGCGCCCAAATCAGCAGCCCTCAAGGGAGCGTGTTTTAGCCCCCAAACCACAGTCTTACAACCGCCCACTCCCATGACAAAGTAACCCCTGTGTGCCCCCAGGGTCTCAACGCCTTTTCTCCCAGAAAAAGTAACAAGCAAACAGCTCAGTTCTGTGCTGCCATGTCGTCAACTTCCCCGCCCCCAGCCTCTCGGGGCGGACGTTACTATGGAAAGGGAGAGGCAGTCCCGAGGCCAGCACGATGAGACGCCAGCTTCCTCCTCCAGCCTGGGGTGACATCGAACTGTCACGGGCACTGTCACGCGGGGAAAATGAGCCTCTCGTCACCCACTGGATCCGTGTTGGTGGACTTGAGGCTCACAGCTGTGCGATGGCCTCGGACAACTTCGATTTGCTTTGGAGTCCGAATGCCGATCGCCATACCCATTTCCTGACACGGGACAGTGTGTTCTGTCAGTGACCGGCACCCACATGGGTTGTCTGAGGCCACCACTCACCACCAGAACGACTGAAACTTCCTGAGAAGGGGAACTGGGAGCAAGAATCTAATGAACACACGGAACTCACGAGGAGAATGGGGACAGATGGAGAGCAGGATGACAGCTAGTGGGGCGGCGGGGAGGCCAGGGGAAAAATAAAGAGAGTCTTTCTGGTTCTTTCTCGAAACATAGAAATATAAATATAAAGAAGAATGTGAAACAAATAGTACACCTACTTTGGGAAACTGTTCAACAATTTTTTATAAATAGTTTTAAATCTACCCCAACCTCATGACTCAATAATTCCACTCCTCCAGACACCAGAAAAAAATAACATGCAAATGTCCCCAAAAGACGTGTGCAGGAGTGGCCAGGCCACGGCCACCTGGCGTGGAAGTGCTCCTGGCAGAAAATAACCCATAGGTCCGTGCAGAGAAGCCTGGGCAGACCACCCATGGTATGTGCACACCATGCACACTGTTCCGACATACACACGTGCAAACATGGACACATGCAACATCACGGGCGGACATGGAAAGCGTTCGGTATTACACTGAGTGACAGAAGCCAGACACAGGAGCGGAGTGAATGGTGCTATTTATAGGATGTTCACGAGCAGGCGCACGGATCTATCCAGTTCCTCTGAGGCAGGAAAAATGAGGTGAGCGTGGCAACTGCCCCAGATTCCTGCGTCGAGCGTCTCCAGGACGCCGGGAGGGAAGCAGGGACAGCACCCACCCGGGCCTAGGAGGAGCTCCGAGTTCCGGCAGAGCGCGACGGCCGGAACTCCCCAGACGACACGGCCCAGGCGACAGCGCACTGAACTGAGAACGTAAGACCTCCGCGAAGTCCCTCTGAAGCACTCCGCCGAGTACTGACACACGCACACGCGTGTGCTTCTGTGCATGTGCGTGCACACACATGTACGTGTGAGCCGCACGGAGCTCAGTGCCCGCGGAGCGGGGGGGGTGCCCCCACAGCCAGACCTGAGGGCTCCAGCAGGAAGTGCTGCTTAGCTGGAGGACCCTTCCCTAACTGTGGGGGACGGCGACCTCCAGGCTGGGGGCGGCTCCTGTTCCTCCTGCAATCAGTAGACAAGGGGTCAGACCACCTCCCAGTGACTCAGCTGCATTCTAGAACAAGGCAAGAACACCGTGGGGATTTTAAAATATGCAGCACGCAATACGGTGAAACTCACGGTGCCTGGTGACCAGTCGGGAATTACCAGGCACACGAAGCGGCGGGCAAACACAGCCCATGAAGGGGCTCGACGGGTTGAAACGGACCCCCAAGCTGACAGAATTGGCAGGGACGATATGAAAGGGGCTGTTATGAGTGTATTCCGTAAGCTCAAAAGGTAAACAGGGACCTCGATGGCATGAAAACATCCGAACTGAATGTCTGTGGGAAACATGCAAACATCAGAGGGGAAGGCACCCGGGGCGGCGCTGCCAGCCAACTGGACACTGCAGAAGACAAGCTAGCGACCCCCAAGACACCACAGCACAAACTCCCTAAATGAGGTGCGGAAAGGAGAGGCAACCTCGGTAAAGGGGTACGTAGATAAACACACAGACGGTGTCGCTGGGATAGCTTCAAGAAACCTAACACGTGTAATTAGTCTGGGAAAAAGTGGGGGGTGGGGAAGCATCTGAAAAAAAAATGGCTGGACCTTTTCCAAACTATCACCCCACAGATCCAAGAAACTCAACACATCTCAGGTACAAGAAAAAATGTAACAAAACGTACACCAAGGCACATACATGATAATCAAAATGCTCACACCCAGTGACAGAGAAAACAAATCACAAAATTACACAGCATGAGGAAAAAAGATACATTACATCCACGAACAAACCTTAAGCAAAACAGCAGCTTGCTCCATCAGAAAGGAAAAAGCAGTGAGAAGCCAGCGGATCGATATCAAGGACTAAGAGAAATTCTGCCAATCTGGAATTAGGTACCCAGCAAAAACATCTCCCGAAAATAAAAGTGAAGTCAGAAATTCTTCACACACGAAAGCTTCAGCCACGCAAACCTCCCGCCCACACCGGCTGCCCCGCCTCCCCCTGCGGTTCCAGCTGCCGCTGGCCCCTCCCCCAGGGCCTTCCGGAGCTCGAGCTCCTGGTGTCCCATCACTCAACCAGCATCCCCCGGTGTCTTCCTGGACCTCGTTCCGGGCAAGTGAGGGAAGGCGTCCAGCACCTACCAGGAGAAGCTTCAGCCACCGGCAGCACTGCTGTGACCCCGGGCACGCCGTAGGGGACGCCCTCCCCTCCGGCCGTCTCACAAACGACAGACCAAAGGCCAAAGCACGTCCCTGCTGTGGACGCTGGCAGCCGTGGTGGCAGCCGTGGGAACCACTGGAGCGGAGGCTCTAAAACGGCCCCAGGACGCCGCACCCTAGAGGAACCAAAGTGGACTTGGTGGGGGTGGGGATAGGGTGGGGTGGGGCGGGGATGAACTCTTTCTGAGCTCACCCCCCACCTGGACGAGCACCGCCACCCGGTAGCGCGGGCTGTGTTATAAGCTCTCTTCTGCACGCACGCGGGGCACTGTCGCCTCGGGCGTCTTCACGCGAGTGTGTCTGGTCTCTCCGGGGCACATGCACGTGGTGTGGGCGGGCGCCGTGTCCCGGTGCTGCCGTGGGGAACATGCACACACCCGAGGAGCCCTCCTGGGCCGGAACCCTGGTCCTCGCTGCCCCTCCCCCCCGCCAGCGGGTGGTCGCACGGAGACGAAGGCCACACAGCCCCCCTGGGGACGAGGGGTGTAGGCTCAGGCCGGGCCCGCCCTGTGCCCGCCGCACACAGGAGGGGCTTTCAGGTCTCTGACAGACGCAGCCCTCTGTCCCGGCCCCCCGGCGGGCACGCACGCCCCTCAGACCCAGTCACTGGGGTACAGGCCCCCTCTCCAGTCTGCACCGCCACCCCCAGGCCCAGGACACGGGGCCCTTGTCCCTCTGGCCTCCAAGGCTCTGCCCGGCGCCTGCGGACAGGGAGCGGGGGCCTCCATTAATATTTGTTGACCGAATGAATCGGCCCCAGTCTGCGGGCCAAGGCCGGACACTGCGACCTTCTGTTCCACACAAACACTTCTCTTCCACCCGGGGAGAAAGAGGCTGTGTTCCCCCTGCGGGGTCCCCAGCTGGGAGGCGCGGAAGGAAGCCGCCGTGGGGGCCGGGCCGCTTCGGGGGCCGGGGGTCTCCGGAGTCACCGCGGACCGGACGGTGCTGTCATAGCATCTGCTCCCGGCTTCGGCGCGAAAGGTCTCCGCGCGAGAGGAGCGCAGCCTGGATTAGACTGCCTTTGTTCTCACCTGGGATCTGCTTTCCTTTCTCCCGAAGAGGTGGCGCCCATGGGCGGGGGGAGGGGAGGCTGCCTTGGCGAAGCCTTTGGCAGCCTCCGTGCAGGAATCTAAATGGCATTTGATTGTTCGGAGCAGACAGTTGGGAGGGAGAGAGCTAGTCTGCTGGGTCCACGAGGACTCCCTGGTGGGGGGGGGGGCAGTGCTGGTCTCCACTGCCAGTTTTTTTTTTTTTTTAAGAAAAACCTCTGCCAATCTGAGCAAGGAAGTGCTGGATGAGTGCAGACCAGGCCCCCGCTGCCGTGCAGACACAGGGCGCCACAGACCCCGTGCGATCCTTCTCCCCGCTAACCCGTCAGCTGGCCGAGGCTGTGTCACACAACCCCAGCTCACCCCTCTCAGGAACGGAGGCCGGGCGTGGGTTCTGGTACCTGGAGCTTTCCAGGGAGGTAGACACCGAGCAAACCACAGGCCGGCTTGACTCTGCGGTTCGACGCCCCGAAAACGCACCACAAGGGCAGCGTGGACCCCACACCTGCAGGGAAGTCCTGCCATGGACACGTTCCCCCCTCACAGGACTCACAGCCCAGAGACACACTTCGTCCCCAGCTCCCAGCAGCAGCATCGGGCTGTCAGCCCGAAAAGCAGAATGCAGCCCGGCTGGAGGCGAGGGAGGGCAGCTGACACTGCCGCCCCTCGTGCCTCAGAACCTCACAGAATTTTCCAGGGAAATGGGCTGGAGAGAGGCCTAAGTAGTAGGCTCAGAGGAAGGGCTGCTGACCTGGTGGGGAGCCCCTCACCTCTGCTGGGTCTGAGTTAGGCCTGGGGAGGGTGTGCGTGGCGGGAGGGGTTTGTCCCAGGGGCCAGGAGTGGAATGTGCCCGGGGAACCCGCACACCGCAGCAAGCCCGCACACCGCAGCATCCGCACCGGGCTCAGCGCCTCCCCTCTGCAGAAACCCAGCTGCCAGGGGCGTCTGCGGAGTGGCCGAAGCCCTACTTCCTCGCCAGACATGGAGTCCAAGGGAAGCGTGTTCGGGAGGCAGCTGGGTTACAAAGTTAAGCTGTAACTGTCTCCCTTCCTTGGGGCTCACCAGGGGGCCCGCCGCCCACCAGGCAAGGCTCCCCTTCTCTCCCTCCCCCCCTACATGCACACACACACGGGCACACGGCGCAAACGCGGGCACACACAAGGACACCGGCACGCACAGACAAGGGTGTGCGTGGGTACGCACACAGACTTGCACAAGCACGCACAGACAACGGTATGAGCGCACCCCGGACACGCGCAGCAGTCCGAAAGAGCTCCTCTGAGCGCCGGGAGACCGCCCCCCACCCCCGCAACCCCGCTCCGAGTGCCCCGCGCTCACTCACTTGGCGCCGCTGCCAGCGCACCCGGGCCCCGCGCGCGCATCCTCCAGGAGGCCCCCGAGTCAGGGCGCGCAGCCGCATGGCCACTCCTGGCACCCGCGGAGAGCCCAGCCGGTCCAGGCAAGGGACGGCGGAGGGGGCGACCCTCTGGCGTGGTGCTCCGCAGGGGTGCCTCCTGTGCTGCTGCGTCTGGGAGTCCCAGGAAAAGTTCGATGCCTGCAGGCCCGACAGAAGGCGTCTGCAACCTCCACTTCCACTCCACACTCAGGAGTCAGACGCAACGAACAAAAGCCAGGCAGCGAGCGAGTGAGCGCACCGTCCCCGGGCGAACCTCCATCTGACACGAATTAGCCCTCCCTCCCCCACCCCGGACCGCAGCTCCTGAGAGGAGGGTAAGGCTTCTCAGCCAAACCCAGGGAGGGTGGTGCAGGAACGCTCCGGGGCAGGGTGGGGGCGACCCTGCTCGGACTGGGTTTCCTGCGCCCTGGGCTAGGGTGCAGCCTGAGTGGGATTGCAGATTCGCCCAGCACGCAGACCCAGGGGTGAGGATCCACACCCATAGGCCCTTTGGCCTGGGGATTTTAAATCTCGAGTGTGTCCAGGCACCCCACTCGGGGGGTGACCAGCCCCGAAAGAAGGAAACCCCCGGGCGGGAAGGCTCTCCTTCCCAATTCGCCTCTCCACCTCAGGAAACGGGGAGCTGCCTCACTAGGAGGAGTGAGGGCCAGGGGCCTCCAGCAAGCTCAACACAAGGGATTAGTCCCCTCCTCATCTTCACCATCCCCAGTGCTGCCCAGCTTCCCAAAAGTCACATCCTGTTCCAGTCCCGTCTTCCTGTCCCGGTCGGCAATTTTAGGGGACCTTGAAAGCCCGGAGTCTGGGAGAAGGGGACCAGGGTGGAGGGGGCAGGGCCTCGAGTGGAGAAGCCGGACACCTGGGAAGTGGGAGGGTCAATCTGCGTGAAGGACAGCCAGAGGGGGTGGGCTGGGCCCACAGATCTGTCCACTGCCTGTCAGACCCCACGGGACGGAGCTGTCACAGGCTGTTGTCATCGGTGCCCTCGAGAGGAGTGCAGCTGAGCTTCCCACTGGGAGAAGCTCCGCCACCTGGGGTGGAGGGGAGGAAGGAAAGCTGCCGGATGGTGGATGTGTCCGCTGAGGCCACCACTTGGCTTCTGTGGCTCCCAGTGGTCCTCGTGGCCCGACCCGCCTTGGTGCCCGGCCGTGGGCAACTCTGGCGACCTGCAACACCCCCTGCACTGGGGCCGGCTAGGTGCAGCCAGACCTCGGATCTGCCACTCTGCTTGCAACTGCCCAGGTCTTAGCTCTGTGCGCAGTCTGGGTGGGCTAGACAGGCCTTTATGGCTAACACATGTGCGGATTCCAGCCCTGGGCTCAGGCGGCGTTAACCGCTCAGGGTCTGGCGTAGAACCCCCGACGCTCCATTTCCGCTGGGTAGCAGCAGAGCTGCGGGGGGCCTCCAACCACAGCGCCAGGGGAGCTCGCCACGGGGGGAGCCAAGTTCCCACCGCCCCGCAGACACTGGTCCCTTGCAGTCTCCTGCCGCCCCATCCATTCACTCGTTAGTTCGTTCACTGGGTGTGTTCGCTCCTCCCACAGCGCGTGCAGACTGCAGTCCCCACAGACCTCTCTCGGTCCTGCCTCTGCAGACACAGCCCCACCCCCAGACTACAGAGGTCCCCGGACACGTCTGAGGGACATTCATGTCTGACCCCCAGCGTCCCACACAGGCCGGGCACACAGCAGCGTGGACAAGCCAGCGGGGGCGCCCAGTGCAACCCCCCTTCCAGGAGCCAGCTGGGTCCCGCAGATGGCAGGTGGCCCCAACGTGGTGGAGGCCGTGGGGCCCCAGATGCGGTGTGGCCCAGCCCGGGCCTGCCAGACAGGAGACCCCCTGGTCACCTTCCGCCTGTTCAGAAGGTGCAGCATTCAGAAGAACCCCGCCCTGTCACTAATGATGAGTAACGTGCATGGGATGCGCCTCCCAGATAGGGGCACCAGACAGGGTGTCACAGCAGCCGGGGAGAGTCAGCCACTGGGACGTGGTCTCGGGGACAAAACCCAGCCCACTGCGGCCGGCAAAGTGAATGTCCCCAAATGCAACACTGGGAACCCTGCCTGACCCCACTTTGCCAGCCCCTCCCCCACCCCCACCCTCCTCCGGCACCCGCCACCCCAGCTCCACTCACCACTCTGGCTCCTTCTGCTCCGCACTGTGCCCCACAGGCTGCGGCCCAGCCTACACTGAGGTTCAGACCCGCCCCTCCCTGCCGACCTCATCCTCGGCCTGGCCCTGGAGCGTGGTCATCCACCTCCTGACCCTCATCTGCAAGTCCTGACCTTTGTCCGGGGTCTCCACACACGAAACAGGGCGGGGGCGGCAAACGCTCTGCTCTCGTCCCACACCACCGGACGCTGGTCTCGCAGCCCGTCTCCAGTCACCCTGGAGGGTTGGGGGGCTGCTCAGTCCTCTCAGGGCCCCTGGAGGAACCCGGGCAGCGAGGAAGCCGGCTCCTTCAGGTGCAAAGCTGCCTGCCTTCCTGGCCCCCCCACGAAGGGCCGCCTGCCTGGCCTGTGCCTCCCCAGGGCAAGCCCTCCATGCCTCGCTCTGGCCCTACCTCTACCTCTGACCTCTGGGCCCCCAGCACTAAGGCGAGGCCCTCCCTACAGGGGATGGACTTGAGGGGCACTGGGGCCCAGACTGGGGACGAGCCTTGGCATCAGGCCTCAGGCCGTGTGCCCTGTATGGGACTGGGAACCCAGGGCTCTGGGGGCAGCAGCTGCACATGCGGCCGACTCCGACACTCATACAAGGGCCAGTGACAGAGATGACACTGGGTCACACACCGGTGAATAAAGTCGGCATCCAGGAGCCCAGGAATCCTACTCATAGGAGTTAATGAGCCCAGGGAAGAGCAGGCCTCCCGGCGCCGCCCCTCCCCATCCTGCCCCCGCCACTGAGGGACAGGCAGGGCAGGGAGAAGGCTCGGAAGGAACTGGGGGGCTCAGCTCCCAGGCGTCCTGGGAACTCAGGCAGCCACATCTGCCATCTGTCACTGCCACTCCGGAGGAGCTCTGCATAGTCTCAAGTCACCTCCCTCATTTACTCCAGGAGGAGAAAGAGTGTGTCTGCAGCAGAGAAGGCGGACCAGGCTGCCGCCACTGGGGCCGGACTGACCTTAGCCTTGGGCAGGATGCATGCGCGGTGGCAGCACAACTCTGCGGCTGGCACTTCTGCAAGGGCACGACCTGACCCCAGCGGTGAGCGGGCATCACCAGACCCCCACAGCCCCTGCACTTGGTCCACGCAAGCTCCCAGCCTGGGGTCTTCGGGGAAGCCACCACTTGCCGAGGGCGAACGCCTCCTGTCTACACCACCTAGCCCCCAAGGCGTGGACACCGGCCACGGGCAGGTCCCACGCACCACCGCTCTATGGCCGGGAGTGCCAGGGCATCTCCAAGAACGACCGTTAAAAACACTCGGCCTCTGAAAATGGGAAAGACCCCTCAGCTGACAGAGTTCCTGCCTGTCTGCACAGGTCTCTGCATGGGCCTCTCCTCCTGGCCCCGTCGACGTCGGGGATGCGGGCGCGCGGGGTGCACCCCGGCCTTGTTCAGGCCCAGACCTTGGGCACAGCCTCCCTCACCCTCTGCCACCAGCAAACTCCGGCTCCACACCACGCCTGGGAGCACTGGCCACGGGTGAGCAATTCCTGCTGGGAGCACCCAACCTGAGGGGAAACTGAGGCCCCAGGCGCCTGGAAGGCAGTGAGCTGGGGAGCTGGCAGGGCCCTCAGGGGAGCATAAGCTCACCCCCTGACCCGGATGTCCTCCGGAACAGGGAGCCACTGCGCAGGGCGTGTTAGCACTAAAGGATGCCACCGGTGCAGGAGGACCCCTCCTGGGGAGCACGGGACAGAAGGCCACACCCCCACTGCAGCTTCCTGTCATCTGTCACACCCCTCTGCTTCTCTCAAAGGTCACGCAGGTGCCCAGCGAACCAGGGAAGGACGCACGCATCCCGTGGCCTCACAGGAGATCTCTCGGTCCAGCCAATTTAACCAGAACGGCTCAGACATTGGCCACAGGACTCCAGGCAACTCCCGGGGGGGGGGGGGGGGAGAGCGCAGCCCCGCCCATATCACGTGGGTTCGCGGGAGGGACTCAGGGTAACGTCAGACAGGCTCAGCACCCCGGGTTTGCTCAGGATGCAGCATTTGTTCTCATTTCCCGGTTCCCTGTCTCCACTTCCTTCCCCCCTCTTCAAAGTGCAGGAAAAAGAGTTTCTCTGCAAAGTCAGTCTCCAGTAAGTGCTTTCCCTACGTCCCTGATCCAAAACAGCACCCGTTTCATTCAAGGACTCGCAGAACAGGGCAAAAAAAAAGTGAAATGAGAGGGCACCCCCATTCAGTGACGTCCCCTCCCGTCCCGGTCAGGGACCCGCCCCACTCTCCTCCTCGGTCTCCTGGTCTCCCACCAGCCCACCGTCGGAAGGAAGGGGCTGATGGACCCAGGGCTGCCTTCCCGAGGGCGGCACGCCGGGTGAGGCCTGCCAGGGTGCCCACCGAGGCCTCACCCTCCAGCAGGAGAAAGCAAGCTGCCCCGCCACCTCCATGTCACCCTCAGAGGCTGGCCTGAGGTCGCAGAGCTGACCACCAGGGTCCGCTCACCTGCAGCCCCTTACAGTCCCAGCCCCAGGGGGCTGCATGAGCCACCCCCGCCCCGCCCTGCCCTCCCCGCCCTAGTTACCCTCAGCGCTGAGCCCCCTGCTCCGTCTTGGGACATGGGAGTCACAGCTGTCCAGGGCTCTGCCAAGCGTCTCTGCACCACCGCTTGCTCCACTCACATACACACGCAAACGCATGCACACACGTGCACACACACAAAACGGGAACCAGTTAGGTCCTCCCCAAAACTGCAAGGCTCCCACTCAGAACGGATTCTGCTGCTCTCAGCACCGGGGACCCGGCGGACTGTCCATGGGTGGCTGCCGCCCTCTGGCCTTTCAAACTCTTCCCTACAGACTCCCAGTCGAACAACTTCACGCTGAACTCAGAGGAGAACCAGCGGACCAGGCAAGGCCCGTGGAGGGCAGGGTGTCCTCCACACCTTCACCTTCCTCCTTCTCGCAGACCAGCGGGGGCTCCGGGGCAACAGCAGAGGGGGTCCCGGGTCCCGGGCCCTGGGGAAGTGGCCGGGGCACAGCGAGGGCACAGTGAGGACACAGGGACCCACCCCCCACTGGCCTGGTGCTAGAGGCTCCTGGTCCGAGGCTCCACATCTGCCCCAGCTCTGCCAGGGCCTGGCTCAGATGGTGACGGGACAGATGGAGACAAGGAACCTCTGATTGACCCCAGCCTGTCGCAGCCCCCAGCCGCTCCCAGGCGGAGAAGGTTCCACCGTCCCCAGCTTGCAGCAGACACATCAAGGCTGCACCAGCTCTGGAACTCGGCCGGGACTTGGCCCCGGAGAACCCAGTGCGGCCCTTGGGGTCCCGCCTGGCACCTAGTGTTCTCAGCCTGACCCCGGAACCTCTCCCCAGCCTCCCCGTGGACCTGCGGCAGGCAGCCGGCTCCAGGAGCACTGGGCACCACTGCAGGGACAGAGCGAGTGGCCTGGGGAGTCACCCCCAGGAGATGTCTCCCGGGGTGCCAGGGCCCTTCTGCCACCCACTGAGCGTCTGCAGGTCCCCTCCCATGGGGCTGACAAGTCAGCACCAACCCCCGCCCCCACCGAGTGCTGGTGGGGTTCCTGCAGACCACACACAGGGGGCTGTCCCAGGTCCTCACCGGCACTCCCGCCAGGGGGTCCCCGAGGACTGAGGCGGAGCCCCTCCCCGGACTCGAAACAGAGCCCAGCAGACTCTGAGGCAGTTGGGTGTCCCCTCAACAAGCAAGTTTCAACTCCTTGTTCCTGATGCTTTTCAAAACACAAAGATGTCCCCGTCATCGTCGCGTCTCTGAGTCTACGTTCTCATTCCCGGTGGGCACGCCCCTGATGTTCGGAACCTGTTACGATTTACAGTTTCAAAAAAATAAGGTTTGTTTTATCGTGAAACAAATATTTTATCTGAGTCACAATACTTTTAAGTTTCTTTTCATCGTGAAGTTGCCAGATTTTAAAACTGACCGACCCGTTCTCACGTTTGCAGACGAGATACGTCAAGAAACTCCCTAAGGTCGGAGTTTCCATTCGAGGCACTGTCACTGTGCTCACGAGTCGGGACGGCGACGAAGCCACAGCTGCACCGGAGGGAGAGGCGGCGTGGGCTGGGCGCTCACTCGCCAGAGGCACTCGTTCACAGGAGCGCCCCCCAAAGCCCATCAATGAAACCGTGGGAGTTAATGCCACCGCACATGGAAACAAAACGCAACGTTGCAACTAGATCCAGCAGAACCACCGGAGCCACTCGCCACCGGACCGGTGGAGACGGGGCGTGCGGGGGCGGGGCGTTGGGTGCTAGAGGCTCCTGGTTCAAGGCTCCACATCTGCCCCGGCTCTGCCAGGGCCTGGCTCAGATGGTGACGGGACAGATGGAGACAAGGAACCTCTGATTGACCCCAGCCTGTCGCAGCCCCCAGCCGCTCCCAGGGGGGCGGTCCTTCGCGGGTGCGCAAACCCGGTGCGGAAGGCCTGAGACTGAGCACTCTGTCCGTGATGCCCCAGTTCACATAAACGTGAAACAAAACAGAGTGAAAGTCAGCGCCCTGTCCTGATCCTTGGGTCTGGGCGCGGCCCAAGCCTCCCGGGCAGCCCCAGCGGGGAGGGCACGGTAGGGTTCCGAGAGCTGTGTTCTCTGCGTCCCCGGGGACTGCCTCGGACACCGAGACGAAGGTTAAATAGAAGCAGGGAAAGTGAAGAGGCCACAGACGTTCTGGTTTGGTAAAAAAGGTTACAGTTGGTGAGTTTGAGTGTGCACAACCCTCTCAGCCCTCCCTGGATGAGTTTTAAGTGGTTCCCGTCCCAGCACGGGTGGCTTCTCCGGTGGCAGCTGAGTCCCAGCTCTGTCACTGTCCCTGCAGGGCGGGCGGACAGATGCACCACACAGCGGGGCCACCGCCTGTCACCCCCCTGTGCTGCGGACCCGATTGGGCCCCCGCCCCCAGGGCCAGCCCTCAGCTTCTCCGCAGGTCCGCCACCACGCACGTGGTTTCAGGAAGGAGGGCTGGGAACCGACACAGACAGATGCCCAGGCACCGGAGGCCACTCCCTGAGGTCACGCCCGGCTGGGCCCTGGGGCTCGGTCCTGCTATCGGGCTGCCCTTTGGCTCCTGATTAGCCACAGGGCGGTGGTTCCCGGCCCAGCCCTCCGCCCATCCACTCAGCCTCAGTTCCCAGAGGACTCGGCCTGAGGGGGAGGTGCCTCGCCAGCAAGGAGGGAAGGGCTGGGCCAGCGGAAACGGGCTCCAGGTCCATGAGCCCAAGGCGGGAGGCCGGGAGGCCGGCAGAGGGGTAGAGGGGCCTCCCACCATCGTGGGGGCAGCGGGACGCTGGAGGCTGACCCCTTCACTGACCTGGGAGTTGTGGGGGAAGCAGCGGGCTCGTGAGAGGAGACAGGGCTACTGGGACAGAGCCCCCAGTCACCAGCCCCAGGGAGCGCCGGGAGACGAGGGGCCTGCTTTTGCCGAAATCAAGGTGGGGGAGGGGGCGAGCTCTGGACACCCCTGTTCCCAGGGTCCCGGCCACCACCAGCACAGGTCACAGGGGCCACCTACTGTCCCATCAGCAGGCCAGGCCCACACTGTGCACCTGCTGAGTAAAAGGTCAGCAAGGCAAAGTTCAGGGACACCTGCCAAGGTCACGGCCAGCAAAACAAAGTCCCTGTCCTCAAAGAACCTTCGTTTTCCTGGGAGAAGGAACCAGGACACAGTCGGGGCAGATATGTGACCTGCTCCCAAAGGAAACAAAGCGGCGAGACTGCACCAGAGGCAGGCGAGGTGGCAGGCGGGTGGTCTGAGGTTTCACAGCCAGGACTGTGATGGGGACAGCAGGGCAGAGAGCACGGAGCCAGGGGTGGGGACCCGTCACTGCAGGTCATGCCCGGGGGGAGACAGTGTGGGGTCTCGCTGTGGGAGGGGCCGGGCCGGTGGACCCGGGAAGGACATGGTCTGTGGCAGGAAGAGAAGTGGAGGGAAGGTTAGAGCAAAGGAGAGATGGGGGTGGCCTGGGTGAGGCTGCCCGGGGAGGGGTGCGGGAGCTGGGCTTGGGCAGCCCTGCCGGGCAGCGAAGAGCCTTCGGCCAGTCAGTCACCAGAACCGAGGCAGGAGACACCCCGGGAGGGACAGCCAATGGCTGGGGAGCGATGCAAGCCTAGGCACCCAGGGCTCTGCTCCCTCCACCGTCCCAGGAAGGAGGGGTCCCAAGACAGGCGGACTGGCCACGCCCTCGAGAACAGCGGGAGGGACAAAGTCCACCCACCAGGGGAAGGCGTGGAGACTGGCGAAGGGAGGGGTGCAGGGACGCATCCCACAAACCTGAAAGCGCCAGCAGAGCAGGCGGGTGAATGGGACGTTATGTAACCGTTAATCCTCACATCGCCCAGACGGTGCGGCAACAAAAGAACGATGTCTGCTTTGGCATGTTGAGGGGAAAACGCAAACTATGTTGCAGTTATGAAAAGAGACTCAACAATGTTTCTTTGTGAGCAAGGCAGGCAGTGAGCCCTCCCACCCTCGCGGGGTGGGCAGCTGCGCCCGGAGACCCTAAAAGGAGACAGGCAGCGGTACCGAGAACGTGGCGGGCACTTCTGTGTTTGCAGACACCCTGTCCTGTCAGATTTTCTGATGCCCCCCATTCATTTTCTCTGTGCATTTCCCCCTGAAGTAACCGTGGCTGCGAGACAGACTTTGCACAGGGCAGCAGGGGCTTGACCAATCAACAGTCCATCTGAGGGTGCTTCTGAGCTCCTCCCGCCCAGCCAGGAAGCGGCCTGGAACTCAGCACCGAAGGACGGAGCTCGAGAAACGCTTTGCCTGGGGACACAGACAACAATAGCCGACGACAAAATCCCTGCTCTCCGCCCCATCTCAGAACCAGCAACACACGCACACACGCACACACACGTACTGCACCGTACATGCCTGCATGCCCTGCAGACAGGAGACTTGTGGGTGCGCATTCACATGCTTATACATGTGTGTGCATATGCAGGCATGTGCACACAGATGGTCGTGGTGTGTGCATGAAGACACATGTGCACACGTGTGCACTGACAAGAGGGGGGAGGCAGGCAGGTGGGGTCTGTGTTTGGACCCTCCCCAACCCCAGTTCCCTCTTTTATGAAGGAAGCCCCACTGACTGTCCATCTGCAAATAACGGATTTTTTTTTTAAAGAGCAGTGGCAACTTGTAGAATATGGTGGGATTCCCTCCATCATCGCTCATTGCTGTACATACTGACTGACTGTTCTGCCAGCTACACGGGACGCTGCTGCCCAGCCCAGTGGGGCTCGGTGGGCTGGGCGTCGTCCCCCAAAGCCAAAATCGCCAGCTCCGTGCCGTCAGGGCACGTGCCTAGGGTGCGAGTTCAGTCCCCAGTCGGGGTGTGCATGAGATGTTTCTCTCTCAGGTCGAGGTTCCTCTCCGTCTCTTCACCCCCCCCAAAAAATAATAACTACGACCTCACACAGGACACTCGGGGGGATTTGGAAACATCGGGAAACCTTCCCCTTTGAACCCTCACCGTGACCCCCAGTGGGGGGAGGCGGAGGCGCCATGAAGAGGTGGGCAACCCTCCGACACGGAACCCCTCCACCCCGAGTGCTGTGCAGCGTGCACTCACAGACTAAGGGGTTGTCCACAGCTTGAACGAAGGCAGGTGCCACGGAATTTTCCAGAGAGCCACCAACTGGAGGGATGCCTGAGGGGTGAACCAAGCTGCAGGACTCCTCCCCACCCACCCCACTCATTCCGAGTCTCTGGCCCACCACTGAGGCCTCGACAGGTGGGCTGGGCCCGAGCAGAGCCCGTCCTGTCCCCTCCCCACCCCCGGCCGGGCGCAGGCTTCCTGCAGGCAAGAGCGAGCAGGCTGCCAGCCTCGGGCCGTGTGGGCTCCCGGCACGCACAGAAGGGCGCTGGGTGGCAAGCCGCAGCAAGCCCAGGGCGCGGGATCAAAGTGGTGGGGCCACCCCCGGTAATCCCCGCCGGGGACACTGCCCCCACTCACCGTTGGCCCCTTTCTTCTTAGCCAAAGGCCAAGGCGGGGCTCCCACTGCTCTCCTTTCAAATGACCCGACACTCCGCAGAGGGTCCCGCACAGCCACCACGAGATGCCCCTCCCCGGGGGGCTGTGCGGGGCTCCTCTGGGCAGCCCTGGGGGGCAGGGCTAGGGTCTGATGCCAGGAAGTGGGCTCATGCCGCCTGCCCTGAAAGGCTCCCACTTTCTGTTTCTCAGCTGTGCAGCCGGACTGAGTTGCTCCCGCACGGTCAGCAGGCGTCCGGGGCGCAGGGACGGGGCAGGGGCAGGGGCTGCGTGGAGGTGCTGGGCTTGCTCCCATCCTGCCTCCGCCCTTCGGGGCCCACGGACCCTGGTACGGGACCACTGGCCGGTGCCTCCCCGGGCCCAAACTCCCCATGCCCAGACTCCCCGTGGGAGCCGGGTAGGCAGAGGCGGTGGAGTGAACCGGCAGCCGCCCTTTGGGCGGGTGACCCCCTCAGCGTCCAGGCCGGAATTGAGCGTGTCCTTGAGTTAACCTGCAGACATGGGGCTCGCTCTCTGACTTCAGCACTGCGGCTGAGGTTCCCTGGGGAGCACTGAGGCACCTCAGGACAAAGGCCACTGTCGACTTCCAGGAACGTCCTGGTCCTGGGGTCACGCCCCCCCCCCCACACACACATACGGAGACCAGAGGCAAGGACCCAGAGGACACACAGGCGCCCTGCCAGCCAAGGAAAACAACCTTCTGCTTTCCCCCTCTCAGGCCTCCGTCAAGGTCAAGGGCATGACCCCTGACCCACCCTGACATCACTTCTCATGAAGTCTGCTCCCCACCCTGGCTGTCTCTGCAGCCTGGATCTGGGACAGGCCTCCGCCCCCCACCCAGCGCCTCAGGCTGGGGTTTGGTCAGCTCTGGGTCCTGACTGGCTGCTGGCAACCTGGGAAATCTGAATACAATGCAGCAAGTGGGTGTGACTGGCTGGCCGGCTTCCAGGCCAGACACCACGATTGTTGCGTAAGCAAAGAGTGTGACCTCCAGAGAGTGCCATTCCAGGTGTGCAGGGCGACCCCACACTGGCCTCCAATCTCGGGATTCTATTGCCTCTGCTTTGGGGACTGCTGGGACATTGCCGTGATGTGAGGTCTCTCAGAAGGAGCCCAGGCCTGATACCAGGAGGCCGGGCCAGCCTCAGGTGTGTGCACAGAACTCGTCAGGGGCCCGTCCTGTGCTTGAGGCAGCGTCCCGACCGCCCTGCACGACGACCGAGCCCGTGATGGCCGCCCCACGGCACAGACGGGGAAACCGAGGCTTGGACTGGCCAGGATGGCAGCAAGCTACCGGGAATGGCGAGTGCCCTCTCTGCAGAGTCTGTGGGGGTCGACCTGGGCACAGGTGGCTGTCCCACCTGCTGGCTGCACGAAAGCCACGAGCACGAAAACAGTGGGAGGGACAAAGGAGCCGGTCTGGACAGCCAGGGTTGGCATCAATGATTCATGCAGCCCCGCCCTCCCCAAGTGACACCTTTGTTCTCAGTGATGAGCCTGAGGTTTGTGAATTGACACCCCCCCACCCAGGCTCGGAGCTCGGCTGCAGCAGGATTCTATGGGAGCCGAGGCAGGTGACAGAGGTCCTGTCCCACTGGGCCATCCCCAAGGCCACAGGCAGACACCACGGGTTCACAGCAAGGCCGGGAGGAGCTGCTGTCCCTGGGCAAGGACAGGGACCAGCAGAGGAGAGGGGCAGTGCCTGGCCGGGCCCATGGCCTCCAGCAAAGCCGCAGGTCTGGGACCAGCGAGCCGCAGGCACCGAGCGTATCACACAGCAAAAGGAAATAGCTCCCGGACTCGGCCGGTTTGTGCGTGGGTCCAGCCCCAGAGAAAGAACTTGTGAGCGCCACCCAGGCAGCGAGGGACCGAGGCGACGCATCTGCTGGACACTAGCACTTCCCGGGGACAAACCCTCATTTACATGTGAGACAGGCGGCCACACAGCACCCGTGGGCCTGCGTCCAGGCCGGACCAGGTTCTGGGCAGGAGACAAAGGAGGGGCCCAGGGCACAGGGGTCCCAAGGCCCCCCCAACTCGCTCTGTCCAAGGAATGCCCTCCTGCCTCGAGAAGAGGAAAGCAGCGGCTTTGCATGGCTGCTCTGGCCGGGGCTCTGGCGTTCCCAGCAGCCTCTTGCTACCGACTTCAATAATGTGACAACATGACACGTGGCTCTTTCCCTAGAACCAACCTCAGGCCAGGTTCTCGCATCAGTCAGGTGCGCACCAGGGCCCTCCTCCGACTTGAGACACCAGCAACACACCGTGGTGGCCCCCTGGGGGTGGGTCATGGCAACCTGAGGACTCGGCCTGCACCTCACTCTTGTCCGGAAAAGACCCGCTTCCGGCAGGTTGCCATGGGCCGCCCACCGGTCTCCTGCTGTGGGGAAGAGGGGAGGCTCCGAGGGGTGTCCTGCCTAGCCCAAGGTCACCCAGCTCCTCCCAAAGCACTTATCACATGCAGGCAGGCACAGCCTTGGTCCTTGTCCTTGGAACAGCTCAGACGTGAGGACAGAAGGGGGCACCGCAGGCCCCCCGACCCCAGCTGTGTCGGAAGAGGCAGGGCAGGCCCCCCGGGGGGGCAGGCGGGGTGGCGGGGGGCCGAGGTGCTTGGGGCCCTGCCCGGACCTGCCAGCTGCAGCCCCCAGCCCACCGCCTACCCCGGAGGCCCGCCTTGGGGACATGTGTTCAGGGACAGAAGGGACCCTCATACGCACGGGGCCATTGTCCGCCTGTGGGAGTGTCTCTGGCAGCAAATAGAACACTGTGAAAGCATGTTGTCGGTTACACTGACCTACACGCTGGATGATGCCGACTTATTCAGTTTTTAAAATATTTTATTTATTTATTATTTTTTAGAGAGGGGTAGGGAGAGAGGAGAGGGAGAGAAACATCCACGTGTGGTTGCCTCTCATGCACCCCCTACTGGGGACCTGGCCTGAAACCCAGGCCTGTGCCCTGACTGGGAATTGAACCGGCGACCCTTCAGTTCACAGGTTGGCGTTCAATCCGCTGAGCCCCACCGGCCAGGGCGGATGATTCTGACTTAAACGGGGGTGGGGAGGCCTAAAACCACATAAATGCCTTCTGTTGTTGCCACTCTTGCCCAGGGGTTCCATCCTGGGAATTGGGTTGAAATCGCCCTTCATGGGGGGAGAGGACAAAGGTCTTAGAGGGGCCCTGGAGGCAGCCAGGGCTGCTGTGGAAACTGGGGCACAGACGTTGCCACCACTTCTGGAAAACAAGGCTCAGGTGCCACCGATGTCTCTCCACGCGGCCCCCACACTGGGAGCCCCTTCCTCAGGGTGGCCGTCCTGGACTCCCCACAGGGAAAGGGACTGGACCCCAAGTGCTGGGTCCCCCACCGCTGCCCACCGCCCTGTCTCTCCACAAGCCAACAGGACCCAGCGCTCAGGCCCTCCCTCCTGCAGGAGTGGGGGGCACCCTGGCTTCTGCTGCGGCCAGGCCCACGGCCCTGTGCGCACCCCTGGGCTGGGTGTGCCTCCTTCCCAGCCTCAGGGTCTTCATGCTTTCACCCCACACGGCAGAAATGGAACACCTCCTAGCCCCACGGAGCACCCCTGGACCTGGTCGGCACTCTGCCCATCCCCTGCGGGCTGGGCTCTCAGCCACCCCTGGCAAGCCTGCCTGGCCCAGGGCGTCTGTGATGGATGGAGGATGGAGGACCAGTGTGAGGACAGCTCTGCCCACCCTTCCATACCTGAGCGCTTCTGCAGAGGCCCCGGCGGGAGGGAGCCCTGGTCCAGTGCGTGCAGGCGGGGGGAGGGCCGCTGGCTGGCGTTCCGGCTGGCGGCTGGGAACACATTCTCACGGGTAAAAATTAACCAGCGTCCCCCAGGTCGGCCTCGGCCCCGCCCTCCGGCTGCCTGGCCAGCGCTCCCCACCTCCCTCCCAGGACAGGCCTCCTGGCCACGTCGCCATGTCGCCGGGGCCGACGCAGAGCACTCGGGTCCGTCCCCCGAAAAGTGGCAAAGGATCCCCAAGGAGTGGTTCTCACAGATTGCAGCCTCTGGCAGCGGCTCCCAGACTGAACCTTTTACCCAAATTAAAACCAGCCTCCAGAAACAAAATCAGGCCCTTTTAATTGAAAATAAAACCAAGCAACCCTGCAGGCTCTCTCTCTCTTCTTTAAATGAAAGACATTTTTCCTGCTTTCTCATTGCGTCAGCCACTGAGTTTACACAATCTGTCCAAACAGCCAGGGGATACGGTCCCTCTTCTGTCTCCCAGGCCCCGCCCCGCCTGTGCCAGGGACTCGGGGTGGGCAGGCCTGGATCTGAGGGCCACAGGCTATCTCAGCCGCACCGGGCCATTCGCGGCGAGTGCCTTCACAAAGCCTGTCTTCCCACCTAGGCGTGACCCGGGGTGGACGCAGAGCAAGGGCTGCAGCGGCAGCTACAACTCGGAAGCTGCCTCAGCACCCACCAACACGTGGACGGACAGACACCCGTGGTCCACACGCACGGTGGACCAGCACATGGCCCTGAGGGGGAAGGCCATCCTGACCCCGGCTGCCACCTGATGGGCCCTGGGGACACGGTACTGAGTCCCACAAGCCAGACATGGAAAGACAGACACTGTGAGCACCCACTCACATGAGGGACCCAAATTCACAGGGACAGAGAGTGGATGGTGGGCACTAGGGGCCAGGCTGGGGTGGGGTGGGGACAGAGGTCAGGGCTGCAGGGTGACAAGCTCGGGGGAGGGACGCGGTGACAGCCACACAGCAGTGCCAACATGCTCGGTGCCTCCTAGCTGCGTGCTCAGAAATGATCGGAACAGTGAATCTGCCCCGTGGGTGTTACCGCCATCGAAGTTAGTGCCCTTAGACCTTGAGCAGCCTCCAGAGTCCCCGCAAGGACGTGGCCAGCCAGGCTCTTGCCCCACAATGACCTCGAAGGGCTGCACTGGCTGTGGTGACCAGAGGACAGGTGTTTGCCGAGCACCAGACTGCACGTCCACGCAGGGGGCACCCACCGGGCTGCTGCTGCCGGGGTGCAAGCGTGGCTGTGCACGTGGGGAAACACTTTCACTGCCCCAAGGACGTGACACCCTTACCAACGTGCAGGACACAGAGTCACACGTCCGACCGCAGCTTCGCTGCCTGCAGAAGCACACCACGTGCCCGGCACCTGGGGAGGTCAGGACACCTTGGCCACGGCGTCCTGAGCGGTTCTCTACCTTTCCCGAGGTGACAGCAAGCACCTCTCAGTGACCAACCCCTCTGGGGAAACTCATCAGGGAATAACTGAGAAGCAAAGACAGGTCCCTTAGCTGAGAGTCCTCGGCTGCCCCCGAGCCATGCAGATGACGAAGGCCCCTCCGGCCCCCCCAGGGCAGCTGAAGTGGGGACTCACCTGTCCCAGATCATGCCTGGCCCACTGTGCCCAGGTCCTCCTCCCACCGCCTCGCAGGCTTGCCCAGGGGGACCGGAGCCCAGGCTGTGCAGACGCAGCAGGACCCCAGCGAGCGGCGGCCCAGGAGCTGCAGGCCAGACCAGCGCCCACGTCACACGGAACCACAGCCCGGAGGGGTTGCTGGTGTGAGTTCCTGTCTTCCCCCGCCCCCCGACCCTGATGCAGGTGGGGGACCTCAGGGACAGTCAGGGTGACCGGGGCAGCCCTCCCCCAGGTCTGCGGCCACCGGAGCCCTGCTGTTCCCTCCCAGCGGCTGCCTGACGGGCACCTTTGATCTGGGTCCAGCATCGCCCGTGGTGAAGGCTGGGCGCTCAGGAGCCCGGAGAAGGGGGATGCATTACATGCAGGGGAGAGTGCCAGGGCCCGGTCAATGGGGCCTTTTTGTCCCCGGGCTCCAGGAGGAATGTGTGTGCTGGCGCCCCGGCGAACGGCCCAGCTCGGCCCGGCCCCCAGGGGACGCACGGCCAACTGCCGGCCTGCTCCTGTGCCCACCGCTGCGGAGAATGTGAGGGCGCCCCGCAGGCGTGTCCAGGGCAGTGGGGGAGTGGACCCCTGGGGCCAGGACGCACAGCAGCCTGCACCTCACCCATGCCTCAGGACCCCGTGTCTCTCTCTGTCACACTGGAACGGGGCCACTCTCCCGTCTCCCAGGCCTCACGGACCGGGTCCCATCACTCGGGACCCAGTTCAGGGAGTCCACACCCATGGGCGCTGAGACACAGGGGAGGAGGTGCGGCCCCTGCACCGCCCAGCCCGGAGAGACGCCCACAGTGCGCCTGCCCGGGAAGCTGAAAGGAGCCCTCCCAGACCCGAGCGCCAAGAGGGCTGTGGGGCACTGTCCTCTCTCCCAGGAGAAGAGGAAGAGGAAGGCAGACCGCGTGCCCGGACCAGAGCCAGAATTAGCGCCCAGGGAGGAAGGAAGGGGGGCCTTCCAGAAAGGCACCAACCCGCCTCCAGGAAGCAGCTGTGGCCAGAACCCCGGCCAGCTGTGGCCGCTGTGGCTCCCGGAGACTGGCCTGCATGCCCGGAGAGGGGCGGGGCGGGTGGGAGGACCTTGGAGACCCCCATCTCAGGAAGAAGCCCCAGCACTGCACAGGGACCTGGGTTCCGATCAGGACCCCACGCCCACCTGCAGACTCAAGCCCCCAGAAACTGAGGGGGTGCTCACCCTCTGCAGGCCCAGGCTCTGTCCTCAACCCCTGGGCTCTGGCCCGACCCGGACCCCCCAGCCCTGACGGGGTAGCTAGTTCGGCCCTGGGAGCCTCACAGCCCAGACAGGAAGGAGACAGCTGTGTCGTGGGAGGTGGGGGAGCGGCCCAGTCATGTGCCCCCACCCCCAGTCAGAAGAAGGCGCAACTCCTGCAAGGCTGCTGAGCTGGGAGCCGGGAGCCGGGAGATCCCAAGGCTCGCCCCTACCCCGGGGACGGGACAGGGTGTCACAGCAGAGGTCTGCCTCCCAGAGCGAGGGGCTCTGAGGAGCACATCCGTCCCTGCACAGCTGGGGGTGAGTCCACCGAGGGGTTTCTGCGACCACTGACGGGGGCCCCTTAAACACGCACTTTTCATTACTTAGCCCATTTGGAACAAAATACATTATTTCCAGGCCACTGCCTTCTTTCTTTTTAATTAACATAACTCTTTTTAAATGCCTAGGGGTCACCATCACGGCCATCAGACAACTCTTCAGTGACACTGACAGCTAGCTCCTCACGGCAGCCACCTACCTGCCTTCACTGGCCTCCTCCCTCCCACCCAACAGGGGCAGCCTGAATGGGCATCCGGGACACCAGGTGGGGACACTGGGAGGGGACATTTCTCCCGGAGCCTGCAGCTGTCCCTAAAACAGGGCGTTCTCGGAACACAGTCCCCACGGGCCAAGCGCTGTCGCAGGGATTCTCGCGTTCTGCAAAGACAGGGACCGGGTGGAGAGCAAGACGTCACTGTCACTGCCCGGAGCCCGCTGGCGGCACCGGCCTGTGTGCGGAGAGAAGCCGACTCCGCCGGCAGCGGGGCAGCGGCGGTGTTTCAGGGCGGTGGTTGTTACGGCTGTGCTGGCGTGGAAACGCAGACTTTTCAGAGCTGCAGGCCGGGTGCGAGCCCCAGTCTCCCGTGGGCGTCCCTGGGGTGAGGGGCCACACCCCAACTCCCTTCGCACCAGGCCGACAGATGTGCCGGAACCTCGGCAGCTGGGACAGCAGCAGACCTGAGGGGCTGCCCAGACCGGCTCTGCACCACTCGAACAGTCAGCCGGGCTCCCGCTCACCCAGCCACCTGGCCAGAACCCTTATTCTGGGTCACAGGGACAGCTGCGGAGGACTCCAGTGGGTGGGCCTGGCTCCCCATCACCAGGACCCCGTCTCCCGCCCGGGGACTCACGGGGTCCTGTAGGAAAGGGGCGCCATAGCCCCTAGATGCCTCCCCACCCGGCTCCTGCTGCCTGAGCAGACCCAGCCACAAACTAGGGCCTCATGCTCCTGGAAAGCCTCGCTCCCCAGGGACTTTCTGCAGGTTCTCTGGCAGGAGTTGGGGGGGGGGGTAGGGAGGGGACAAAAGGCCCCCCGAAGCCCTGGCGGTGTGTGCCCCACTGAGGCTGGAGGGTGGCAGAGGGCCGGTCCCTCGCCTGTAACACAGGCCTTCACCAGCATGGGGCCAGAAATCCGCGCCCCCCTCCCCCCCCCACCGGTCTTGGCCCCTCCCCTCACCTGTCCAGCTTCTTGCCCCCTCCCCAGGCCTTCTGTGCCCCCACCCTGTATTCCAGGAACAGACTCTGACCCTGTGACCTCTAGCTCCCAGGGTCGAATTTGCAAGTGGCTCCATTTGAAACCCCGAGGTGCCAAAGCTACTTAGGGAGAGTCCAGGCATTCCCATCCCCGGAGCAAGAGATGCCCTGAGGCTGGGCTTTCCTCTCCCACGGCTGGCAGTTTGCAAAGGAGGGATTCCTGTGCGGCTTCTGCCCCTCTGTGCCGCCTCAGCGGGGACTTGCTTCAGGCACAGGATCCGCTGCAGCCCGCAGGGTCGGCCCCAGCACCCACCGTCCCCACCATCCAGGTCCCGGCCAGAACCCTGGGGACAGCACCCCGGGCTTCATCCACTCCGCCCGCTACTTCTGGTCCTTTGCCTCTGCTTGCACATCTGTAAAATGGGTCTTAACCCGAACTACCCCCCAGGGTGGTTGTTATTTGGGTGAAATGAACGCGCAGGCAGAGGCTGGGCCATACCCACCCCCCACAAGCAGGGGTCGTTCCAGGCTCCGGGTTTGTGTCTGTCACAGAGCAAGGTTACGTGACTCGTCTTTGAGGTCAGGGGTCTGGCCACCTGCCTGGGCCCGCCAGCTCAGCGCAAAGGGGGTCGGCTCCGCCCAGCCCAGCAGGCCCCTCACAGAAATGCCTTTCTCAATGCTTGTTGATTGATTTGCAAATCCGACCTCCCAGGGCCCAAAGAGGAAAGGGAAACCGCAAGGAGCAGCAGAGCTGGCTCCAAAGGCAGAAGCCACGGCCCCTGGAGGAGATTCACAGACCAGAGCTGCCTCTGGGGAAGTGCACCGCAGTGTCCAAGAAGTCGGTTCTGGAGGGCATGCCATGCTAGTGCGTTCTCTCTGTCACTCACGTTTCACTTCATTTTAAGTTCTGGGAGAGGACTTGCCTTCATGTTTCAAGGAGTGAAAAACACGGGCGGAACTCTGCCAGAAGGTCAAAGCCAGTGCGGGGTTGGGCACCCTGGGTCAGGGGGCTCCTCGGGCGGGAGCCACACCCTCCGAGGTGTTTTTGGTGCCCCTCCCCCCGCGTTATTACGTTCACCCAAGTAAGAGCGTGGGGGTCGCCCGCTTGCCCTGACTCAGGAGCGGAGGGGGCTCTCCGTCCTCCCCGCCACACCCACAGACTTTCAAGTCACTTCCAGCAAAGGGGCCGGCGCAGGCGTCTGCGCGGGTGCGCGGGACCCCGCGTCCCCTCCGCCCGCTTGTCAGCCGCGCCGGTAGGCACATGCCACAGGTGGCCCAGCCTCCCCCTCCCGCTCCCGCGGCCCCAGAAGAAGGCGGGCGGCAGCCGGGACCCTGCCTCACGCCCACCGCAGGGAAGGGGGAGGGCAGACACTCTGCGGGGGCTGCTGGCACCGGGCGGAAGAGAGTGCCCAGCTCTCCCGGGGCGGCCCCAGCTCCGCTCGCGCCCTGCAGTCTCGGGAGCGTCCCGGAGAGTGAAGTCCACCCCGGCGCTCGCGACAGTGCGGCTCCGGCCTGCGCCCGAGACCGGGACCGCGACTCCGGATCTCCGCCCCTGGCCATTTCAGCCGGCGCCCCGGAGCCCAGCCCCAGCCGAGTAAAGTTCCTGCACGCCGGGATCCCCCTTCCCGCGCACCCGGACTCTGTCCCCGCACCCCCGTCCCCGAACCCCGGCCGAGCCCGGTTCCCGGGCGCCGCGATCGCCCTCCCGATCGCGCTCTCCGCGCCAGAGGCGCAGACGCCGGTGCGGGACCCGAAACAAAGGCGGCGGCGGCGGCGCGGGGGCCCCCCCCCCGTACCTGAGCGAGCGGCAGCACGGTCCCGCGGGGCGATGGCGCAGCAGGCTGGGCGCCGAGCAGCGCGCGGGCGGGCCGTCCTCCTGGCTCGCGGCCGCCGCAGGGCCCCCTCGAGGCGGCGAACGGCAATCGCGCCGCCCGCGCCGGGCCGGCCGGTCACCTGGCCTCGCCGCCCTAACAATGCGGCCGTTTCGGGCGGGCCGAGGCCCCGTGGGCCCCTGGGGCCTCCCGGCGGTGGCCAGGTGGACGGGGGACTATCAGACCCATGGAGCAGCCGGGCTCCAGGTGTTCACCGGGCTGCGTCCGCGTGGGCGGGCCAGTCCTGGTTCCTACACAACTCCCTCCCTTCCTTCCCTCCCTCCTTCCCTCCCTCCCTTCCGCCCTCCCTCCTGGCCTGCCTGCCTTCCTCCTTTCTTTCCAGTACTGCTTGCGCTCTCAGGGAGTGAACCCCCCTGCCCGCCTGCAGTTTCCAGTCTCCTCAGGGCCTTCCACATGCCAAGTGACACACAGAAGGACGGGGAGAACCTGAGATGCTGGTGCCCCCCGCCGGTGTCCGGCCGGTGGAGGGAGGGAGGCAGGGCAGGACTTTGGTCGCAGGACTCCATGAAGTGAACTGGGAGCAGACTGGAACGGAGCTCCCTGGTGGAGGGGCGGAGGGTGCAGCATCTCTGAGATCCAGAGGCCCCCACTCACCTCAGCCTCGGTTTCCCCACTCCCGAAACCTGGGTGGAGGGCGACGCACTCTCGAAGACCCCCTGCAGAAGATGATGTGCTCTTCCTCCTACCCAAGAAGCAGCTTTGCGGACACCTGTGGGTGCCCGGAGTCCCAAGGACACCCTGGGGTCACGAGGAAGGGGTCTGCAGGAAAGCACGGCGCCCTCCCCCCACAGACCGGAGCCCAGACTGTGGCTGCCGCCTGGACAGGGCACCCTCGGAGCCCCCCCTGCAGGAGGCTGGGGGCCTGGAGTGTTCGGCCATGAATGACCCCAGTGCAGGGGAGCAGCACCCAACCCACCCCTGCCCTCGGGGGCCGGCCCCGTGGGTGCTGCCTGTGCAGGGAGAGGGGCCGTCAGGAGCAACGAAGGACCGAAGCCAGCCAGCCACCGCTGCAGGACGTGTGTCCACACGGGCCCCAGCTCCTCCCAGAGAAGGGAGGCCCAGGCCCTCTCGGCTTCCACTCGGCCCTGCAAGGCCCCTTTGGGGAGATGGGAGGCGTCCTGCCAGCGCGGGGGCAGCCTCATCGCCAGCCCCTCCCTTGCCTGGGCTGGTCACTCATTCCCTGAGGCAAAGGCTTCCGGAGCCGCGGGCCGCAGGCCTGGGCCACAGGCCTGGGCCACAGACAGACAGCTCGCCCGAGAGGCCACCGAGGAGGCAGGAAGCCCCAGGGAGGGAGCCTCAAGGATCCGCAGCCAGCTGACCTCTCCGTGGGGGTGAGGCTGGCACTTCTTCCGTCCCCTCCTTATTGGCAGGGAAACACTCCAAACCCCAGGTAACTTGCCCAAGGCCCCCACCTGGGCAGCAGCCAGACACAAGGACCTAGGACCGTCCGGCCAGCAAACTCGCAGGCCTTCTGTGGTGCCCCCTGCGCCACCCACAGGCCCCACATGACGGAGCCGACTTGTCTGTGTGGGGCAACACCTCTCGCCCTAGGGTGGGGACCTGCGGACTCCGAGCCCACGGCGCTGGCTCGTCTGGCGTGGCGGAGCCCGTCACAGAGGCTGGGTCCTCTCAGGCTGAACGACCAAGTGCACTTGAGCTTTGCCAGGTGTCACACTGACGAGTCTGCCCAGGACCTAGCTCGAAAGCTGTGCAGCCTCCCCTAAGATCTCCACCCTCCATTCGCTCACCCCCTGCCAGCGGGTCCCACCGCCCTGCCGTCCCCTGCCGGGTGGCTGGGCCCCACCAAACCCTCGTCTCTGGGACCTCGGCATCTTGGACACCCAAGCTCACAGTGCTGCCCCCACACCCCGAGTTTGCCCAGGAGGGAGAAGGCACACTGGATGCCAGCCCGAGCAGTGGCCCCCCACAACCCCCCAAGCACAGATGCCCCCCCAGAGCCGGAGCTTTGGGGGCCAGGCCTCCCACCTCACAGGCCGCAACTGTGTGTTTCCAAGAATTCAAACAGAAACAGGGCACACGGCAATTATCTGGAGGAGGGAGAGCACATTTTTTCCATTCTTACCATCCAAAAATACCTCAAATCTGAAAACAAAGTCTCACACCAACTTAGCTGAGGGAAAGCAGCCGTCCCAGGGCTGTGGCGGGGGGGTGGGCAGGACGACCCCCCTCATCACCATCACTCTTGCCTCCCCTCCCCTGCCCTCAGCCCCTCTTGGCTCCCCAGGAGTTCTGAAAGAACTTTCTGGAAGCTTGTCCCTGTCATAAAGATGGCCTTGGCAATGGCCGAGGCCTGATGATTTTGTGTCCCGAGGTCACAGGAAGTGTGTGAGCAATGACATGAATATCTTGCTTTTTGTTTCCTGCACCAAAAATTATTTTCCAAAGAGCCGCTTAAACAGGCAGAAAGAAACAGGACCGGGGGCGAGTTTCTGGGTCCGTGATGCTGAGGAGCGTGGACCCCTGTCCGTGTGGTCCCTTGGGATGCGTGACCCTCGATGGTACCCAGGGACATGCCAGCCTCCCCTCCCGCCCCCAACGCACGAGTCCTCACCTGTCCGCATCCCAGAACCGTCTGTCCGTCTGGGGCGCCTTGGTCCTCTCTCTCCCCGAAAGGCCCTGGCCCCCTGGCCTCTGCAGAATGGACTCTGGGAGCCCACAGCCTGGACGCAGGTGAGTCTGCACTGCTGGCCGGGTCCTGGGACGAGGGTCCCTCGGGAGGGGATGGGTCACACCGAGGGGCCGTGCCGTCCTGGGCCCATGCAGGTCGGTGCTGCTTGGGAGCCTGCAGGAGCCGGGGCCCTCAGACGAGGCCCCCCTCTGCAGTGGTGGCCGTCACCGAGGAAGGTTGTTGTCAGCGTCGCTGAGAAGAGCATCATGGGGCCGCCCGGGACGCGAGGTGGAGAGAGGAGTGCATGAACCTGTCCCTGTCTGCCCCAGAGAGCGTGAGCGCTCCTCGGCAGCCGAGAGTCCGGCTCGCAGCCGGGAGTGCGCAGAACGTGGGGTTTATTCTTGTACTGCTGCTTATTAATTATTGTGTCATTTTCTGTAACGTAGACCCTGTGTGGCAACATCTGACTTTCATCCTGAGGAAACAAAAGGAAAAATACAATCATCAGACCCATACATTTTACAAAATGAATCAGTCGATAAGCAGTGTTTTATAATAATAACAGTAATTGAATCATGAGCAAACGTATTTCCTTCTGATTCCTTCATCCTGTGTGTGTGTCTAATTGGCAGAATCAACTGGGTTAGTGATGTTGGTCAGAATCCGGTCCCTGAGGCGGTGGCTGCTCTCCTTTCGTGGGGCTCCGGACCCCAGAACACCATGGGGTGCGTGGTGCCCACACAGGGCACGACTCCCGCACGGCACCAGCGCCGGGCCCCGGAGACTGGGGCCACTCCACACAGCCTGCGGGGAGGGAGCTCACAATTAGCCCTCGGGCTGCAGACCTGTGTCCTCGGGACCAGGGGGCTCTGCCGCAGGGCTGGGACAGCTAAGAGCTTCAGTCCCCCACCAAGGCCACGAACAAGGGCCTGGCTGAGTGGGGGTCTCAGCCTTGCACACCGTCCTCGCCGACATGCAGTGTCCCTCCCAAGGGCCCACTGGACAGCCGTGCTTCCCCACTGAAGAACAGAAGGATGAAGCCATTCAGGACAGGGGACCCTGTGCCACGCACCCATGGACACGTCCCGTGCCCACAGCCCCCACCCCCGCAGGGCTCGGACAGAACCTCGAGCTGGGCCTGGAGGGCACCTGCCCTGGGAAGGTGGGCTCCTGCCCTCACTAAGCCCCTCCGGTTGGCAGGCTGGGGTGGGGTGTTCTCAAACCCGCTGCACCCCAGACCCCACCTTCGGAAGGGAGTCAGGGTGTGGAGCCAGCCTGCTGACACCGAGGACTCAGCTGGAACGGGGACGACTCCGGCTTCACAGAGTCCCGACCAGCAGAGCCATGTGCATCCACGCACACAGGCGCCACTGGAGCTCTGGGCTTGAGTGGTCACATCGGGGGCAGCAGGGGGGCTCACCAGCCAGGAGCCCCTTCCAACACCACTTCCCCACACATCCTGGCACCTCAGGTGCCTCCCTACATCTGCAGCCACATCCGGCTTATGGCTCTGACCAGCGGCTGTAAGGGATGGAGCTGTGTCCCCCGACACCCTCATGCTGGGGTCCCAACCCCAGGACTGCAGAACGCGGTGGTGTCGGAGACAGGCCTGCACAGAGGGGATGAGCATAGGACGAGGCCAGTGGAGTGTCCAGTCTGCCCGGTGCCCGTCAGGAGGAGGAGACCGGGACTCCGACACACAGCTGGCAGCCATGTGAGGACACTGGGAGCAGACGGCCATCTGAGCACCCGGGGAGAGGCCTTGGGAGGAACCAGCCCTGCAGCACGCTGGCCTAGGACATCCAGCCTCCAGGACCGGGAGGGGGAAGGGCGGGTTAAGGGCTGATGGACCAAGACCGTGGACTTGACCCACACCCCGGAGCCCTGGCTTCCCTCCTTCGTGGGCAGGCGGTGCGAGCTCTTTCCTCCCCACGTCCTGTGTCCGGCGGGCAGACGCCGCTGCGTGTGGGCATGTGCAGGTGAGCGTGGTCGGGCTGGCCGCACTGCCAGCCCAAGACTTCAGAGCACTTGCAGGCCACCGAGAAACCAGCAGCGGAGCGGGCGGCCGGGGGCCCGGGGGTCTGCTTTGCTCTGTGCACGGTCACGACCACAGAGGAGCTGCTTGGGCGCCACCCAGCAGCTCCCCTCGAGGAGCCCCGGGCACCGAGCGAGCAGTGATGGGGCCAGGACTCGACCCCTGGCCCGGCTGGGCCTCTCCTCGCCCTGGACTCTCCTGGGACTCCCTGGTCCCCGGGTCCCCGGGTCCCCGGGTCCCGTCTGCCCGCCCCATCCCAGCAGGCCGCGTCTGCTCCTGGACTACACAATGCTGGTGGCTCAGACTGCAATATGCTGTCTTGCTGATGGCATCAGCAAGCTAAGGCCCCAACACACCTTCGCCCCCGCAGAGCTCCCTGCGGTTGGGAGTGACGCTCGCCCGCACGACAGCCTTCCCACACCCACGGTCGGTGCCCTCTGCACCGCGACCCTGTCTCTGAGACTCGGCCCACAGCTGCAGTGCCCTGGGCGTGTTCTGCTGACGGGCGGGTCCTGGCGGGAGGAGGGGCAAGCCCACAGCCACCCACACGGCACTGTCCCCCAGGGCTGGCCCAGCCCCCGCTGACGTCACTGGCAGCTCTGCGATGATGAACTTTAACCTCCCTGGGTTCTAAGCTGTGTAGGTTCTCTTCACAAGCACCTGCACCAAACACACTGGGTGCCTCGGGGCGGCCTGAGCACTCGCCTCGGCGGGGGTCTCACCCTCAGCAGCCGCTGGAAGGAGACGGAGAGCAGCCCGGGGAGGGGCTGGGGCGTGCGGGTGCCGCCCTCGCTCAGCAGCCGGCTGGCTCCCTATCGCCGAGGCCAGCGGCTGCAACGGAGTCAGGCACCTGGATGTGAGACGAGAGACACCTGGGAACTGGTGTCACTCTCTCTTTCTCTCTCTCTGTCCATAGTCATGTGCTCACATGACACACAGACACCAGGTCCGGGAATGACCTGCAAAGTCGTACCAGGTCCCAGAGAGTCAGTCAATGCTAGACTCCCTCTGAGCACGCCTTCCTTTGAAAACAAAACATACGGTTGATTTTTAGAAACGCATGTGCAACCTCTCAGGAATGTGACGCCCTGGGGTCGGTCGGTCCCTCGGGGGGCAGTGCCTGCAGCCGCTCACAGACTGTCTGGAACACCTGTGGCCTCAGGCTCTGTGCTGCTCGGTGTCAGTTCTGATTCTGGTTTGCGAGCGTACCCGTGCCGGGCAAGTGCGCTGACCCACGAGAAGGACCAAGGCCAGGGGCTCTCCCGCCGGCTCACGGGTCTCTCTGCAGAGCCAGGACCCCGCACCCCCAACCAGCTGTGCAGTGTTTTCTTGCCGCCTGAGGGCCCCGGGTCTCACCTGAGAGCTCTCTGGGCCTGGAGCCGGCAGCCAGCCTGGATTTGAAACCCTAGCGTGGCCAGTGGCCCACTGTGTGGCTCTGGCAAGTGAATTAACCTCTCTGTGCCTCCGTTTCTTTCTGTAAAAAGTGGAGATGGCAAGAGAGCCAACTCTACGGGGCTGTCATGAGCGCAGAGCGGGTCGCCCATGTGTGCTGCATGCTGTGTGCTGGGTTCACGGCTGTGTGCAGCGCTCGGGGCCACCCTGGGCCCAGAATTCGACCCACGCGCAGGCCCTGCACCTCCACTGAAGGGAGCTGCCGGCTTCTCTCTGGCCTCACCGAGCCCCTCCTCCCAGATGCCAGAGGAGCCTCTGGCCAGAGACTCGGATTCCAGACCTGCCGCTCGGCACCGCTGCGGGGGAGGGGCGGCTGAGCGGGCAGATTCCTGAGCCCAGCGCTGGGATTCCGGGGCTGGGTCCAGGAATGCACGCCATTGAAGAGGCCTGCCTGGTTTTGTCGTCGCTGCTCGGGAAGAGCGTATGCGGGTGGGGGGGCCAGGCTCTGCCACCGGAGTGTCCCGGGAGCCCCTCTTTCTCTCTCACTGCGGGGAGGCCTGTCGAAGGTGGAGGAGTTAGGGTTGGATGGCCGAGGCCCAGCAGTGCCTGGTGCCTGGGCCCGGCTACCCGCCACCCCCACCCCCTCAGGGCTGCTGCCTGATTCACGGCAGCAGGAGGGGGGCTTCCAAACTGCAGACTCTGAGAGCCGCCTGGGCATGGGAGGAGAGACAGCATGTCGGGCTCAGAAAGGCAGAGGCGTGTCCCCATGTGTGTCCCTCGCGCAGCCCCCAGGAATCCGTGTCCATGGCCCAGGCTCCCAAGCTCAGCTGAGTCTGCCCTTCCTCGGCCCCCCAGGGCGTCAGCCTGCCAGCTTGCCCGCGGAGCCTGCCAAACAGCACCCCAAGGAACCCTAGCTGCCAATTACTGTGACAAATGGTACTTCTCAAACTTGTGGTGGCCACACATGAGGGGCTGTGTGCCCCGAAGGCCTTGACTGCGTGGATGGGGGCGCTCTGTTGGCCGGGAGACCGAACAGCGAGGACGAGCTGGAAGGGTCGCCCCAGAAAGGAATGTTGGCGACTTGGACTGTTTACTTAGAGGCCGGCATCTAGGTTGGTTGGTGGGACTTTCCAGGCTCTTGGGAAGAATTCAGGCATCCCAGCTATGCGGCGAGAGCTGACCGGGGCGAGGATGCTGCTTTACGTCCAGTTTTCAGAGACGTGACCTCTGCTTCACTCACACAGAGTGTCCACACGTGACCCAGGTTCTGGCGGAGGGGCGCAAAGCCCACAGCTGCCCTTGTCTGACCTCGCAGTGAGGCCTGCTGGGAGCTCAGGGTTGACCTGCCTGCCATCCTGGGTTCTCCCCGGGGACCATGGCCGTTACCCCCCAAGTGTGGGCCGACAGTCTGAGAGCTCCAGCCGACAAATCACACGCTGAGGCAGGAGCCTGCCCTCCTCAGTGTTCTGTCCAGTGACATGGGAGCAGGGGAGCAGGTAGACCAGATGACTGAGAGAGAGAGAGAGAGAGAGAGAGAGAGAGAGAGAGAGAGTGTGTGTGTGTGTGTGTGTGTGACCCTATCTGTGGGGTGGACTGCTGGGTTCAGGGGGCACTGGCAGGGCGGGGCTTGTCAAAGAAGGGGGTGCTGGGGCCGGCTGTGGGGGAGCGACCCAGGGCCGCAGCAGCTTTGTGTCTGAAGGACTTCCTTGTCCTCGCTGGGGATGGGCCGGCCAGGCCTGCGGGGGTGGCGGCCGTGGGTCAGCTGCCTCTTGGTTAAGTTGGAGACAGACGTGTCAGGCCTCTTTTTCCAGGTCCTTATTGCCAGAGACACAGGGTCCTCTGTGGCCACGTGCTTACTAATATTTTGCAACTATAGATGGTATTTTATCATCAGCCTTCTGAACACGGACTGCCATGCATCAGCCCTTCTGATCCTTAAAACCCCCCATGAATAGCCTTTCGTCGCAACCCTCAGGGCGAAGCCGGAGACTCTAGCGGGGGCGCCAAGGGCCGCAATGTGGGCTGGGCCTGAGGAACGAACCAGGAGCCAGACCTCCCTCCCCTCCACGACCTTGGAGGCTCTGCCAAGGTCAAGCAGTAACCAGTATCCCCCCTGGGCTCACGGCGGACACTTCCCACCTGAGAGTGAGAAAGGGATGGCCCCTCCCCTCCAGCTTCCCAGGCCTGGTGTGAACTTGGCTCTCAGGACGAGGCCGCAGGCAGCTCCGTCACTGCTGGGTTGCAGGGAGAGCTCCGGGACCCCACGGAGGGAATGCAGGCACACCGAGAGGAAATGCCAGGACAGAGGGGGCTCCACAGCCCGTGGCTTGGGGTGTGCTCAGCCCCCTGGGGGCCGAGGCCCCAACCACCCCGCTCACGGCTTCAGGAAGGAGGTCAGGGGTCCTGCTCCTCCTGGTGTCCAACACTGCCCATACTCGGGAAAGGGTCATGTTTCCATGGTGCATGTCACGGGGGAGCGACAGAGAGGGACCCCCACTCATTTCACACTGACCAGCAGCTCTCCGTCAGTCCAGGGCCCCGGTCTTGTCCCCACTGCCAGGGCTCTTCAAGGAGGCCACACTGTAGTTGGCGGCTCAGCGGGGAAGCAGGTTCTGCCCACCCTGCGGATGGTTGTGGGTCGACAGGAACTTCGCCTGGGACTCCGTTTCCTTCCCCAGCCGCCCCCTTCAACCAGGCCAGTTTCTTCCGTCCTGTGGGCTCACCACGCCACCCCAAGTCCTTGTGTTCTGACCACGTGTGTGTCCATCTGGTGGGGACTGCAGCCAGCGTCCCAACCTGGAAAGAGGAAGCTAGGGGGCCCACATGGTCATGGCCCCTCAGGACGGCTGCAAACCTGCCTTATCCCACACCCTCCAGCTCCCAATGTGCCCACCGAGGGTGGTGCCACCTCCCAGAAGATTTCCTGGGGAGAGCCCTCTTCTGGACAGGCCAAAGCCTTGGGACTCACCAGCCAGGCTGTCCGAGCAGGAGCCCTAGCTGTGTGAGCTTTGCCCTCGGAAAAGCACCTTCTCCAGGTGTGAGCTTCTTAGCTGCGGGCGTGTCCAAGAAGTGAAGCGAGCCATCCCAGGGCGCCTGCTCTCACAGGGACAGAAATGGCCCGGAGCTGTAGGAAGGGGCCGGTGAACAGCCTGGCCTTCAGACCCCACAGGCCGCCAGAGAGAAGCTGGGGCCCACCTCCACGCGGACCCTTGAGCTCTGCCTGCTGCCTGAAGTGGCCGCAGGTGGTGAGACTGGCTCACTGGGCGACATGTCACGTGCACGGGGGAAGGGCGGGAGGCACGGTGGCTGTGGGAGGCCACAGACTGTGCTGCCACTCTGTCCCTGATGCCTGAGCCAGAGCCCACAGGTCACAGGAGCCGACCGGCGAATTTCTAGGCATCTTGAACAACTGTTACAAACTCCCAGTCAGAGCAATCGCGTTGGGAGCAGAGGCAGCAAGCTCTCACAACCTGCCCCCTCCCCCAAACCGCCCTGCCTGCCTTGCCACTGCCACTGCTCCTGCTCCTGGGGAATCCCTGGCGTTAAGGCATTTGGGGAAATCCTGGGTGGGGTGGGGAGCCTCTGCAGCCCCATTCATCCACCCCACCCTGCTGGGGGTCCACCTCCGAGGGGGGTGGGGTGGGGCTGATGCACAGAAATCTGCAGGAGCTGCCCATCGGGGCTGTAATTTTTTCCCGAGGGCCTGCGGTCGGAGGGCCTGTGGACGGGTCGCAGACACGGGGCAGCCACCTTTGGGAAACTCGCCCTGCCCAGCGGAATGGGGGGTGCGGGGAATGAGAGGCCATCTGTGCAGCGTGCCCCCAGGGCCGGTGACCCTCTGTGGGGGCTCTGCTGGAAGGACACTCCCTCTGTGCTCGGCGAGGCAGACACCTCCCCCGCAGGAGGGCTCGGCCACCAGCCTGCTTCCAAGCTGTGGGGCCAGGCAGCCTGGCGCAGGGGCTGAGTCTCCTGCTCGCTCTGTCCCCGATGCCTGGCACCAGGCCAGGGGCTCCCAGAGTTGCTGGCCAAGGAGGACCCGTCGCCTGGCCACCTCGGAGACCATGGACGCTGGGAACGCCATGCACACCCCATGGCTGGCGCAGGGGGCAGGGTGTCCTCTCGGCACTGGTACCATCTCGGCTGGGACAGAAACTCAGGTCACAGGAATGACAACGAGCCTCTCCGAGGACGAGGTCCTGCCAGGTTGCTGACCCCTGGAAATGGACCCGCTTGGGTGAAGCCTCCTGGGTGAGGACATGGGACCCTCCTCCATGACCGCGGCCTCACCCTGCTGCTCCCACACTCTGCTTCCGCGTGGCGCCCACGGCTTCCCCTCCGGGAGCGTCCACTCTCCCTTCCCAGCCAGCCCTGCTCCCATCACCCCTCCACCCCACCGCTGGCTGATGTGGGAGCCCCAGGGCTGGTGGCTTCAGGGCCACGTCCCCAAGAGCGTCTGTGCTTAATGAGTCCAGCTCAGCTGCCACTGAAGCCCCTCCCTCCCTCCCTTCCTCCCTCTCTCTCTTTAAAACTCTCAGTCTGAGCACTGCGTGGGCGCCAGCGGGAGCTGCGGGGGGCACGTCAGCTCCGTTCAGTGCTGGGAGGCCCCTGTCCTGTATCCCTGCATCCACACCCCCGGTCCATCCTCCCAGAGGTGACAGCCCTTCACTGTGCCAGATGAGTCATTCCAGAACGGACCGAGCGTGTGCAGGCATAAGAGTGCATGCTGTGTGTCTAGTGTGCATGGGCCTGCACACACTCACACACATTCAGAGACAGATCCACAGGGCGGCAGGGGCCACACTGATGTGGGGTGCCCGGCTGAGGGGCCCAAGCACTGTCCCCGATGCTCTTCCCGGCTGGCCTCCCGGCTGCAGCATTTTCCCGGTCCCTGGCAACCTGGCCTGGACCGTGTCCCTCCGCCCCCTTGTCAGCTGGCTGTCCCTGGGAGGGGCAGCAGGGGCTCCCGCCCAGCGTCTGATGGCCTCAGGCACTGGCTCGATTGTGGAGGAGATTTGGGCAGATGTAGAAAAACTCTGTAAAAATGAACTCTTTCATGTTCAAGAGTCTCAAAAGGAGCCAGAGCCAAGTCCAGAGATGGGAAAGGCATCGGGCTGCCCACATGGCATCCAGCAGGTGGGAGGAGCCTGCCAGGCCCCACCCACACAGCTGGCTCACCCGGCCTCCTCACCGGCCCGGGGCCCTGTCCCCAGTTCCCACCGGAGCATCTGCCGTGCCTCAGGAAGGAAACTGGTGACAGGCAGAGTTCGGACACCTGGGTCCAGGGCTGGAAGGTGAATGGCCAGCGTCCATTTAATGTTTGTCCTCTCCGTGTCCACTGCCGCCTCTGGCCACTTCTCCTCCCGTCCCTACCCTGAGAGACTCCCCACGAGTATAGAATGTGAAGGGACCGTGCACCTGGGCTGCCTGTCCCCACCTAGAACCCTTAGTAGGATGTTTGCCGTATGTGTCTTCTCTGTTTTGTTTCTTGAATCTAAGACATTAATCTGTAATTTTGATTCAACAGAGTACAGAACATCAACATTTTATAGGAACAAAATAAAGTCATTGGACTCATTTTGGAATCATATTCACGCCAAAACATTCTTAACTGAATATTTTTCTGTTTTCTTTCTTTCATTCTTTTTTTTCTGGACCCCCCAAAACTACAGCACAGAGTCCGGGACCCCACAGACCAGTGTGCTCCCACCCACCTCCCCCGCAGGTGAGAGGTTCTCTTACGTCGCCCAGGCGACACTGTCACGGGTGAGAAAGACCAGCGGTTCCCTGTGCCGTCTGCCCTCCTGCCGTACGTGGGTGTCCCCAGAGCCTTCCGGACGCCTGTCAGAGTCAGTTTCCCCACCGGAGCAGAATCGAATCGGCCTTCACATGTTGCGCTGGCTGTCTCGTGCCTCTGGGGGCTTCAGGTTGGGCGTACACCCCATGCTTTTGTGACACTGTTTCTTTAGACACCAGGTCCATTGCAGCTGACATTTTGCTCACCCCAGAAAAAGGCCCAAGGGCAGCCCACTGCACCCCCAAGCCCCCAGCTGTTCCTGCTCCCCCTTCCCTCTGTCACCCCGGAGTCCCCCTCCTCCACTCCCTGCCCACCTTCTTGCACAGCACCTGCGCTATTTCTCTCAAACACAGCCCCCAGGGGTTCACCCTGAAACCTGGGGGTCTCCATATGATGGCTGCAGGGAGGTGGGGGCCCCAGGGCTGGCACCCCTAGCTCTCCCACTTTCTGGACCTGCCCTGACCAACTCCTGGTTGCTTGGAGACCCACCCCCACGGAGCTCTCTCCCAGTGACACCTGCAATGGCCCAGTGTCCTCTCACTGGGACCCTTGCCTTTCCCTCCTGAAACTCCCTCCGCCGTCGCCCCCCACGAGCTTCCCCGTCCCTATGAGCGCGTGTTGCGTGGGGCGTGGGCCCCTGAGGGGCTGGGTCAGGTGCTCCCACCGGCAGGGTGTAGCCCCCGGGGCTGCCACACAAGAGGGTCGTTCAGACTCAGGTGTGGGGCCACGGGGCCCTTCCCCACCCTCTGGGTCAGCTTTCGATGCTTGCCCAGCGGGTGGGCGTGAGGGGGCAGCTGCAGCTGGCCGCACAGCCAGCAGAGAGAGGCAGACGGGGCGAACACACGCTGCGTGAGGCTCCAGACTCAGAAAGAGCGAGCTGGAGCAGGGACGGGTGTGCGGGCTGGGCGGAGCCACGCTGGGGAGGGGAGGGGCCTGTTCCTCGGCTTCTTCGAAGGGAAAAGAGGGGTTCGTGGTGCTCACCTCGCAGGACCGGACAGCGGGCGGGGGGGAGCCAGAGAAGCCCTCTGCTGAACCCCTCTCTCCTCCCGGCCTGTGTGCTCGTGTCCTGTTCCTCCAGAGCCCTGCGCCCTGCGGGGCCCGGGGTCCCCTCCGCAGCCGAGACTGTCAGCCTGCTTGCTGGGGCGGGCCGGGCCCTGCGCCCAGCGCTCCCTCAGCTGAATGCAAAGTTCCTTCGCCCTGGAGAGGAACCATGGGGTGGGGGTGGGGGGTGGCCACAGCCAGAGACACCACGGCCAAGCCTGTCACGGGCTCCTGCCAGCAGCCACTGGGGGCCTGGGGCCAGGGAGAGACGCTGTCCTCAGGAGTGGGTGCGGAGTTCCACCACCTGCTTTTTGGATCATTGGAGATGGCCGCGGGGTGTTTTCAATCAGCCGGTGTGTTGTTTGTCCGCCCCTATCTTGGAAGTCGGGACATTTTCAGCCTGCCTTCCTTCAGACCACGTGTCTGCCCCTCACGCTCCTCTCCCTCGGCACTTCCGTAGGGCAGCGGTTGTCTGCTCTGCCGCCCTGCGACCCTTGGGCCGTTCCCTGCACTTCCCCCTTCGTGCTCTGGCTCCTCGGCCGGGATTTCCAGCCCGTGTCTGCGCGATCGTGGCTCACCACCCATAGCGCCTCCTCCAGCTCCCCCTTCTCCTAGCTTTGGTTCCAGAATTCCTGTGTGGTTTCTTCCCATAGCTTCTGTCTCTTTCTGGCACTGCAACTTTGTTCCTGCCTCGTTTTTCTGGTTTCCGTTCGTTCTTTGCCGATGCTTCTTTTCACCTCCTGCAGCTCGTTTGCGAGCAGACGTTTTGAAGGGTCTGCCTGGCGGCCGCTGGCATTCTCCCTGCGGGGCGGTTCACGCACTGGATCTTGTTCCCCTGCGTGGGCTGCGTGGGAGGGCCACGTCTCCTCTCCTCCCAGGCCCTGCAGCTTCACCGTGGCTCGGAGCCCCAGGTGTTGGAGACCACAGCCGCCTCCCCGCTCCGTCTTTGCAGATTGGTGGTGGGCTGGGGGGCCTCCCTAACCCGGGGTGGGGGGAGTGTCCCAAGCTTCGGGCCCACCTGGGGCGGAGGCTGCAGTCTTCTCAGGCCTCCCCTTGGGCTCGGGTGTGCTCCCGCTCCTGATTCCTCCTGTGTAAACCGCCGCTTTGAAATGTCTTCGTCTCCCAGAGTCTTGTGCCAGCTTCTTCTCGGGGTGTTAGATGTCTACTGAATCACTCTACTGGCGACCTCTCCCTTGGGTACCTGGGGGTCTGCAGTCCCCCAGAAACGTACATGAGCAGATCTACCGCTTCCAGGGTTTCCCCAGAGGGAGTCCCAGCTACGCCACCTTCTCCCTCCTGCACCCCAAGGCGAGTGACAGAGACGTGCTCCAGGCGGCCCCCACACCTGCTAGAACATGGCACGTACGGCCGCTCTGCTGCCTCTGGGTTCAGGGATTTGGGGAGCGGGGCTCCGCTTTCTCCTGGGTGCTCTGTGCCAGGGAGGGGGAGGGGCAGGGACAAGGGCAACAGAAGACGCGGCACAATTTCCCACTGTGTTCGGACGCGGCCTTTTCTGCTTTGGCTGTTTCCCAGAACCTCCATGCAGCCATCCGCCAGCGGGTCCGTGGTTTTCTCCAATGTTTCTACGAAGGTCTCAGGCCTAAGTTTCCCCGGTTGCTGCCTGCTTACGTCACTCCGCGCTGATGCTTCTCGGAGTTCTGTTTCTGTCTCTCGCCCAAGAGAGCCCCGATGAATGCCTTCCTTGTGAAGCCGAGCGAGTTCAAAGGCAGAGGGGTCAGAGCATCCACCATCCACATTGAAAGTGCGTGACCTGCACCCTGGCCGGGGCGCCCGCACCCCACTCTGCGAGCCCTCCAGGGAGGAGCTGCTGAAACTGGGCGGCACACACAGCACGGGGCAGGGGCCCGGCTGAAGGCCAGCTTAGGCTCCCGAGGTCGGAGTGGGGCCAGAGACTCGGACTTCCTTGCGAACACCCACGTGAGGTGTCGAGGTAGAGACTCCAGCCGCCTGGGGGGACAGAGCGGCCCCAGGTGCTCTCCGGCCGCCTCTGTGGCTGTGCAGGGTGAGCCCCTTGCTGTGAGATGTGGCTCAGAGGGGGGAGATGCCTGCCCGGGGGGAAGTGGGGAAGGATGAGAGGTGCAGGGTTCCAGTGCCCCTGCCTTGGCAGGGAAGGCATCCCAAGTTCAAGTGCAACCCCAGACTTCTCCAGGGCCCGGGCCCCACCTCAGAACCCCAGAGTACCCCCTCCTGGGGTCTGCGTCTCGGATAAGCAGTGTCAATGTCTCAACTCTATGCCTGTCCCGCCGCCAGTGCTCTGACAGCAGCCAGTCTGAAGTGGCCACTGGAAAAGTGTGTCTCCCTCATGATGTCCCCTGGACAGTGGCGGGCAGTGGCCTCCCAGAGGAAGGTGAGCCCACCCATCACTCGAGACCAACGTGCTGTCGCAGGGTGAAGCTGCCACATGGGTGTCAGAAAGAGGCCTGGGGCGCACCCCCTGCCCACGAGAGGCAGCCACCAGGGGCCGGGGTTGGGGTTCCACCTGGGAGGGGTGTGACTTTCCAGGCATGGAGCAGCAGCGGGCTGAGACAGCACAGAGAGTCAGGTGCTCAGCTGCAGGTCCCAGGCCAGGGGACTCAGCTGCGTGGCCCTGGGTCACCCGCAGGGCATGGGGCTGCCTGTGACACACACGGGGAGTGTCGGCCAGTGGTGGCTGTGACTCGGGCAAATGTTAGTGATGCCCTTGCTGGACACCAGCTGCTCTTGTGGGTAGGAGAAGCCGGGATGGCATGATGGACGGGGGGAGGGGGGCAGCTACCATTCCCGACTCCCCCTGGCCCAGGACTGGCTCTCGGGAGTCAGCTGCTGATGGAAGGTCGGCCCTGGACCACGGTCCTGCCTGCCACCCCTACCAAGTGGCCTTGCCTGGGGCCCTGCACTCTGTCACCTCTGGTCCCTCAGGAGACGCTGTCACCGCACGGGAGTGCCCAGGGCGGACAGAGTCCTGTCACGTGGAGTGATTTGGAAATACGGTGTTGGCGCGTCTTTGCTCTGACAGACCCAGCGTGGAAAGGGGAGAGGTCGGGACGGGCTCGAGCCCACCTTGTGTTGTGGGGACGCCAGGGCCGACTCCGTCACCCACAGAACTGCGGAGCGAGCGAGAGACCCCCCCGCCCCCACTGTCCAGGCCTCGGACACCGCCTGAGGCCTGGCTGCGACGTTGCCCTGCACCGCTCACGGCCAAGAGAGAGCGAAACAGACACCAAAGAAATGAGCAGAGCAAGCGGCCCCCACGCCCGCTCTGGGGAACTCGGGGCCTGGACCCCCAAACCGGCCCCTTCCCAGAGACAGCCGTAGTTTCAGGGCCGATGTGACCTTTCATCCCACCCTCCAGCCGCAGGACCACACGGGGAGTGCTCGCCTTTCCTGCCGCCAGAGTGAAGCCGCTGGCCTGGGCCGGGCGGGCCTCAGTGGAGGGAGAGGGAGGCCCTGCTGTGAGGTCCCATTTCCGGCCCCGAAATCCTGTGCATTCCATGGAGTTTCCACAATGACAGGGTCCCGGTCCCCGTCTCCAGGCAACGCCATGCCACGGGGGACGAGCGTGCGTGCGTCTGGGTTTCAACCTGGCCAGAGTCCACCCCAAACACCCACGACAGAGACGACCTTGCATCCGCAGCCTCCCGGGGGCCCACGGAAGGGGAGCGGGCGTGGGACAGTCTCAGACCTGCGGGGGGGGGGGCCCTTCAGCCAGCGGATGTGGCCCGGATGTGTTTGCGAGGCCTTTGTCACGCCAGACCGCAGGGGGCAGCTGGTTCCGGCTCCCGCGTGTCTCTGGCCTCGCTGAGGAAGGCGCGCTCGGGTTTCAGAGCACGTCTGGGCCGTGTCTGGAGACCGGCACCTGACTCCCGCTGCAGCCCGGGGCTCTGTCCTTCCCCACCCTGGCGCAGGTCTCTGCCTGGACTCCAGACCCCGGGCCCCCCCACCGTGAGGGGCCTGGCACCCCTGGAGGGCAGCCCCCGGGGCCCCAGGCCTGGGTAGCCCCGGCTGGCTCACTCAGAGGCTCTGGCTCGGGGGGGTGGGGGGGCAGCAGTGGCAATCAGTTCTCCCACCCCGAGGCCCATGGGTGGCCCGTTGCCCAAGGCGGCCACTTCACAGTGGCTGCATTTTAATTCCCTGGTCGTACACGGGGAATCAGAGACGGCAGCCTGTGTGGCAGCTGTTTTGGGGGACAGATCCCTGGGGTGAACGGATTATTAAGAAGTGAGCATATTAAAATATTAAAACTCCCCAGTTTGGGGGAGGGGTCAGGTCACAGCTATGGCACGCACGCTGAATCTCACAGAAGATGACCTCTGCCCTCTGCCCTTCCTTTCACACTGGCCACCGAACCGAGTCCTCCCTCCTTCTCTCTCCTTGCAAACTGTTAACAGGGACATTTTTTTGCTTAATCTTGGTGAAAAAAAAAAAAGACCTAAAACCAACGTGACAGTGAGGATTGTTATCCACACAGCTAATCGTTTTTAAATAAAAAAATACTCCTGAGACCCCGTGCCCCCCGCCCCCCGTCTGTCATGCCTGTCACGCGACACCAGGAATAAAGGCAACATTGTAAAACATTTACACGAGCAGGTCCCTAAATAGCCTGAAAATTACAGGACGCCCGTGGGATTCAAGGACAGCCGAGGTTCCCACAGCCGAGCCCTGCCTGGGGGCAGTGGGTGTGGGGAGGGGCCAGCACCCCACTTGGGGGAGGATCGTGGGGTTGCCCAGTCCTACGCCCCAGGGAGGGCCCCCTGGGACACTGAGCAGAATCCTGGCTAGGTGGCCCTCTGGCCCTGCCCCAGTGTGCGGGGTGCGGGGTACGGTGCAGGCTGGGAGCTCCTAGCCTCACGTCCCTGGCAGACGGCAGGGTGGGGACCGAGTCAGCAGAGGAGGGCGGCTCTGGGAGGTCGGTCGTGGTTGGGACAGTGGTCATTTGTGGGGGCCGAGGGGGTGGGCCCTGGGAGGCGGTTCCCTGGGTGTGTCCCCCCGTGACAGCCCGTCGGGACTCTTGCACCCTGCCCTGGAGCTGTGTCCCCCACAGAGGCTGGACAGATCCCAGGCTCTGCGTCCCCAGCAGACGCCCCGTGGAGGACACAGACACGAGGTTCATCTGCCACCACATCGACCCCACGTTCTCGGTCGTGTCCTGGGTGGCTGCCGGGAAAGGAAGGACACTTTAAAGAAACTTATAAATGATGTTTTTGGAGAGCTTTTAGCCGTACTGAGGAGCCGCCGACCCCCATTTCTGTGTGTGGTGGGGTCAGAGGCATAGCAGGCGAGCTGAGCTCCGCGCATGGTGACTGGGTTAGCAGCCCACACGCAGGCAGGATTTTAAACACATTTTATTTATTTGTTTCCAGAGACAGGGGAGGGAGGGAGAAAAAGAGAGAGAAACACCAGTGTGTGGTTGCCTCTTGTGCGCCCCCCACTGGGGACCCGGCCTGCAACCCAGGCATGTGCCCTGATTGGGAATTGAACCGGCAGCCCCTGGGCTCACAGGCCAGTGCTCAGTCCACGGAGCCACACCAGCCAGGGCTAGGCATGACTTTTTAAAAAAGAAAAAAAAAACATTTCCTGAGAACTCCTAGGATTTCCTTTGTGGGCGACCTTCCTGCTCACCAGCCTGCTGGCCACAGTCCCCTGTGGGCGACACCCGTCACTTGCCTGCCGGAGAGCCAGAAGTTTACGCCATCGGGCCCCTTTACCCGTTCGCCTCCCACCACCTTCCTCCCATAGCCACCTGTCTGTTCTCTGTTGTGTGTGTGTGTGTGTGTGTGTGAAGGTCCCACGTGCACGAGAGATCACATAGGACTCGTCTTTCTCCGTGTGACAGGCTCACGGAGCACAGCACCCTCAGGGTCAACCATGAGGCCACAGGTGGTCAATTTCTCACTTTCTGTGGCCGCGTCATCGGCCACAGAGCCTGCAGGTGTGTGCGCACCTGCGGCCCCTCCTCCCTCCACAGCGGGGCCGCCATGAATAATGCCTGAAACTGGGGTGCAGACATGGAGGTGCGTGTGTTTTGAGTTGGCGTTTTCTTTTCTTTAGAGTTATGCTCAGAAGTGGAATCCCTGGGTCCCCTGGCCATGGTGTTTTTAATTACTGGAGGATCCCCTGCCCTGTCCCCATAGCGGCTGCAGCAGTCTGCACCCGCGGTCACTGCACAGGGTGGGAGAGCTGTGGTCACACGCACGTTCGCTGGCCGTGGTTCCTTCTCCTAGCGTTGGACCGCACGGCCCGCGAGTGTTGAATGCTTGCTGCCTGGCCCTTCATGGGAAAGTTGGGGACGCCGTGTCGTAAGTTCTCTCCCCTTCCTTCCCTGTGCAGACTTCAGTTTCCACTACCCAGAGCCAGCCACGGCCCCCCCACAGTTTCTTTTCTCCCCGAAACAGACGGGGCACACTAGAAACACACGTGAGAGTGGCCAGACCGAGGCAGGAACCACAGCCACCTGCCCGCCACCTGCCTGCCACCTGCGGTGCCGCCCGCCGCCTGGCCTCTCGGTTCCTGCTTTCCGTTCCAGTGCTCCCGCTATTCTCAGCCCAGCCCCAACTGTCTGTCAGCAGCATGCAAAGTCAAGGCCAGTGTGTCAGCGGTGAGGAATCCACCGAGGGCTGAATTTCCTCAACTTTCTTGGCTGTCTTCTGAGTTTTCCACAACAAGGGGCATTGCCCTATGAGGAGGACGCCTCGGCAGGGTGGGCTCAGGGGAGCCTGGTGCCCACCCCGGAGCCGCATCTGGCAAGGGGGGCCACACCCAGTGCTTTGCCCCCAGCTCGCTGCAGGCTGGCCTCTCCTGCACCTGGGGGGGCTGGGGACAGGGGTGGGACTTCCACATGGTACCACGTGGCCCTGGAGGTTCTAGTCGAGGGGCCAGGGGTGACCACGTGCAACCACCATTTAAAATGGCCCGTGCAGGGTGGAGTGGTCAGCATGGTGTGGGGTGGGGCAGTGGGGGTGGTGACGTGCTCTTGGGGACACCATGGGACACACTTCTCCAGGCCGTGGTGGCTGCGGTGGAGTCTGCCGACGGGGGCTTCTGAGTATGGGGCAGCGTGGACCCCCGTCCATCCGTCCGTCCATGGGGCAGGGCCTGGACTCGCTTCCATGCCGGGCTGAGTGACTGGAGGCTCCCGGCAGGGCTGCTTGCAGAACTCTGTGCCCTGGGACAGAGGTGGGGAGTGGTGATGTGTCACCTCACCGTGGTCACCCACTCAGACATTCCTACCTGGGTGAAGGGCACCTCTCAGCACCTGGAGCCGTCACGGCCCTCGCAGCAGCCATTCTGGCAAGTGCAGAGAGACTGCCCCCGGGGCCTTGTGGCCCACGTGCCACCGTGTGTCCTCAGTGTGTGGCGTCCCTGCAGGCCTTTGTCCCTGAGGAGCCCCACCCCTTGCCTTTCATGTGCTGTCTGCAGAGCAAAGTGGAGAGGCAGGGTTGGAAGCGAGGGGTGGGTGGGCAGCTCCTGGGGGCCGTCCATGATGAGGGGGCAGCGCTGGGTCTGGTGACCTCAGTGGCCACAGGGGTCTCCCGTGGGAGCAAAGTCGCAGAAGCACACCTGCTGAACGCAGGCCACTCTCCTGGTCGGACGCTGGACCTGCACAGGTAGGAAGGCCGGGGACCTGGAGGGGAGCGCGGAGCTCCTGTGCCGTCTCCGCCACGTCCTGCGGACCTGTCACCACCCCACAGAAAAAGGGACGAAGCCAGGACCAGCCTGCTGACCACAGGAGGGGCAAGACCCACAATGACGCCCACAATGACGATCTCACGTCTCCCCCCCCCCTCCGCAGCGCGTCATGGATGACAGGGCTCCGAATTGTTCCCTGAAGAAAACAGAAAATCATCACACGGGAGACCCAAGGGTGTGAGGATGGCAAGAAGGTCCCCCACCAGGTGACTGAGCTGAGCAGAGCCACGGGGAGCAGCCGAGTGCCCCACCCCCAGCCCAGTCCCCTGCCCCGGCCCCGAGCCACATCTGTGCTGAGTGACAAGGGTCCTAATGAGAAGCAATAAAGGCTAATTGTCCTCGGTTTGACGGGTGTTTGTCAACACTCCTGCATCAAGGAGCGGACCACCCAGCTGGCCCCTGGACAGCAACCCGGAGACTCCTGCCTGTGGTTCAAACCCATCACGGGGCGTGGCAGAGGCCCGGGAAGCCCAGGGACCTGGGGGGCCTGTCCCAGCTGGGAAGGGCCACTGAAGAGAGACCGCTGGTAAAGGGTGAGAAGGGCAGCAGGAGCCCAGGTGCAGACCGGCTCCTGGTCGCTTCAAGCGGCAGCCGAGGTGACGGACAAGCCCCGAGCGGGGTCACCTCCACAGGGAAGGCCCAGTGCGTCCCAGTCCAGGCGGAGCGGGCACCCAGGCTCAGGCACCCGTAGTCCTGTCTCTGCTGTGGTGACCTGTCTCTGCCACACCCACAGTGCCTCCCCACGGGATCACCCACGCTGAGGGGACCTGAGAGGCACCTGGCTCAGCACGGTGACGGTCCCCCCCGGCTCCTCTGCACAGAGGCCCACTGGCCACGCCGTCCTCTCTGCAACTCCCTGGGGCCGTCCTCCTCAGTCTGAGGAGGCCCCTGTGCCGGAGGGCAGGCACCCAGGGGGGCCCGTCCCTGCTCCCTCTGCCCCGGAGCCCCAGCTGTCAAGGAGCCTTCCTAGGCTCCCAGCACGCAGCCCGGGGCTGGGCCTGGCACATAGCCCCCCGAGACTGCACCTGCCCCGCCCCTCTGAGGGCCCCAAGTCCGTGGGCCCTGGTCTCTGCCATTTCCAGAGACAGCTTTCCCACCCCGATGCTTTCAGCCATCCACGTAGCAAACTGGGGAAGCGCTGAGCTTGCTGGGCAGAAGTCCTGGGGTGCGTACGCCCACGAGACAGCAGCGACGACACGTGTGGAAATTTCGTGACGCGTGGCGGGAAGAGGGCGGCCCAGTGGCCTGGCAGGCCCCGGAACCTCCACCCGCTGGGAAAGCATTTAGTTGTGTGACGACTTGTGTCTTAGACGTGCCATCTGATCACAGGACGGCGACGGGCGAGTGGCGGAACAGCCGCAGGCCCTGCAGTAAACTGCACGCGGTTCTGTTACCGTCAGCTGTGGGTTCACTGGTTGTGAACCCTGCGTGCCGGCTTTGTCGTTCGCCAGTCGCTTCAGGCCAGCGGAGCGTCCTGACCCGCACGGACAGCCGGCCCACGTGGGCCCCGGGTGCCGGTGTGTGCCGGTGAAGTGAGTCGTCGGCATGGAAGGAGCAGCCAGACAGGTTTCTGGTTCTCAGGAAAAGGTCTAAGAAACGTTCATTTCCCTCCTTCAGTGACAGCCCTCGGCCACCGCAGAGATGCCTGCTCGTCGAGTTTTCTGGTTGCTGAACCGCCGCCTGAGGCCGCTCCTCTAACCTTTCCTGAGTGCCAAAACACTGCCACCTGGGGGCCGCATGGTCCCGTGAAAACCCTGCTTTTATTCCGGGAGGCGGCGTTAACCTCCGTGCCCGTGAGCCGGTCTGCAAAACCATTTTTTTAGTGAGTTAACAAACCACCCATCGTCACCAGTCTTTCCTCTCACTGAACGTTCACAGAGACTGATGTTCAAACGTGCAAGCCCTCCAGGCCTGAGCCCCCCAGGCCCTCGCCCCCAGGCACCCTCCCCGAGTGGGCCTCGGCCTGCGGGCGGACGCAAACAGCCTCTTTGTTTCGCTTCCCTGCCGTCTTCAAACTGCGGAAGATGGGCTGGCTCTGCTTGCTCCCGACCCGGTTTAATGCAGCGCTGTCAACCCGAAATATCGTGAAGGCAAGTATTTATTTACTGATATTTCATACTTAATTTTTGAACAGTTAAACAGGACTTTTTTAGGTCTTATTTAAAAAAAAGAAAGCGTGGTTTATACAGATATAAGTAGAATATTCAATCTTTTCCAGAGCAACCCATAAATGTTTACATCTTAACTGTATTTCCCCTCTCATTTGTGACGATTTCAACACTGCGTGACTCTATGTCTCCATTAAGTCATTAAAGATACAGTCCCCATGTTTTTAAGGAGCCGTTTCTGCACTGGTCCTGGGGGCGGGGGGAGGGGCGGGTGCTGGGAGACAGGGAGGGGCCGCCCTGGCAGGTGGGGACAAGGCCCCGGCAGACCCCCAGGCCCGTGGGGGGCCCACCGGGAGGACACCCCCACTCTCATCTGAGTGGGCGGGAGCGCGTCTGCTCCCTGTGGACATGCCCACCTGCTTGTGGATGGGACACCAGCACCCCCCCCCCCCAGGGTCTCGCCTGCTCTTCTGGTCACCCACTGCCCCTGGCCGTCCCCAGGCGTACCAGGATGATACGTCCATTCTTAAGGTTGCCAGTGTCACCCACCAGCCGTGTGTGCCCCAAAGGCCTGGTGGGTGACCCCACCACCTCTGTCCCCCAACCCCATCTCCCTGGACCTCAGTCCCCAGGGCCTGTCCCACTTCTTCGTCCCCTCAGGGACTGACCTGGCGCCTCACCCTGTGGTGACGCTCCGCATGCACCCCCATCACTCTCAGGCGACTCCCCCCGACCCCGCTGCATTCGAGCCGGGAACGATCTGTCTGCTTGTGTCCAGTCTGCGGCCTGTCCTGGGGCCACTGGCTCTGCCCCGTTGATGTTGTGTCCCAGGTTCCCCTCCTGACCTCCACGCCTCTCCTCCCTGCCAGGTGCCGGGGTGCAGCCCTGTGGTGCTGCCTTCTCATCCTCTTGGCCGGGCTCCAAGGAGCTGCTTGACTGCCTTCTTTCTGCCCCCCCACCCCACAACTGACTGCCCCCACCCCTGCACAGCTGGGCCATCCCTCCAGCATAGTCCCACCCGCCTCTTCTCGCTGGGGTGCTCCCCTGGCCTCCATCTCAGCGAAGAAAAGCCCAGCTTCTTAGAGAGCGCCCGAGCAGGCCTGGTCCCTTCCCGTCTCGGGGTGCAGGCCTCCGGTGCCCTGTGGGGGCATGTGTTACGACCCGTCCCCCCGCCCCCCGGACCCCCAGCTTCATCCCTGGTGTCGGAACTCTGGCGGAGATTCCCAGCGGGCTCTCAGCCTCTGCCACCATGGAGTCCCAGGCCCGACCCTGCCCCCCTGCAGTGTTGTGCTCGGGAGTTCGCGGGCAGCTCTGGTGAAGCCATGTGGAATGCAGGGCCGCCGCACGGACCCATAAATCCCTGCTCGGATGCCTTTCCAGGACAGCGTCTCTGCACAACGGGAGGCGTCTGTTTTCCGTTGTCAGAACTCTCAGCCTGCGTAACCGAGCTCTCCTCTGGCAGGAAATGCCGGGGAGCTTGGACCCGGGGGCGCCAGCCCAGTGCCGTGAACGCCGGGCTCTGCTCCCAAGACCGTGCGCCTTCCGCTTCCTTTCCGGGCATTCCTCCCAGGATGGGTGTACCCCTGGCTCCCCTGTTCTCTGACGACCTGGGCCCCCGGGGCGGGAGGAGGCCTCGGACCCCTGCTGCTGGCCCGGCCTCTCCTCACGGGTTTTCACCGACTTGCGATTGCACGTCCAATGAGGGACAGGAGTGAACCCTCTCCGTGGAAGCTGCTCTCCGGCCCCTCCTCACCTCGGCGACTTCAACCTCGTCCAGACGCCCCGTGCTCTCTGCGGGGCGACCTCAGCCCCCCCTCCTGTCCCCGGTGCACCCAGACTGGCCTCTGCCGGCCCAGCCTCCTCGCCCCACCAGAGCAGCCTTTCGAGGAGTCGTGTGGCAGGCCAGCTCCCTGACAAGCGAGGGTTTTTGCGTGTGTACACGTGTGCGCACGCATATATCTGTGTGGACGTGATTCACCCAGGGAAGGGAACTCTGATGTCGGGCCTGGAACTGGCTGCCAGAGGCGAAGACAACACTCAAAGACTGACAGAGATGCCTTGGCGGGGGCGAGTGAGGAGTCCAATCGCCTCTCTGAACTTCTGAGCGAGACAGGACGCCCACCGAGCTCCCCTGCCCCCAGCACGCAGGCATGGGCGGGACACTGGGCACGGCGGTCAGAGCTCTGTGCCGTGAGCTGCCCTAACACCCTGGACTCTTGGTCTTCTCGGGGGGCCCCTGTGGAGGGCGGGCGGCCGTCTGGGGGGACTGCGGGTGAGCCTGTCGTCTCTGGCAGGGTGACCTCCCCACCCCTGGCCTACAGCTGAAGGAGCCGCTGTGGAGCCAGACGTGGGAGCCAGTGGCTGAAAGCCGGTGCATCTCACGACCCTCCCCTGGCGGGACCCACCGGGGCGGGGGTGACTGGCTGGCGATGGCTGCATTCCTGGGACGGGGCGGCAGCACTGGGGGTCCCACGGGCTGGATGTGGTGGGGGGGGGGATGTGTTGATGGGCCTCTGGCCAGCCCGCAAATGTCAATGAGCAAACACTGATCCCCCAGACGTGGGGTTTGTCCCTGCAGCTGGGCTCATGCTCCCGGCTGACGCAAGTTGGGGGCCATGGTGGCCCCGACAGAGTCTACGGTTGGAGTCGGATGCTGGAGCCAGACGCTGGAGCCAGACGCTGGAGCCAGTGGTGAGGGGTGGAGAGCCTGCCTGTCTCAGGAACTGGCTGCGGCACTGCCCGGGGCGGGGGAGGTTCTGATGGAACAGGGATGCATCCCCTGACAGGGATGGTGTGGGGCCACCTGTGTCACTTCCAGCCCTTGCCGTCCACCGGGGCGGCCAGGACGGGCCCATGGGTGGTGTGATGGCAGACATTCCCACCACAGCTTGAGGGCCTCCTGGGCAGGTCTGGAGCTCACTGGGACCTTCAGGGCACCGGGCAGGAGGCTCATGATGAGAAGTCGGGTTGTGCGGCTGCAGCAGGAGGCTCACTGGGGGATGAGCGGTGCCCCAGTGGAGGTGGGGGGCAGCTCTGTGCAGCTGGAGGGCACGGACCATGAGAGTCCAGTGCTGCCCCGAGGGGCATGAGGTTCTTCTCTTTCGGGGCTCGCAGCACTTACGAGGAGAGAGCCTGACCCCCCTCGTCACACACACACATGGGTGCTCGGCACAAGCACCCCCACAGTCCGGCCCCACCAGTACCAAGCCCCACAGTCTGCCCTCCCTATGCACGGGTGGGAGGGGCGGCCAGATGCTGCCCATGGGCAGGGCCCCCCCGGAGGCAGCAGCGCGGCGCTGGGCTTTGGGAAGCAGCGGTGACCTGCGTGGCTGCTACCCTGGGTTGGGGCCGCGCTGAGCCCCCATGGGTGTGGCCGAGAAGGACCCCGAGGATTGGAGCCTTGATTCATGACAACAGTCTCAGTGGCACGTGTCCCAGGTGGGGTGGGTTGCGCTGTGGCAACCGACACACGAGTCTCAGTGAGGGGCTTTTTCCACAAACGTCGCTCTCACGCCCTTGAGACCCTGGGGGCCGTGGCTTCTGCACAGGGCCGCTGTGCTGTGTGGTCTCCCGACCCCGCTGGCCGCCCTGCAGATGTTGGGTTTGTCTGGCGCACTCTGCGACTCTGAGAGCCCGTTCCCCCGAATTCTTTCCCCACACTGGTCCCACGTCTCTGAAGGGCCCAACAGCTCACCAAAAACTGCTTCGCCTCAGAAAATGGTTCAAAGGGGCCCCCGTGCGCCAAGGGTTTTCCCTCTGAGCTGCTGAGCAGAGGGGGCCCAGCGTTCCGTCTGGCCACGTGCCCAGGTGTGCAGGGCGTCGACGCAGCCCGTACCAGACGACAGAGGCTCTTTGCACCTGCCCCATTGCACCACACTACACCCCGGGGACAGCCAGCGGTCCCTCCCATTGGCCGTGCTGAGCGCCCGTGACCTGCGCCCTCGGAGGGCAGCAGGCAGGCCTGCCCCTCTGCCGGCTGGTTGGCACGTGGGACTAGAGAGCCAGTGGCCTGCGGGGGTGTGCGTGGGGAGGCCAGTCCCCACCTGGGGGCCTGGGGACTGTGGGTGGCAGGAGGCACGGTCAGCGGGCGCTGACCAGAGCTGCTTCCCAGGGACTTTTTTTCTTTGTTTGCTTTAAACCAGAACACCCGGCTGCTCTCCCAGGAAGCCAGGGTGGAGCTGCAGTCAGGGCCACCCTCCCGTGTCTCACTCGTCCCACCAGGTCCAGCTGCTCTGGGTGGAAGGGGGTACATCCCCATCGGGGGTGGCCAGCACAGAGCAGTGTCTGTGAGGCCTCTTGACGCCTCTCCCACGTCCTGTTAGGAGGAAACTGGGGCTCTGCTGGGCTGGTGGGGCCCCAGCTGCTGGAAATCTCATTTCAGAGGAGGAGGGGCTGCATGCTTCTGCCACAGCCGCAGCGCCCCCCACCCCGCCCTGCCCCCGCTGTCATTGGATGTGAAGCCAGAACCAGGTTTTATGGCCTCGGTAATGACCTTGCCTTCCGGTCTTTCTGTGACAAGGACGCTCCTGTCTGGCTGCAGTTGATGTCCCTCGGCCTGAGGGTCTGAAACTGGGATGACGTGCAGGGAGGAAGGCGACCCCAGCCGACGGCAGCCTGCCGGGAACACCATCCTTCGTCTCCGTCCCTCTGCTTCTCTGAGCCTGCGCCCTCTCCCTGGCCCGCCCTTAGCGACCCAGAGTGCCGTGGGCCTGCAGGAGGGCTGAGCGGGGCCTGGGGCAGATGCCTGCGGGGTCACCAGGATCCAGCCCAGGGGGCGAGGGGGCAGCGGGAGGGAGAGTTTGGGACCTGCGATGGGTGCCAGGTGGAGGCAGGTGTGCCAGGTCCACTTCGGGGGCCGTAGATAGGAACGCCTGCCCCCTCTCCCCTGTCCACGCAGGGGTCGAAGTCTCTTCTGATGGTTGCTTGACATTGGGGTTTTGGGACCGTTGAGCCTTTCCAGGAGTATTTCTGAGGGAGTAACAATGGGGTTGGGGATGCAGAAGTCACTCTCTGTGACCCACATCTGCAAAGTGCCATCCGAGGGACAGATGGAAACAGGCGTGTCGTGCTTGGTGTGACTGGGGCCTGGCCACGCACCCGGCATGTCCCAGGCCACATGTCTGTGAAGCAGCTGAGACGTGCAGGCCCCAAGGAGGTGACAGTGACAGCTGGGCCTCAGAGGTCAAAGGTGAAGGTCGAAGGGGTCTCAGAGGTCAACTCCACCCACTCCCCCAGACCCTTCCCCTGTGTGGTTCTTTCAAACCTTCCCTTTCCTCCCAGAGCCCACTTCCAATTTCCGTCCCTAAAGGACTAACACCAGGCTGACATGTGAGCACGTGGCCACGTCTGGGGAAGGCATGCTGAGTCCCCTGCCTGCCCAAGGGGGTGCCGTGCCATCCTCACAACGTGGTGTCCAGCATGCTGTGGGGCTCACCGCCTACCCAGGCCCTGGCACTGGGGGCAGGGGCCACGCCTGTGACATGGGACAGCCTGCAGGCCTGGGTCTCAAGTGACAAGCTGGCGGTGGCAGCAGCGCCCGCAGCCAGAAAGGGCCAGTGTCAGGCCGCCCCTGGGCCAGTCTGTGGAACTGAACTTGACTATGGGAAGCTGTGCCACCTTATACTGCCAGGGTCACATAGAGCGTGCGCGGCTGTGGGTCTGTCCCCCCCTCCAGACTGCCCGTGTGGCTGGAAAGCAGTAGTTAGAGCCCAAAGTGCTTCAAGTCTAGGCTGGGACCCACAGCCCCGACTTCTCCCTGAGGGCCGTGTCCTTCGGAGCTCCGTCCCGCAGGGCCCACGGGGGCTCTCGTGATGCTGCCTGTCCCTCTGGCAGGGACCACACGCTGTGAGGAGATGAGGACAGTGATGAGGGAGGGATGTCTGCGCTGGAGACAGAGGGCTTTGTCCCTTGTCACCTCGGTTCTGGGCGTCTGAATGGTGACGAGGGACTGTGTACACAGCACGGTCAGTGGCAAGAGAAACATCCGGCTCCTACTCGCCCTGTGGCAGGCCTGGGGCTTGGGCTGTGTGGCCAGCGGGGTGCGGGGCTGTCGCCAGCACAGACCCCCGCCAGCCTCCAGGGACAGGGAGCCGCCACCGTGGGAACGTGGAGCTGGCAGGTGCAGAGGAGGCCAGCCTGCCCACAGACACACTGTGCATCCCATCAGACCCGAGGCTCGGGCTGCCTGCCCGCTCGCGGCCCACTGCCTCAGCCCGGGCACCTGCCCGTCTCCTCCGGCACAGCGCGGCGTCACCACTCTCCCGGTGTCACCACTCTCCCGGTTTCTGACCCGGGCGGCTGGCATCTGTCTGCACTTTGCCCCACCCGTCCTGCCAGCCGCATTCACCGTCCAGCCTGCAGACAAGGCAGCCAGGAGCTTGTGAAATGGGGTGGCAGAGGCCGTACCCGACTCGCCTCGACAGTTTCCTGCCCACGTGATTTGTGTGACGTTATTTCCGGCGTGTTCTACGTCGGTGAGGGCGGGCACTGACTGCTACGAACAGAGGCCAGGGAAACTGAAACAAGAGCCTCTGTGGTCCCCAGCTGCGGTCGGCCCGTCGGCCCTGCGGCCCCAGGTTTGCGCGGGGCAGGTGCGGTGTGCTCGGCCCTCCCCAGGCCACCGTTCCTCCACACTTCAACACGCGGACACTGAATCCAAACACAGCTTCCCAGCTCTCCTTGGGGGGGGCGTCATGTCGGAGTTTGCTGGAGACAGCCCCCCCCCACCGATGGGGGAGCCGATGGCGGTGATTAGTATTGGAACCTTTTGAGATGAAAAAATAGCAGCTGCAATGTACAAGGATCCCGTTGGGCAGTGCCGGCTGTTGTGCTGAATTCCACATTCCTTTCCAAAGCCAAGTGAGACTGGGGCAGCGGGAGAGCCCTGCCCGCAGGTGCCCGCAGGTCCCTGGGAGACAGCGAGGAGAGAGTGCTCTCCTCCGGAGCAGAGCGAGGCCTCTGCTTGCCCCTCTGCTCCCTGCAGGCACGGGGTGGGGGGGTGGGGTGGGGGGGGATGGTGCGTGTCCGCCAACCCAGCACTGTTGGACACATGCGCAGAGGGCCAGCGTGTTCATTTGAGGTCTGTCACCTGGCTCCCTCGCTCCCTTGCTGGGACCATCTGAGACACCAGCCGATGTGATGGACCTTCCCACCCGAAGGTGCCCGTCCAGAGGCCCTCGCCCATGGGGTGCACAGCCGTCATCACACCCGGGACCCTCAGAACTGATCCGAAGGTTCCCTTTGGCCACAAAAGGTCCCCTAGGGATTCTATAAGCCAGCAGGTGGCCAAGGAACCTTGGCCAACCCCTCACTGGGCTGGCTGGAAAAGCCAGCCCTGCCACCATGCGCTGGCTTGAGCCCCTTCCAGCAAACCCGAGTCCTGCCGGGGTCTCGTCCATCACGGCTTAATTACTCCGGTTAGCCTGAGACGTGATTAGATTTCCCCAGCGAGCAGCATGAGAACGAGGGAGAATCAAATTTACCCAGGACTGTTTCCTCCCATGAAGATGGAACATGGCCGGTGATTGAATTTTGGGCCCCGAGTGCCCCAGCGTGATTCGATTCTGATGCGTGAACCGGGCAGCGAGAGGGCAGAGGCCTGTCCCTCCCCATTCACCTGCGGAAACAGCCTGGTGTCGGGCAGCCATCTGGTTCCGAGGGCCATGTCCCTGCTCCCCCCGCAGGCAGAACCTGCTCCTGGCAGCGGGTGACACGGTCAGAGCCCATGGGACCCTCAGAAACACCCAGAGGCTGGAAAGCACCACATTTAGGGAATGCCGGGGCTGGGACTCCTTCCACACTCACGGTCACTTCCAGGAGCTTCCGTGTAAAACGCCCACAGCCCCCGAGTAAGTCAGCCTATGACTCGGGCACTTCGCTCCCTGAGGGTGGCCCTCTGCGCTCAGACACAGCCGTGTGCAGGCAGCCTGACCTGGGAGCTCCGGTCAGGTCGGCGCTGACTCTGACGGCACTCTGCCCTGTGCTCTGTGCTGTCCCACGGCCGGGCCCAGGGTTCCGGGGGCCTGGCCCCAGCCCCCTGACCCCAGGCCCCTTCCATGCACTCAACCAGGCCCTTGGAAGCTACTTCAAATGCCCAAACACGAGTGTGTGCTCCAAATTCAATAATCTGCTTCGCAAAGTCTGATCTGAGCCTGCAGGGTTTTAAACAGCTTCAAACATCAGCCCAGCTGGCCTCAAAGGTTCAGTTTGAATAATCGTTTTGTATTGAATCAGTCAGTCGGGAAAGACAAGCGTTATTAATCTGGCGAGATTCAATTGTTAGCGTTACAAAGTGAGGGCTTCATTTCAAAGTCTCATTGAACGGTAGGAACTCTGACCTGGCCCATGTCACCACATGGATTAGATTTCCCCGCCACCTTGCAGAAGACACTCGACGGGCGGAAAAGGAACGCTGCAGAACGAGGTCTTGGCCTCTGGGGGCTGAGACAGCCAGTCAGACTAGCAGACACAGGTCTCGCCGCGGGCTGCCCTCGGGGGGCTGGCGAAGGGGCCGTGTGAGCTTGGACGGGGAGATAGCCGATGACACCCACACCCCTCTTCCGCCCTAGTCTCTCAGGACGTGCATGTGCTGGCTCAGCCAGTGCCTTCTCTCGCCCCCGGCTCCTCTCGGGGTGGAGCTGGCACCTGCTCAGACCGGTTGTGTGTGCAAAGGCGGCCAGTCTCGTGAGCCCCGTGGCCCAGGCCAGCAAGAGTCCTCAGTGTCCAAGGGCTGAAGAGACGAAGAAACCTCTCACTCGACACATTCCAAATTGGCCTGGTGTGAGCAGCGGCAGGACAAATAGCCCAGGACCACGTCCCGTGGGGTGGGGAGGGTTCCGAGATTCACCCTGGGCACCGAGGCCGTGGGGGCTGAGACCCTGTGCAACCGAGGCAGGATGGCCCAGCGGAGCCTGTCCTCAGGTCACCTCCTCAGAGCCTGTGACCTGGGACCAGCCGCCTTACCCTCTGGGCATCACCGCAGTGGCGGTGCGGAGGAACCGGCTCTACCGGCTGTGCGAGGGTTCAGCTGGTTCACACTCGTGAGGAACTTAGGCCAGTGTCTGGCCAGCACTGAGGAACGTGCACAGCTTCTCAGTGTCAGCTACCAAGAGAAGTTGAAAGGCACCAAATGGCACACCTGCTGCTCCTCTCTGGGGTGAGGTGGGGTGGGGTTACTGGCACAGACGTTGATCCCAGGGGCAGTTATTTATGTATTTATTTATTTATTTTCGGAGAGAGGAGAAGGGAGGGAGAAAGAGAGGGAGAGAAGAAACATCAATGTGTGGTTGCCTCTCATACCCCCTACTGGGGACCCAGGCCTGTGCCCTGACTGGGAATCGAACCAGCGACCCTTTGGTTTGCAGGCTGCTGCTCAATCCACTGAGCCACACCAGCCAGGGCACTAAATCCACAGGTTTTGAGCTCCCAGGAATGCTGCTCCTGTGCAGACTGCGCCCTGGACATGACAGCTGTCCGGCCCATTGGATCTCGGGGAACAGATGATGGGACTCAGGTAGCCGGAGCGCACCGAGGACACCTGCCCGGCAGGACCTTGGAAGCCTTCCTGCTCAGAGAGATGGGAGACACCTGTAACAGTGTCAACAGTTAAAAAACAAAAAACACGCTATTTTTCCTCCATCAAATTACTTTCGCACTTTTGTCAAAAACCACCTGGGCACCTGTGTGTGGGTCTGTCCCTGGACAACTGTCCACCCCATGGTCCCCGCGTCCCCGGCCACTGTCCCAGCCGCCGGCACTGCACCACCCAGGCACCACGCCCTGCCCTGGCGCTCTGAGCCAGCGGCGCTGAGAATTCTCGAGCTCGTCGTCCACAGGTTTGGGAGGAGGACACCTGCCCTCCGTGGGGCGCTGGGGGCGCAGTCCTTTCTCAGGTCAGGTGACCTTCCGGACCTTGTCGCCACACAGAGCAAAAAATAGAGGGTTTGGGACATTTTCTGAGTATCTGGTTTGCTTTTGTCTGATGAAAGGAATGACATTTCTCTCAACACTGGGACAAATTTAAACATCACACAACCCTGCCTTCAACCTCTGCAGCTGTGTAAGTGGAACCGTCATGGGCTGGGCTGTGTGCCCCAAAGATACCGAGGTGCTGGCCCCCAGACCTGCGACTGTCACTGTGTTTTCAGAGGATGCAACGCAGACGAGGCCGTGAGAGTGGGCACCGAGCCGGTGCCACCGTGTCAGTAGGAAAGGGGACACTGGGGCAGAAAGATGTCACAGGGATGTGCCATGTGAAACTCGGGGTGATGCTGCCACAGCCTAGGAGTCTGAGACATGGGGGGCCTGGAGCAGCTCCCAGGGGACATGGGGACTCCAGAGTTGGGTGACAGTGCGTCCCTGCATGTGGTGCTCCTCCGGCAGCCCCCGCCCGCTCACACCGCATTTTCTTTGTCACTTGGGGAGTAACTAAAGTTTGTAGGACAACTCTAAGCTGAAACAGAAGCGCCCCCACACAGAAGCTGGTGAGTGTGGTCGGGTCTCTGAGAAGCCAGGGTTCCTGGCTCACGTCGGTCAGGTGGCCTTGGAGGAAGCAGACGCCCTGGCTGGCACCACGGAGCCTTGGGGGCCACCAGGCAGCCCCAGCGAACAGCAGGGGCGGGCAACAGTGGCCGGCGTTGCCGCAGGCAGTTCTGCCGGGAAGGACTGACGTAGGGACCCCGAACACGCCCCTTTCCGGGAAGTTCTCACCGGCAGACCTCACACAGGAGCCAGGGACATCTGTCTGGAAGGCTGCCTGCTTCCACACTCCTGTGTGGTTGTTTCCACGTCGAACACGGGTTTGCCAGTCGTACCTACACAGCTCGAAACTGAATTAGCTGTGTCTGACGTCCATCGGAGAGACACTTCAGGACAGACTTAGACCGCGGAACCCCTGAAAGAGCGCAGCGAGCCACTCCCACGAACCTCGTCCCACAGGGTGACGGTCGTTTTGCCATCTCTCTACTGGAGAAGTGTGACCCCTCCACCCCATGCAGAGCTGCCTCGGCCCGCTCTGCTCCGTGGGGTCTCATCAGCTCCGCCCCCCACTTCCCAGCCTGCCCTGCAGGGCCACGCCCACGGCCCCAGGGGGCCGATGAGGACAGCAGAGCCAGTTTCCAGGGCGGGACAGGGCTTCCCGTCCTCTCCTGGCAGGGGGCGCTCCGGAGTCCAGAGGCTTTTACAGGATCACAGTCCACCCAGGTAGACTGTGTAACCCCAGCTGGGCGCTGGCCTCTCCGACTCACTTGTGATTGTGCAAGCGAGGCCGCACGCAGGACCTGCACGGAAACCCCTCCTGGCCTCACTAACCCACTGGGTGGTCTCCAAGGCCGGGCGGCTCCGGCAAAGGTGGCCCCGGACCTGGGACGGGAGCCACCTCAGGATGGTCCCTCCGCCCCTCGGAGGGCCACTGCTAGCAGCCTCGCTCCTGCGGACTGGGGTCACCCAGGAGGAGGAGGGGGAGGAGAGCCGGGAAATCACAGGAGAGGAGACGGGCAGCGCTGCCCTGGGTCAGTCGGAGAAGATGGACCCCAGAGCCACGGGCAGGTGGCCGGGGACAGCGGCAGGCGGCGCTCCCCCGCCCACTTCCGGAAGACCCGAATCCTCGGTAAGGATGGCCAAGAAGAGACATGGCAGTCCCAGGGGCTGTGTCCCGATCAGGGACCAGGAAGGCACCTAGGGACAGTGGGGTTGTCTCTGTTTCCCAATGCGGCCGCACTATCAGGTTTGCTCTGGTTTGAGCGGATTCGAATCTGTTTCTTTCCTGGGCCATGGTTTCTTTTTCAACACACACAGACCTACGTCTTCATTTCAGGGACGTTCTCTCATGTGGGATCTTAAAACACGCACCCCACCCCCCAGTCCACTCCAATGCGCTTTCCTCCCCTCTCTGGGAGTGCGCTGGCCGCCCGTCACCGACTCTGCTGTCGTACCCTCTGTATTTCCCCTTCCCTATTCGCCCCCTTCCCGGCCTTCACCCTCAATCCTCATCTGACTTCTTCCATCTCCGCTGCGGCACCCTGGCTTCGGCCTCTTGCTCGGGACACAGCGCTTCTCCCCGAGTGCATGTCTGTGCGGGAAGTGCCTGGTCCCGCTGGCCGGCCTGCGGCGTCCTTTCCAGGCCTGACCTGCGCGGCCCGCTCCACTACGACTGGGGGTCAGCGCTCCCCGTGTTTGCACGATCGCTCCCACGGACCTTCCACACCGGGGCCTCCTCTTGTCAGGGGACCCTTCCCGGGAGGTGCTGGGGGTCTGACTTAAAACATGAAGAAAGTCGATAAAAATACATTTTCATGCGCTCACCCCATCTCTTGGCCATCAGAAGCAGCCACCAAGTGACCGCTCTCTGCCCCAGCCACCACTGGGTCCTGCCATTCTTCGGGAGGGTGCTGGGGGCTGTCGGACAAGCCCTCCACCCTCTGCAGGAGTTCGTCCAGCAGACTTGCGAACTCGTCCAGTGGGCAGGCCTGCGGGGGCGAGAGACCAGGAGGCGCCCTCCAGACCCGAACTCTGCCTCCGCCTCCTCATCCGAAGCATTTCCCGGTGCCGGCTTTAGGTGGCTGTGCTTAGTTAGCGATGACAGAGGACCCCGGGGGCAGGGCGCCGGGCCTGGACATCACATCTCGGTTCCTCCACGTACTTCGTCACACGCAGACGCACGCACGCACCCCCCCATGCACCGTATCACACACAGACGTACGCACCCCCCCACGCACCGCGTCACACACAGACACATGCACGCACCACCCCCCACGCACCGCGTCACACACAGACGCACGCACCACCCCCCACGCACCGCGTCACACACGGATGTAGACATCCGCCTGGATTTGAGTCAGGTCTCAGTGATAACACTCGAGTGACTCCGGGACAGAGCAGGGTGTGCGCGTCCCCCTTGCTGACCCCCCAGGGCCATTCTAAGGCTCTAAGGAGCTACAGGGGAGCAGGGGCGGGGAGGCTGCGACGCCTCTGGGGCGGTGAGTGAAACCCTGGGCCCCGAAGGGCCAGCCCCCCAGTCTCCCTTCGGTCACTAAGAGCAAGGGGGCCAGCAGGGGAGGGGCAAGGGGGGGCGAGGGCGGGGCATGAGCGCTCACGTGACTCTCGGCGGGCCCCGCCTCCTCCACCAGCACTGGCCTCCGCAGCCCCAGCGCGGAGTGTGCCTGCTCCCAGGCGTGGAATGTCACGTCTCCCAGTGTCACGAGAGACCAGCGTAGGAAAGATTTTCTTTTGGGGGTAAAAGCCCGGAGGGAACCTCTCAGCTGCAGGGAAGAAAGAAAAAGACAAACTGCATTATCCAGCAGAAAACTAGCTTTGTCCATCTGTTTGACTGTGAGATTGTATCCGATGAGGCTGTTTCATTTCCCGTCAATGAGACAGTAACTGCTCAGCAAAAGCGGAAACTCTCAGGAATTGGACTAAATGGCGGCGAGCTGAGCAGTGGACATTAACCCCGAACCACTGAAGTGGTGTGAGCCAGTGGGGGTGTGTGCCTGTGTGTGGGAGTGTGTGTGACACGACTAGGGTTGCATGTCATGGTCGGCGGGTCAGCAGGAAGGGGGACACAGGGAGCCCCGCTGCAGCCCTGAGCCCTGGGAACGTGCCCGAGCTGGCCGGCTGATGCAGCGACCCTTCAGAGGTGGAGAGACAGAGTCGCAGGACGAGAGGATGGTAGCAGGAGGGGCGAGGGGTGTGGCTCGGTGCTGCAGCCAGGAGGCTCCCCAAGGCGGTGGCTCTCTGGAGGGACTGGTTCTTTTGCTGAAAACGTCCAGCCACATGGGTTCAGGCCTGTCCAGCGCAGGAAAGGGGCCTCAGGGACTCACGACCACAAGGTCTGGCCGGCGGGTGGAGGTGTGCGTGGAGACCAAGGACTCTTACCCCAGGGACCATGGAGTCAGGGATGGGGCACGCACCAGCGCAAACCACAGAGCCGTCCCTGCTGCAAGAAGGGCCGCGCAGCACCCAGACGCCGCCCGCAGGTCAGGCTTGGGGAGGCCCGGGAAGGTGCCTTTTTGGCTGCTTCCTGGAAAACGCAACAGCAGCCGGTGGAAGGCGTCTGTGAAGGTGCCAGACGGTGGAGCCTGGGCGAAAAGCAGAGTCCCATGCAGGTGGGTGTGGGCGGCCAGCACCAGGATCCCAGCCAGCTGTAGGGAGGAAACCTGCCAGGTTGACCTCTGAGGGCCGGGCCTCAGGAACCCCAGACACAGGTGGGGCTTCTGAGTGCTTCACAGTAAGGAGCACCTCGGAGAAGCAGCAACCAGGTGTGAGGGCTCAGTCCCAGCAAGGCTGGTGCCCCCTCCCGCTGGGACCCACTCCAGCCCTGCCCCTCCCCCGTCCCAGGCGTTCAGCCCCGGTGCCCCCTCTCCTGGTCCTGTGCCATCTGCACCCCGGAGCCACCAGAGGCCACGCTTGCTGCCAGGCGCACCGGCCTCACATCCCCTCTCCTGGCACGTGCGGGGGCTCGGTTAAACAAATCCCTGAGGAAAGGCTGGGAAAGAGCCACCTCGTGTTCAGTTTAGTTCCGACATCTCCTTGCCTGGTTGTGGCAACAGACCAGGAACTGGGCCTGCGAGCATCAGGTGGTGTCACGGGACCAGGACGTGTACTGCTCACCCTGCCCACCCACACAGCACAAGGCGGGGGAGGTGCCAAGCCCGCTTAGACAGCGCCCGGGGGGGCAGTAAGGACACGCACATCTGTAATAACACCACCAGCACTGGCACCAGGCCACAGAGAGTGCGGAGCAGGGTGACACCCATGCCCGTAAGTTATCCTGTGCTGTGGATGTGGGGGTGTAAGACCAGCCTCGGGGTCTCCGCATTCGGGGTGGCAGCCCCCTGGTCAAGGCTCACTGAGGAGAACTCATGGACACTAACTGGCGGTAACTTGATGCCGGGGGCCTCACCGCTGGTGCGAAGAGGCCGGAGAGCGAGCGGGACGCCGTGGCACTCTGCCGGCTGAGCAGGCGGAGGCACCTCAGGGCCAAGATGAAGGACAGGGCTCCCCGCAGCCACTGTGCCCTCTGCGGCAGAAGGACAGCAGGGCAGGGTGTCACACGAGCACGATGCACAGGCGGACTCGCCCCGGCGGGCCCTGTGCCAGGAGGGCGTCCGAACCGGGGCAGGGGACTCTCAACGCCTTTCAGAAGCACTAGCTCTGGGTCTGACCCTCCGTTCCTGTGGAGGGCAGGCCCACGCGGGCCCTGCCATGGCCTCGGTGACAGAGCAGCACAAGCCCGGGGCTGCATGGGGCTGAGGGGAGCACTCCCTGCCTGTGGCGGCCCCCCGCCTGGACGTGCACAGGACATCCGCTCCTCACGCACATTTTCACAGTCTGACCTGCGTGAAGACTAGCTGTACTCTGTTCACACAGACGGCGCCTGGGGCTCGGGCGAGCGAGGTGACTGGGCAAAGCCACCAGCCTGCAGAGGTCGCCGTGGGCTCCCCGGCCGCCTGAGTCCACATTGGGCACACCGGCCCACGGCAGGGGGCCTGAGGGGGCCACTCACCTTTCTACAGGCGGGTTCACTGCGGAACCCTTTGGGGTGCGTGAGTGGATCTGTCCTCAGCTAGGTTACAAGTCAGAGGGAAGAAACGCCAGCCAGATTTGCAGTCCCCATGGGCAGGGGACCAGGACTTCCTGTGTGCCTCCTCACTCACTGGTCAAGGTCGACCACGACCGTGAACAGCTAAACTGCCTCAACCCAGGGCCAGCCTGGGGAGGCTGGGCGCCCGCTGCTCCCACTGACTGAAAAACCACGCTGTAGGTAGTGCAGAGAAGTTTCTGGTTGCCACGTTTTGTAAACAGGTGCCAGATTTCGTGATACGTTTTCTTTAGATGATTACATTTATAATATTGTTTGCACACTATTCTGTGTCAAGTCCTGCTTCCCTCCACCACTGGGGTCATGCCATCAGGGGTGGGGTCCCTGCTCCCCGGTTCTGCTCCACCCGCCTTGCCAGCTCCCTGGCTGGCGACCCACGTTCTGAGGACCCCAGGCCCTCCATGGGGCGCCGCCCTCTCCCAAGGGCTCAGAGCATTAGTACTCAATATGGGATGGCTCCCTGGTCTGGAACCTTCTAGAACATGTTTGAGCTCTTCCTTTGGGTGGCCTTGCAGAGCAGGGCCCTGTGTGTTTGGCCTGAGTGCTTGTCGTACCTGAGCCCACAAAGCCACGTGGCTGAGGTCCACAGACCCTGGCTGGAGCCCCTGCTGGAGCTGGTCAGCCACCTCTGCAGTCAGGGAGAGCAGGTGGCCGCAGGCTGCGTACCAGGCGAGGCCGGCTCCAGCGACGGGCAGCTGCCAGGTGCAGAGAGAGGGCGTCAGGCGGGCTCGAGGACGCGCTGCGGCCCCAGGGAGCAGGCGGATGACCCATCTCAGCGCCGCCCAGGCACTGGCGTGGCCTCGAGCCCAGGAGCAGGTGTACCAGCAGCTTCCCACCGCAGCTTCCGCGGACGTGAGTGCGGGAAGACACAACAGAGGGGCTACCTCCAGCCAGTTCCTGGGCCGCCGCCAGTAGCCGAGGATGCCCTTCTCCGCCAGGCGGTGCAGCTGGAGACACAGGTGGGCCAGGGTGAGCGCCAGGAGGGCCAGCTGCGGGTGCAAGACAATGAGGTGCCATGGGCACCGGTTTGGTTGTGTGAATGCCCTCACTGCCGGCCGGCGCCCCGGGTGGGCCTGGCCTGAGCTGGTTCCAGGCTGTGTGGGGACTTGGGGTGAAGTGGTCTTTGTGGGGCCAGGGTTCCCTAAACCTCTGCACCCACCAGCACCCAGAGACCCCCTCCAAGGGCGACAGGGATGCAGGGAGCCTGAGGCGGGCCTGCTTCTGTGGAGCCCTGCCTGGGGGGTCTCCTGTCCCTACGCTAGCCCTGTCCTTCTCAACACTCAGGAGCAGGACCCTCCGTGTGGGTGGGAGACAGCTGACAGGTGCCCTCAGCCCGAGGGCCCTGTGTGGGGGACATTCCTTAAAGCTCCGTGTACGGTCCTCTCAGCACCCATGAGTTATCTGTCCGTCCACGCCTTCGCTTGCTTGCTTGGTCATTTGCTTACTCACTCACTTGTTCACTCGCTCGCTCACTTGTTCACTCACTCGCGAGTGGAAGGGGACGGTGCTCAGCAACAGCAGACTGTCCTGTCTGAGGCCACGCGGCCTTGCAGAGCCCTGGGGACCCTTCCGGTCAACACTTTCACTCTACAAAGGCCTCTTTTAGGATCCTTCCCCCTCACCCTGGGGACAAGGGAGGGTACAGCTGCCTCGCACCAGGCGCTGTGGCCCTGCCCCCTGGGAGGAAGACTGGAATGGGGCATCATGTGGACAGCACGTCACGCCCCACACCCCCACTCTGCACGCTGACCCCTGTGCCCGTGGCTGACTACCAGCAGCCCTGTGTGTCCACCTTCCTGCGCCCACCTCCCAGCCCATGGCCAAGTGTCCAGGCTGAGATGACCGCCACCCAAGCCCGGACTTGGCCGTGAACCTGGAGGACCAGGAGCCAGGCCTCCCGTACTCCTGTCTGTCTTGGGGGGTCAGGCGCAGTGTGCCCAGGGGGGCCGCCTGTGTTTGACAGTTTGGTGTTTTGTGCATCGGGAAGGTCTCGTGAGATTCTGACCTTCTGCAACACTGCACTAGATGTTGCTTCTGTGGATGACCAAGGTGTCCACCTCACCTGGGCTGGGCCTCAGTGCCGAGCCCCCATGGGGCTCGGTGCCCCAGGAGCTCTGCCTGCCCACCAGCCTCACAGACGTGCTGGCCCCGCTGGGCTGTCCCCGTCCTGCGCCCGCCCCTGGCGGGCTGCCTGCTGTGCAATGGGGTCACAACGGGGTCTGGGTGCAGGGCAGGTGAGGGGCAGGCCCGAGGCCCATCTGGTGGGCGTGGCTGGTCCGGTGGAGCCCTGAGCTCCTCGAGTGGTCGGGTGGCCAGTGAACCCACCTGGGGAAGCAGGAGGTGGAACCTCAGGGTGGAGCCGCTGTGGAAGATGGGGACTGACTCCACCCGGGTGGCGAGGGCGAGGTTGCCGGCTGGGGCAAGCTTGGCGCTCAGGGACACGCTGGAGAAGAGGCGGGTCGGGGGGTTGTAGAGGGTGAAGCGCACCAACACGGTGCTGGTGCAGTGGTCGACCCACCGCCGGGCCCGGAGCCCGGTTAGGACTGCGAGGGTCGCTGGCCTGCAAAGCACACACGTGTGGGTGGACGCCGTGTGGTGGGGACATGTCTGGCCCAGGCCCTGCCGGTTCCTGGTGTTGTGTACCCCTGTGCCCTCTGACTCCTGTTGTGTGTGCGGTCATGTTGCAGGGACACCCGCCTTGGTGTCCCCAGGGGCAGTGTGTGCACCTCAAGTCCGCCAGGCGAGCCAGAGTGATGGGCGGGCCAGTGGGGATTCACTGACCCTCGGCACACTGACCTGGTCCTGCCCAGGTGGAGCTCATAGCCGTCCCTGCAGGCCTTGGGGGCACTCGGGGCTGTTCTCTGGACCTCTGCATTGGTCATGGAGGGGGTTTCAGGCCGTGGGTCTTTGGTGAGCGCCGAGAGTGGCCTGGGAAGCTGCAGAACCAACCAGAACGGAGCAAGGCCAGACGTGTGTCTCAGTGTCTGCCCTCTGCCCCAGGCTCATGCGTTGACCTGCCCCGCAGCCCCACGGCCCCACAAAGCCCCCCACACGGCCCCTGGGCTCCTGCTTGAGCTCTAGGACCAGCCCCACCCCCTCCTAAAGATGGCATCTGGGTGACCCCAGTCTGGGCTGGGATGTCTGGAGCTTCCATCACAGACAGTCCAGGGGACGTGCCATCTTCACACATGTCCTCCCGTTGGGACAAGGTATGTGCTGCTCTGGTTTTGCTCAGAAGTGCCCTGGACGTGCATGGGGCCCAGCGTGGGAGGCGTGTTTGGGGAGGGGCGGGCTCTGGCACCGTGCCCTCCCCTCTAAGCCGGGCTCCCAGAGATGGTGCCGCGGCCTGTGCCCTCCTGCCCGAGGTCGCCCAGACTGTTCTCCTCCAGTGGGTTATTAGAAGTAACAAGAAAGAGAGCGTGTCACCTCACACGGACTCCCAGGGGGAGCTCTGAGCTGTCGGAGGACTGGCGGACCCAGCAGGTAGCACTTCCCTCCGAGCGCACCAGGCTGCAGGGAGGAGGGGGACACGGAGCCCGTGACCCTGGGGAGCCTGGCCCGGCCCAGCCCACACCCCCATCAGAGGATCAGAGCCTGGCCCTGCTGTCCTTCCACAACACCCTCAGGATTGACCGACATCTGGAGAGAGGCCACCTCCCCAGTCTCTGTGCTGGCCAGGTGACCCCTTTCCATCTTTGCCACCGTCTCTCCTGCGTTACGCAGCCGCCCCACGACCACGACCGACAGCACGAGACCCACTGAGTCTGAGGCGAGCTGCATGGGTTGTGTTTGTGAAGGTGGGAAACAAAAGGCAAGGACTGGGGTCAGTGCATGGGTTGCACATGTACTGGCGACCTTGTCCTCAGAGCCCGAGACAAGCCTGGGCCTTTCCTGGAAGGTTCTGATGCTTCCATCTCAGCTGTTTGCTCTCCTCTGTCCCCAGGGGCCCATGTCCGTGTCACGGCATGTGGTAGTCAAAGCCTCCGGCCCACAGGCTCCGTGGATGGGCCATGCCCTGCACCCAGCACCCACCCTCCCCCAGCAAACGCAGGGACCTGGGGAAGTTGGGCAGCGAGGGGGCGGGGAGGGGGTGGGGAGCGGGCGAAGGGAGGGAACAGACCGGGTCACACCGTTGATGGCCTTGCCTCACGGTGGTGGGCGGTCAGGAGCGGAGGGAAGCCCACCTGTGTGCCTGGTGGGCCGGTGGCGGCGGGCCCGCTGTCCGAGTACAGGCCATCCAGCAGTGTGCTCAGGCTCCAGGCCCACCAGGCGTCCACGCTGCTCAGGCTGCCCACGGAGCTCTGGGTGCTTCTTGACCAAGAACAGAAAGAGGACGTCACTTCCTCCAGGACGAATTGCAGGCGGTCTGCATTGTGGGGGTGGCGTGGGCACCACTCCTGGCTCCCAGGAGGCAGGCAGGGGGGTGGAAGGGCCCACTCAGTCCTCAGGGGGCTCCCCTGCGGGCACTCGCTGAGCGCACCTGCGTGAGGACCACCGCCCGGCTCCTCCCTCCTGCCACCGCCCCTGGACTCAGACAAGCCAATGCATGTGCCCATGGGAACCGCACGCAGACAAATGAGCAACACCTGTTGGCGACAGCGGTTAGGAGAGGAAACGGGGCGGAGACATAGGTGAGTGGGCAGGTGGGAGCTCCCGCCCGAGGCCACCGCTCAGCACAGGCCACTCAAGGGCCACGGGGGCGAGCCAGGGACTCCGAGGGGCCGGTCCCAGTGGGACAGCAAGGCAGAGAAGGGCGGCTTTCCCACGTGCTGCTGCTTTATCGGGGGTTCACGTTTCTACCTGGAATTTCGTGAGGACTCCACTGAGCTCGGAAAGACTTCGAATGGAAGTCAGCCATGTGAGAGCCCAGCACCGTGACCCTCTCTGGTTAAAGGGTGGGACCCCCAGCAGCTGGACGGCTGTACTTCCTGGGTGAGGGAACTGAGGTCCAGGGTCACCAACTGAGGGCCAGCATCCAGTGCCGCTCCCCGTGGACCTCTCCTGGCTCTGCTGCTTCTACTGGGGTGCAGGCAAGTGCCAGACCCCAAGGAGAGGCCGGCATGCAGATGAGGCTCTGGGGGTAGGTCTGCGGCGAGGTCAGCATCCTAGTGGCAACCTCTGCCCCCTGCTCTGCACACTTGGCCAGCGTGCAGGTGTGTGCCCTGCTGCCACACTACTGCTGTTGGGACCAGGAGGCACACTCACACGACAGGAGGTGAAAGGTAAGCTAGCAAAGCCAGCATTTTCTCAGGTTGCCTCCCTGGTCCAGAGAGAACCACCCACATGGTGGCTTGGTTGTGCACACAGCGCCCCCTGCTGGCACGCACTGCACTGCCCTGCACGGGGCGGGGGCTGACAAGCGGGCTCCCCCAGGAGGCTCCAGACAGACAGATGGCCGCCTGGGTCCCAACCCACCAGGGGGTCTGAAAACTGCCTGCTGTCTCTCCTGGGTGGCTGTCAATCACCTGCTCTGGCAGAAGATCAAAATTAACGTTCTTAAATAAGATTGTATTGAATACATTTGCCAGCCCCAAACTTGTGCCAAAGGAATCCACCAAAAAAAATCCACATCAGATTAAGTGACTTCGTCAAAGGCCACCTATTCAGAGAAAAGCTGCGGGAATGTGTGTAAGTCTCTACCAGAAAAGCCAAGCCAGCACTGGTCTGTCACTTCCGGCCACGACCAGGGTCGCACCAGTGAGGAGGCAGAGCCGGGACACCTCAGCCTCAGACGCGCCGTGCGAGGGCAGGAAATGCGGCACCACACATGGGGGATGTGGGAGGGACTTTGTGCCTCTGCCTGTCGGTCCTTCCACATCCGCCCACCACGAGCATCTGCACGCCTAACAGTGGAAGGACGTGCGTGAACACCAGAGAGGCCGAGGGGCCGGCATGGAGCCAACAGCTGCTTGGCGTGGTATCACCCACGAGGAGCCCAACAGCCTGTGACTGAAGGACTCTGCTGTCTCCCCCGCAAAGGGAACCATGCCACGCCCTGTTCTTAGCAGTGTTGTGGCCCCCAGGGCCTTGGGAACGCCTATGGGCCCCAGAAACGAGATGCCAGGAATGCTCTCATGATCTGGGGACAGAGGCCTCTGGGGAAGAGTGGGGATGGGTGTCCCCGAGGCGATGACAGTCTCTGCGCACTTCCCCTGAGGGGTGTGGAGAGGGTCCTCCCGGGCGGGTGTGTCACAATTAGGTGGTCCAGAGCGTCCCTCCTCTCCATTTGCCCCAAGTAACAGAGCTCAGTGGCCCGGCTGGCGCCCGAGCCATGGCCACTCTGTGGACGTCTGCAGCCACGAACACAGCACTTGGGGCCAGAGAGGCTGGCCCATGTGCCCTACCTGGCGAAGGCGTCCCGGATGGCGCGGTGCAGAGTGCGTTCCTCCCCGGGGGCCTCCCCGTGGGTCATGCACAGGTGCAGCAGCAGCGTGAGGGCGGACAGGCTGGCGTCCCTGCGAGGACCACACTGAGAGTGAGCGTTTCCATGGCCCCGCGGGGGAGATCCAGCAGAGTGTTTGGGGACGTGGCTCCTCCACTCCGGGTTGGGCATCCCCGTATGGGGGGCAGGGTCTGTGTGGAGGGGCATTTTTTATTTTTTTGCACACGGACACCCAATTTTCCCAACACCACTTTTAAAGCGAATGGCCTCTGTGCCTTTGTCAAAAAAGGTCAGCCGGGCGTGTGTGTGTGGCTCTGTTTCTGGGCTCGCTGCCGTGTTTCTGCGTGGCGTGTGTGCGTCGCCAAGCCCATGGTGTCTTGGTTGCGGGGCTTTGGGGCAGGTCCTGAGGCTGGGTCAGGTCGGTCCTTGGTGCTGATATCCTTTCCAGGGCTGTCACGGCAGCCAGTTCGGTTCCTCTGCTCCCAACGTGAACGCTGGAACCAGTTGGTCGGGACCCAAAATAGAAGCTCTTGGGGTGTCGGTGGGGATCACGCCGAACCCACAGACCCAGTCGGAGAGGACAGACACCCAGACAAGACCAGTCTTTCGATGGGCAGACCAGTCTCTCCCTGCCCTGAAGCTCGTTGAGCTCTCTCTCTGGTGTTGTGTGGCGTCTGGCATGCACATCCCCCACACTTTCTTCAAGGTCTGTCCATGGATTCATTTCCTCGGTGCTGTTTCGATGTCCAGCTCCCGCTACCTGCACTGTGGTGGGAGCATGGCTGGGTCCACGCTGACTGGACCCCACAGCCCCTGAACCCCCCCGGAGTCCGGGGGGCCCTCTCCACGGGTCGTCCGGGAGTTGCTGCAGGGGCTGTCCACATTGCCTGCCAACAGGCGGTTTTCTTTCTTCCCTTCAAACCCGAGAACTTGTCACCCACCTGCTTTGCTGAGTGCACGGCCAGGACTGCCTGGCAGGGGTTGAGTGGGAGCTGGTTCTGACCCCAGCAAGTGCCCCCTCCCCTCTAGCAAGGGTGGGCTTCACAGACGCCCCTGATGGACCTGGGGATGCTCCCTCCTGTTCCCAGTTTGCTGAGAGGATTTTTCTTTCTTTTCATGAAGAAATGTCAAACTTTGTCAAACGCTTTTTGTACATCCCTTGAGATGTTCACAGGACTTGTCTCAGTCCATTCACACGCTGAGTCACGTTAACAACCTGCTCCTCACGTGTCTCTGACACAGTGCTGCCTGCCCCTCCTCTCTTGTCCTTTCTTGTGTTGGCGTCTGGAGGGTCAGCGCTCACACTCCCGGATTTGTTCAAGGTTGCAGACGGCCCCGCCCCACTTCTGTCGTTTCCTTCGGTGGCCCACGAGCTGCGCACGCAGTGGCACCGCACTGGAAGACACGCCAGGAAGGCCCAGGCCCTGGACACACCCGGGCAGTGTGGACGAGGCCAGGTGAGGCCTGGGTGTAGAGAGCAGTCAGCCTCCAGGTGTGCCCCCCCGACAGGGTGGAACGGGTGCTGCCCAGAGGAGGGTGTCCGAGGCCCCGCGGGGAGGCTCCCTGTGCATGTGGCAGTTCTCGCCTTCGTGTTCTGTCTCAGGGAAGTCACGCAGTCTCACACTGAGCACCATGGCACGTCTGCACACACGTTAACAGTGAAACTCCCTTACATATGTCCTGAGGCTCTGTCGGGGTCCCAGGCGGGGGGGTTGCCTTACAGCTCTCGCATCCCCATGTACCACGTGGGGGGCAGAGACCCCATCAGTGCCCCGGGCAGATGTGGTGGGACAGGGCCTGACTATGTGTGGCCGGCAGCTGCACTGACTGGGGGCCAAGTTCTTCACGCTTCTCACTGCTGGTCCTTACGGGACTCGGGCGACTCTGGTCATTTTCATGTCCTGGGCACACGGCGTGGCTTTGAGTCCAGAGAGGTGTCCCACCCCTGCTCTCCCACCAGATGCGGGCGGGGCACTCTGCAAGGGCAGCTGGACCAGAGTGCGGCCCACCCACCTCAGCACCTCCTGGGCACGCGTCTGCCTCCTCATCCTCTCCCGGGTGGCCCTGAGCCGGGCAGTGGACGGTGGACGTGCCCAGTGCAGGCGGCGAGCTTGTTGGCGTGCAGCCAAGGCCTGTGGGGATGAGTGCTCCGTGAGCTGGGGCCACCAGCAAGGGGCAAGGCCTCCACAGCCCCGCCGGGCCCAGGACAGCAGGCTCACTGCCTCTGCACTCGGCCTGGGGTGTAGGGACAGTCTCTCACTGTGGGTCCCACACACAAGGCCGCAGGGCAGCTGGCCTGGGGGACTGCTTACCCCTCTGTCCCGTCCCTAGCGGCCTTTGGGCAGGGACCAGCTGGACCACCGTCCAGCTACAGAGCAGTTCTTTTCGAGACCCTCGAAGTGCGGATGGTCTTAGCAAGAGATGACCTTGGTTTTCCGTGGTCACAGCTGCCCACATGAGCACCCAAGGCCCATGCAGTCATGGGCCCCGAGGGAGCAGCTGGCCTGGGCGCTTCCTTGTGGGGCACCACCCCTTCTTCCTCCTTCCTGCCACCCACAGGACGGGAAGGAAGCAGGAAGGCAGCGGGAAGGAAGGGGGAGGGCTCTCTGTGAGCGCGCTCCAGTGTGAATGGCTAAGCTTCCCCAAAACTGGAGCCAAGAGTCCCACTTCTCCTTTGCTTCCAGGCCTTACAATAAGCCGGTGTTCTCGGTGGTCTGCTTCCTCCACGACTGGGGCGAAGCTAAGGGAGGGGACCCTTCGAGCTCACCCTTCAGGTGTGTGCAAAGGAGCTTGAGAAACTAACACTCCCCCCGGGTCTGCAAAAATGCAACCAGGCTCAGGTTCCCAGTGTGGCCCTGACACCCACACATGGCTGCAGTGTGGCTCCCCGGGCTCAGTGACCACCGCAGACCCCAGACCCTCCTCACACTCTCCACTGCGCCTGCTCCGCGGGGGTTGCAGCCACTGGGAGCGTGGGGCTCATGGCTACGAAAAAGCCTCTCCAGGTCAGCGTCCAGGCCCTCGGTGGCTTCTCGTAAAGACTCGGTGAAAAAGTTCTCGTCGTTTCTCCTTTTCCAGGCAAAGCCCAGAGCCGCGAGGCCGATCTGGGAGGAGACACAGGACACGGCAGAGTCACTGCCCCCTGTCTGCGCCCGGCAGAGCTGGCCTGCTCCTGGTCAGGGCCTCACGGCCCAGCTGCGATGCATGGACACCTGCCCTCAGGCCCTGGCCCACCGGCTCCCCTGCGTGGCCGCTCTGTGGCTGTGAGAGAACCATGGGGTGCTCGGGACTGCGTGAGACTGACGGGCCCGCCTCCCCTCTCCCTTGTCGAGCCGGGAACAGCAGCAGCAGGTCCCCAGACAGAGCCACCAGCCCCCTCCCAGGCCCTGCGATGGGACTCTCACCATAAGTGGCTGGGTGACGAAGACACAGCAGGTCACAGAGACGGCCAGCAGGCCCAGCCACTGCTCACACCGCACGGGGCTGAACCTGCCGGGGAGACACACTCAGGCCCCGGGCTGGACCGCTCCACCCAGTGGCAGGGGACTGTGGGCGGTGGTGGGGTGCTGGCGGGAGCGGTGGGCACTGGCAGAGGGGGTGGGGTCTCTTCCCGCTCAGAGGGATGTCAGTCACCCTGAAGCTGCCTGGTGGGAGAGCAAGGAACCCACAGACAGGACAGCAGGGACGGATGGGCGGGGAGGTGGCCACGGCTGTGATGACCACGCACTGCGTGTCTGTGGGCCCGGCAGGCCCAGGGCCACGGTGCCGGCTCTCGAGGAGACCGGCGCTCAACTCCGCCCAAAATGGGGTGCTGTCACCAGTGCTCCCGTCATGGTTAGGATGCTGTGGGCCCTTGGAGTCACGCCAAGTGACCTGGGGTCGCTGAGGAGGGACCCGGGCTGCACGGGGACCAGGCCAAGGCAGGCGTGTGATGGGACGGCATCCCATCTGTGACACTGCTTGGCCACGCCCGTCACAAGCATGCACTTTCTCAGACACAGGCGACAGGCGATCAAGGACATGGCCTTCGGCCTCACGGGAGGTCGGCAGCCCAGTTCCCCACTGCCTGGGGTGAGGGTCCCGTGACCTCTCGTAACACCGGGGACCCTGTGGGGCTGGGCCTCCATCCTGGAACAGCAGGGCCCAGCCTCCCTGGGGGTCGGCACAGGATGCTCTTCACTCCAGGCTGTGGGGGGCTGTGGAGGGGCCGAGGCAGCATGAGCCCTGTTTGAGCCGCACCTTACAGTCCCCAGGAGCACAGCGTTTCCCGGTCCATGGTAGACTCACCGTCCAAAGAGGATGTCTGCAAACCTTTACCACTCACCTGTACCCTAGGAGTCCTGTTCCCAGGCCACAGGCCACGGAGACCGTCCCACAGATGGCCCACGCTGCCAAGCCTAGCCACGGCGGTGGCTCCCGGGGCCACTGGGATGTGGCAAATCCTTCAAACGCACGGCCGGGGGCTGAGGAGGAGAAGACAGAGCAAGTGTGTGAGCAGACCTGTCACTTTGGTCCACACCCAGAATGGTCCTCAATTGTGTGTGTCACCTTCACTGGGTCACAGGGTGCGCAGACACTCAGCTGACATCTTCCTGAACTGAACACGGGACCCAGCGCACCCAGTGGCACAGGTGGCCCTCCCTGAGGTGGGTGGGCCTCGTCCAATCAGGTGAAGGCCTCACCAGAACAAAGAGGCCGATCGTCCCTGCTAGGGGAGCTCCTTCCACCTGGTGGCCTCTGGACTGAGACGCTGGCCTTTCCAATCTCTGGACATGAACTGAAACTGAGTTTCTTCCTCGGGCCATCAGCCCAGGCCCTGCCACCCACTGTCCTCAGAGCAGTGACCACGGCCGCTCCCTGGGACTGTGAGAACACCAGCTTGGGGGTCCTGGGCTGGGCCTGACACAGTGCCCCTCTGCACCCCAGCACCCCCAGTGCTGGGATGTGGCAGGAAGGGGCCACACAGGGCAAACCCCTCCCTATCTGCCCACTCCCTCACCCCTCCCACCACCCCCACAACATCACCTTGTGAACCGAGAATGCAGTGGCCACTCCTCTCCCTCGGAGCCTGCTGGCCAAGGTCGGTCCTGCACGCCTCCAGGTCGGGGGGCAGGCGGCCCACCCCGTCACCGCTGGCTGCGCTCGGGGCCTGGGCGGCCCTGGAAAGAGTGGCCGATGCGCTTTGCTGGAAAAGAGAAGGTCAGAGTGAGGTTGTGGCTCAAGGAACATGGCATCCTCCAGTGACACCTTTGTGAGCCCTGGGGATAGGGTCTGGCCCAGCCGACCTCCTCGGGTCTCGGGCTGGGGAGGGGTCCAGGGGAGGGGCCAGGCAGACCTGGGCCCCAGGGCCATGGGGAGCTTGGGGCCATGACGGGCACTAATTACTGGCGGCTCCTCCCAGCCAGCGTGAGTGCGCACCTGTGTCCAGGCAGCTGCCAGGACCTGCAGGGGCTTCTGACCCAGAGCGGTGGGCAGGGCCAGGGCCAGGCCCAGGTGTGGGGGTGAAATGAGGCCTGGAACACAGGCCTGGGGATTCGTGTCACACTCAGGACTGGTCTCTGAGCAAGGAGGTGGAGACCAGAGAGCTCAGGAACAGGCGTGCCGGACACGCTTCCACAGACACCCTGAAGTCCCACTGAAGCCCAGGTGTGACTGAGGCCTGGCCTGATGGGCACCCAGCTCGGGCAGTGTCTCCTGTCCCCTCCCGCCCTCTGCGGCCCAGCACCTTTCCTGCTGGACCTGCTGACCCTGCCCTGACCCTCAGGCCCAGCTGCTAGAGTGTTTGCCCAGCCACGAGAAGTGGCTTCCCGCCCTCTGCCACTGCCCTTCCTTGGAGACCCCCCACAGCCCTCCCTGTGGCCTTCGTCCCGGGCCACGGCCTCCTGGGTCTATAGCACCCACATGGTGGGCTGCCTGTCTCCATCCCACCCTGGGGGCCAGACCGCAGCCGAGACAGGAGCCAGGACTCGCCCCTGTCGGATGATCAGGATTAGTCACTGGCCTGTGCTCACCTTGGGTGGCGTCCGGGCCTGTGGTGTCCTTCGATGAGAGCCGGGGCCTGAGTGGGGGAAGGTCGGCCTTGTAACATCTCGGGGGGGGGGGGTGCTCTGGGGAGGGCCCTCTCCTCGGGAAATACTGTCCCTCTGTCCCTTGACCACACCGCACGGGCCTTCCTGGGACTCGGGATGTGCGGCAAGGACACTGCCCCCCAGGTGGGGCCTGGACCCCCTTAAACACAGGAGGTGAAGCTGAACGTCCCTCGGAGTGACCCCAGGGCACACGGCAGGCGGGAGACCCAGCCGCCACCCTGCGGACGGGGCACAGAGGGTCAGCGCGACGGGACAGTGCCTGATCCTCCCGTTCTGACTCGGCCGCTCTCCTCTTGCTGCGATTCCCCGACAGACAGAGCCCACCTTCCCGGCCCAGGAGGTGCGGGCTCACCTGGAGGTGCTGCTGTCAGGGTTGGGCGCGGCTGTGCTCGGCGGGGCCCTGGAGCTTCCTGGGGGGTGAGGACAGGGCTCAGGGCAGGGTCCCAGGTCCTGCCCCGGTCAGGGCTGTGCAGGCGGGACAGGGTACCTGGCCGAGCCTGAAGAGCAGGGATAAGAGCTGAGCCCCTGGGGACGCCAGCAGGGTGCACAGGAAGCCGGTCCAGAAGAACCCGAGGGGCACGCCGGTGGGGCCGTCCCCCGGCAGGAGCTGCAATGACGACAGCAGCAGGCAGGTCGCCTGAAGTCCGTGTGGCTCAGAGCACAGCTGTTTGTAACCGCGTGTGGTCCACGTGAGTGTGCAAGCTGTGTCCTTCAAGTGTCACCCGCCCACCTCAGGGACAAAAGGGGAAGTGGGGGCAGAAACCCTGCTGCTTTTCTCTGGTTCAGATCCCTTTAAACTCAAACAGTCGCTGAGCGCCTGTTGGACGCCAGGCCTGTAGCAAACAGGGTGGGCTCAACCCTTGCTGCGATCTGACAAGGAACCACAAATGTCCCCCAAGTGTCCCCAGTACACAGAGAAGCAGAGGGAAGATCAGACAACTGGTCGGCCTCAGAGGAGAGGCCACCTCAGGTTTCGTGACCGTGTCCACTGGTCGTGTTCCCAGCGGACACAGCCATGCCCTTCCTGCTCCATGAGACGCCAGCATCTCCTCACAAATCCTACGTACTCATTCTTTTTCATGAAGAATCTGCTGACCCACTGCTGCGGCGGCAGGAGCTCTGAGCTCGGGGCGTCTGTGGACGCACTGCAACGCCCACGGTGATAAACCGCACCACATCCTCAGCCCAGGACCGTCATCGGAAGCCGAGGTGACCTCTTCCCCTCCCCCACACTTGTGCTGTGACCTGTCCTGAGGGGGGGCAGTGTCTCTGTCCCCACTGTGTGCCCTGAGGACCTGTCCCAGCCTCATGGGGACGGTTACACTGGCACCAACCCCCCCCCCCCCGGGCCAAGTTGGGCCATCAGAATGGCTCTGCTGTTCTCATCAGCAGGTTTTAAAAGTCGAACTAGTTGCCACCCCTAGAAGAAGTCAGGAGCACCCCGTAGGACACCCTGGGCCACAGCTGCCGCCGCAGCAGCTGCCCCCCTTCAGGCCTGGGACTCGGAAGCCGCTTCAGACAAGTGTGCCCACCTGCTCATGTCCCCAGGCAGTGACCAGGGCCGCAAGGCAGGCGTAGGCGCACAGCAGGGTGAAGGCCACGCTGAGGCGAGGTGTGTGCAGGAGGCCCCTGCCAGTGGGCCGGCTGTGCACGGAGGCCCACACGTGGAAGTCCTCCAGGAGCTCTGTGAACCTGGAGCGCAGGAGCTGGAACAGACCACGAGAGACACTCACTGGCACCAACCAGTGGGGAATCCGGGCCAACAGCCAGTGATTTTCTGCGCAGACAGCCGGTTTTGTGCTGCCTCGGCCCTGGTGTGTCCGCAGCCTCGGGGGCCCTGAGCTCCTGGTGCATCGGCCACACCCGGCCCCACCACCCATGGGCCCTGGAGCCTTGGAGCGCCTGTCCCCTGCCTTGAGTGTCCCCACACCCTTCTCTCTAGAGCTGGGGTGTCCAACCCGCAGCCTGCAGGCTGCATGCGGCCAGGATGGCTATGAATGTGGTCCAACACAAAATCATAAACTCCCTGAAAACGTATGAGATTTTCGTGTGATTAGGTGTCACAGTGTATTTAACGTGCGGCCCAGAGACGTGGAAAGGTTGGCGCCGCTTCTCTAGAGCCTCTGTTCACAAGCCCTCGCCCGGCGGGACGATCGCATCTCTGCCTGGTGACCCCGGTGCCCTTGAAACCCTTCGTCCTCAGCTCTACCCAGTGCAGCTGAACTTCCTGGGGCCGTGAGCAGCCTGAGAGCCGGGGGTGCCCCTGCAGTAGGCACCACCCCGCCCGCAGGGAGCCCAGAAGTCTGACCCACAGAGGAGCTGGTGCCCCAGGTCCCTCTCGCAGGCACACATTGACAAATGTGGCCCGGGTCTCATAGGCTGGAACGAGCAGCACCGGGAGGGGCGGGGGCAGCACTGCCCACACGGGAACTGGGAGAGCCAGGTGCTGCGTTCTGCCTGTGGCCTTGCGGGCCAGGGTGCCGCCTACCTTCCTGAAGCCGAGGCCCCCTCGCAGGCAGTCTAGCTCCCGCTCCACGCGGCCGTCCTGTCGGCCCGCAGCCAGCCAACACTCAGCGGGGAAGAACCAGCCGCGTCCGAGCCCCCGTCCCACACGCAGCTCCTGCACCATCACGTGGCTGACATACCAGGCGGGAGAAGCCCCGCGGCTGTCGTGCCACAGGCGGACCTTCCGGAGCGGGCCCAGTGGAGCCGGGGTGCTGAGGACGCATGCATGCCGTCAGCCTTGGGAGCAGGTGGGACCCATCATCGGCCGACAGGGTGACTTGTGAGGCCCCGGGGGACACGGGATTTGGGGGTGAATCTCCCAGGCCCTGCGAGTCACAGGACACAGGTGCCCGGCTGCCCGGAGCCATGACCCTGGAGCACCTCCCAGTCCGGTCCCTCTCCCCTCGCTGAGGTCCCTCTGGTAGGGACTCTCCACAGTTACTCATCAGTCTTAACGAGGAGCTAATACCTAATACCCCAACTGGCAAACCCTGGAAGCAAGCTTCTGTAGGAGAACACAGCTGTCTCGCCTTTTCCGCCAATGCGGGTGCGCTTTTGCCTGGTGGCGGCCCCCTGCCTCCAGCCCCCGTCTCCGTGCCGCCTGGCACCTTGCTGGCCCGTGTGCAGGCAGAACTAACCCCTTTAAGCGGTGCCACTGTGAGCACAAATTTACCAGCACGTAAAGAACTCCTCCCTCCATCCGCCCCTCATCCCTCCGTCTGCCCCTCACATGACGCCTTCTGAGACTGACTGTGTGGGGTTGCAGTACCTGCTGGAGTGTGGGCACCATCAGGCCCCCGAGCCCTCCCTGGCCCATTTCCCCAACTGAGCAGGCAGGAAGGTTTCGGTACCTGAGGACAAAGGTGTGCCTGGAGTTCCGTTCGAACAGGGGCTTCCCTGGGCAGTTGAGTTCTCTGGGCTCCGAGATTCCATCGTCACCACATAGGACAATGTAAACCTCAACACAAAGACATTGGGGTGAGAGTTCAAGCACCGAACCCAGGACCCTGCCTGGTGCTGGGCAGGATCCCGGTACCCTGCTCCCTGCCCACCCCTCCATCCTGGAAGCCAGAGCCCCTGTGGGTCCCTCAGCCTGTCCTGCAAGAGACCCTGCCAGGGCGGGTCAGGTGTCACTTTGGTTCACCGAACGTGCGGGCCCGTCTCACGTGGGGGCACCATTCTCCCCGCTCAGCTCAGTGTGGGTACAAGGGCTCGGAGGACATGGGGGCACTGGGCGGGCCAGGGGCACCACAGACACACGTTCCCAGTGGGCTGGGCTTTTTGGGGGCACAGAAATGTATAATTCTGATACAGAGTAATCCACCAGCATCTCATTTAAGGAAACTCCTTATTTCTGTTCCTTTAAATCCTTCCCTATCGCAGAGCGTGTATTTCCTATCATTTCTAAGTGGTTTTCACCTTTAAATCTGTAGCCTCCAGGAGCTCATTTTTGGACACAATGTGCAGTAGAGATTTAATGTCTCTTTTCTCCTCCCAGAAAGCCACAGTGCCCCGTCTGTCCCGTGCCTCTGTCCATCCGTCCCCCGACCACATGACACTGTCTCTGCCACTCCTTGTCAATGTGCCTGCCGTCCCCCGGGAGCCCCTGTCCTGCCCCTCCCTCCAGTGGGCATGCCCACGCCCACAACTCTCCACACGCTTGCATTTCTCCCATGCACACTTTACAATCGATTTCTCAAGTTCCACTAAACACTTCCTGAGGTTTGGGTTGGATTTCACGGACTTGAACCTCCATGTCTCGGGTGGGTGTCTGAACAGAACTTTTTCCAAACTGTGTTTTGAGGTTTGGGGGAGTAAAGAAAAATAAAGACACAGCAAAGTCCGAGCTCTCGCGAGCTGGGGTTGCTCATTTTGCAGGCTGACTCGGGAGAAACGGGAGGGAAACCAGCTTCCCGCCCACCCTTGAACACCATGCCCATTTTCTCCTGGCAGCCCCATGCGTGTCCTGCCACCTTCCCCTGGGGGCCGGCTTTCTATGGCCCTGAAGAGGGCCATGCTGGCCTCAGCTACATGGTCGGAGAGGCCCCTGCTGCTATGAGGAGACCCTTTTTCTGAACCGAAACCCGGCAGTCTGGCTACACTTTAGGATTGACTCCAGTTATCTGACTGAGACCCTCCTCTGTTTTCTCTGCCGACATCCCGTCGCCTGCAGGTGATGGATCTCCGCCTTCCTTCCAACCCTAGACTCCTGTTTGGGTCTCATCCTGGCTGTCCCCCCGCATGTCCAGGGCAGCAATGGGGGCAGACACCCTGAGTCACCGCCCTCAGTCTCATGCCCAGTGTGCTGTGTGCTGTGGGGAGAGGGCAGGCCCCTGTGTGTGGGGTGTCCTCTGAGGGGGGTGGGTCTGAAGGGCCAGGGCTCCAGCAGGGAAGGCGACAGGCACCCTCTCCCCCTCGCCATCCTGCAGCCTGGGCCCCCTTGTCCCTCCTGTGGGCTGAAGAGCTGCCCAGGCAACTTGAGAACCGAGAGGGAGTTCCAAGCACCAGGAGAGCCCGCCCTCTGGGGGACCGGGCAGACTCGCAGCACCCATGGGGCGGCTGGGACGGCTCCGGGTGCCGCTCGCAGCCTCAGCTCTGCAGCGTTGCCTGCATGGGACCTCCACGTGGCCATGGCCCGTCTCCCACACCCCACAGCTCCAGGTCACCTGTCCATGCCCCTCGCCAGCATCCATCAGGAGACTCAGGAAAACCACCGCCACCCGAACTGCCTGCCAGCCACCCAAGTCGGTGGGGGCCGTTCTCGCCCTGTTTCCCGAGGCCTCCCTCTGGGCGGCAGGTGCCGAGTCCACACCAACAGACCAGCACAGCCTGGTCCTCAGGGTCTCAGTGAGCCGCTCAGAGACGGCCCGTCCCTCTGGGCTGCTGTCCGCAGTGGAGGCAGGAAGTGGGGAGGGGCCCAAGGCGGGGTGGGGGGGCGGGAAAGGCAGATGCGCCCACCCAGGAGCAAGGTGGGGCCGCAGTGATGGGCGACGGGAACAGACAGACAGACTGCTGAACTACAGAGTTGTGCACCCATGCCCCGCCTGTCTCCCAGGGCGCCAAGTCACCTTTGCGGTGAAGCGAGCTGGAGCCCGGAAGCCCGTGTCCACCACCACCACGTACAGCTGGTGCCCGGGCGGGACGTGTTCTTGCAGGAACACGTAGCCGGTCTTCCCCCTCTCACGACGGTCCACGCGCCTACCCTTCACGAGCAGGAGTGCGTACAGAAGTGCACAGACCGCCACCACGGTGCCAGGGAGCGGGTTTGCCGGGTGGCTGCGAGTGAAGGAGCGGGACCGAGGGCGTCAGTCACAGCATGGAGGTGCGGCCAGAGGCCGGTTGATGCTCCCCACACCGGCTAACATACCTACACATGAATGGCATGGGCTAACATGGGTGCATGTGCTGACTAATACACCCACGCACACATGGACATGGGCTAACATGGGCTCATATGCTGGCCAACACATGCATATACATGCACATGGGCTAACACAGGTGCTCACACATGCATACTGGTTAACATGTGCACACACCTAGAAGAGGGGAGGGGCTCCCCCCACCTGGGGGCTCCAAAAGCCCAGCTGCACCTGCCGCCCTGGGCCCCAGTCACCGGGCCCCTGGTGGCCCTCACGCTGCAGCCTTGGTGGCATCAACAACTAACTGATCACTATCAGTTCCACCTACTCGTCTATGAGGAGCAAACTCCTGATGGTTGATTAGTAATCAAGGTGGTGTTCCTATGACACAGATGTAAGGGAGCGGACGTCACAGCCCACACACTGGGAAATACAGACCCCCCACCAACACGCCCTAGGCAGAGTGGCCATACAGCCACAGGCGGCCAGGCATCGAGTGTGGCTTCTGGACAGACAGATGGACGAGGCAGATGGGTGCCTGCTCTGCTTGCCCAACTTTCAGACCTGGCACACGTGTTCTACCTATATGGTGGCTGCAGAGGAGGACACTCTAGATTCATCACCTGAAAGGGGGCACTTCTGGGGACAACAAGGGGAGAGGACCTGCAGACTGGGCAGCGGCATCACTCGGATGCTGACCTGACGGTCACAGCCGACCGAGTTCCCCACTGACCTCAGCTGAACCTCGGAGAGTTTCACGTGGTCAGCCACTCACTGCCGGGGCTGAGAGTGCAGACAGACAGACATGGCTGACACGGTGACACTGGTGATGATCACCAGCCAGCACACACATTTGAAAGGCAGAGGCCACAAGGACCACGGACCACACAGTTGCCGGTGCGCACGGGGTCAGGGTCAGGGGGGCCTGAGTGCCTGGGGTTGCGGACAAGACATGTGCTGATGAGGAAGTGGGACTCACCCCTGCAGCTCTGAGATGTCGCCCGTCTCAAAGGTGGCATTCAGGTCCCTCCTCGCGATGGAGAAGGTGGCAGCGTGGCGGTCGTAGCTGTGGGGAGAGGCGGGTGAGGGCCATGCGTGTCTGCAGGGCATGGCCCCCCGGGGGTGGAGTGGTGGGTGGCGAGCCCAGTGGGACAGGGTGACTCAGACCTGTTGAACAGACCCGGCTAATGGGTGGGAGGTGGGGCCTGTGACAGCTTGGCCAGCACCCACCCCTGAGTCTGCGCCCACAGCTCCTGGGGCCACCCCGGCATTGCTGTCTCCGTGACGCCCTGTGACACAGCGTTGACATCCCCATGATGATGGTCCAGAGCCTCCAACGACCCGGCAACCCGTCAGACTATTCGGGGTGCCACAGCCCTGGTGCTGCCGTTGCCACGACCACCACTAGGCAGACTGGGTCTTCTAGACTAAAACCTGCCCCCCTGTCCTGCGAGCAGGGCCCGGCTTCCACGGAGAACGGCAGGTGACAGAGCATGGATGGTATTGGTGTGGAAATGAGTACATTGGTATCGAGTGAAACGCTGCGTGTCCCCAGTGGGGCTGTGTCAAGTGAAGATGGGGACAGGGGGAACCACGGATGGCGACGGCCACATGACACACGGTGTGGCTCAGACACGGCCGCCCTCATGGACGGTCTGACTCTGCTTTTCTTAAGATAAGGACTGTTTCTGGATGTGTCAAATAAAACTCAGCACAGCCTCTGCCTCAGGATCGGCTTGCACCTGCCGACGGAGGCCTCTGACTGAGCAACACAGACGACGGGTGCTCACACAGCCCCGTGAACCCAGGGGCCCAGGTCAGGGAGGACCCGGGAGGAAACACGGTCACTGAGACCCCCAGACCTCCCGCAGATCCATGTCTGCACCTGCATCTCACTTTTCCTGGAGAAGCGCCTGGCTGTGGGGGGAGACTCGAGGGTGCCCACTGCCTTGAGTCCCAGAGCAGGCAGCGCACTCCCCGGACCCGCAGGGTGTAGCTCACGGCCTCAGCCAGGTGCTTGACCGGAGGGTCCCTGTCGTAGCCTGCGTCCAGCAAGGACAGGTACCCCTGGGCGGGACCTGGAAGAGGAAGAGGGAACCCAGAGTCACAGCCTGCAGGTCGCAGAACGGCACGGCCCGGACCCGAGGCAGAGGGAGTGGCAACGGTGGACACAGGGCTGAGCGCGGCGAAGCAGAGGACACACACACGTCACTGCAGGGCCTCGTCACACGGACAGAGCCGGGGGCAAAGGGAGGCTTGTCCACTGACCTCGCAGCGATGCAGCCGGCACGGACACGTGCGCCGTGAGCCCCTCCCAGGAATGCGTCTGCTTCACCAGGAAATGGGACGGCGTTGGCTTCTCCGAGAACCTGGGGACGGACAGGAAGCCGCGGCGTCTGGCCCTGTCCTGGTGTTCCCTCCGGATGCCTGCCACGCAACGTGGCACAGAGACGTTCACACAACAGGGCGGTGGTGGCGGGGACCAAACGCACCCCCACCCCACCCTGCCATTCACTCTGCCTGGCCCTCACTCGCATATTCAAGGACAAACGCGGGGCTCTGGCACCACGGGGACAGCACCGCCGGCCTGCAGGAATGTTGTTGCGGGCTCCCGGAGGAGGGGCCAGCTCTATGTGTGGCAGGCAGGCTTGTGCCACTTCCCCATGCGGTGACTGTCAGTGGTCAGGCAGCGATGACCTCGGGGTAGTGGGCACAGCGTGGTAAAGGGGAGACGCTGCTCAGAGCCTGTCCCCTTCTCTGAGTGTGACAAAGGTTAAGCAAAATTCAAGCTTTTTCGGCCAAGAGGGAGGTCTCTCAGCCCCGACGGCTTAGCTTGCAGGGTGCACATGAGTCAGACCACAGGGCACAGGCCCGTGGGGATGCCGCCTGTGTGACACACACACACGCACGCACACACATGCACCCCTGATCGAGTTGGCAACTTTTTCACACAGCCAGCCTCACGCTGCGTCAGAAGTGCAAGGTCACTTACGAGACCTTCTCACGGTCCAGCTGGTCTCACAGTCAGCCCACCCCTTGCTCCAGCCCTGTGGTGGCCGTGGCGGCCGTGGCGCCCACCCCACATACCTCACCAGCAGCAGGACCGGGAAGGCCCTGGCAGCCGGCCGGGAGAACTCGACCCGGACCTGCAGGGACTCCATGGGTGCCACAGAGAGCCCCACCAGGTGGTGGACGTTCACCTGGTCCCGATGCAGCACGAACACCGTCTCGTTTACGCCATCACCCTGCCGGCACACGGAAAAGGAGCAGCATTGGTGGACAAGGTACGGAGTTCACCCTGGGAAAGTAGAGATGCCACAAGGTGTGGGCACAGCTGAGGGGCCGGGCTGGGCTGTCCTTACCAGGCCGTCTTCCTCCCCAAACTCCACGGTCATGGGCATCCTCAGCCGCTGGGTGTGGAGGGGACCCCGGCCGGAGCAGCGGTGCAGGGCCAGGGTGAGCACCGCGCCCACCTGGGGGCCCAGAGTGTACCTCAGGTGGTGACACCAGCCGCTCAGAGGCTACAACCCACCTCACTGTGGAGCTGGTAGGGGGTGGCACTCGGCAAACACGGTTCATTGGCTAGACCCACAGGACCCGGGGCGGAGGTGGGGCAGGGGGCGGGCAGGGCTTCATTTGAGTTGCTCTCACTCAAATCAACCATCCCTGGAGTTTCTGAGAGCGTTGTACAGAAGCCACACCTGCCGAGGGAGGGTTAGAGGGGGCCCCCGGAGGGCCACAGCCGTGTGGGACACTCCCCCGGTTGCTGGGGACACGCTGCGCAGATAGTAAATGTTTTTGTTTTTTTGCATGTAATCTTCCAAGGTCACCAGGACCCCTGGCCGACACCACTTAACTGGCTGTATTAGGGTTCTCCTAATTCCTTAAAACCCCAAGTGGACTCACTGTCTGCTGGATAGTCAGGCCCCTTTCTACTTGGGTTATGAGAACTGACGTTGTTTTGAGTAAACCTATCGAACACCTTGCTTCGAAGAAAGCTTGTCTCCCGTCTCCCCGGGGGGACCCCCAGCTGAGCACCCAGGGGGTCGGGGCTTCTGGAAAAGTGCTCTCAGCCGCCCAGACGCGCTGCTCCCTGCTCCTTCACCAAGGCCGGTCTCTGCGCAATTGCCCTTTTTAACTTTGTTTGTTTTTTGCGTGCCAGTTGGGGTGATTTTCAGGGGCTGCTTAGCCACGCCCATTTCCCTAAAAGGAGGGGTGCGGACACTTTTAAGCAGCACGGGGAGTTTGCCTCCATCTGCACGCTCCTCTGTCGGACATCACGGGACGGGGGTGGGCACGTGAGCGGGGTGGGGGCGCAGAACATGCAGGAAGGCTGGCGCTCTGCCCCCCATCCTGCCCCACCCCCAAGGCCCGGGTTGCTACCGGGGCCTCTGGAGCGGAAGCAGAAGGGAAGCCTGTGGCCGCAGAACCATGAAACGCTGGCACCACCCTCCCGACATGCCCACTGCCACAGGCCCGCTGACTCTGGTCCCCTCTTCTGTCCATCCCCTGGGGACCCTGTGGCCAGCCTTGTGGGGACACATGCCCAGACCCGTGTCAGCCTCTGGATCTGACAGTGGGATGGTGCGGCCCAGCACGGCACCCCGAGGGGCCCCGTGTCCTGGGTGCAGGGGCCCTGTGTCCTCAGTACAGGGACACCCCTGGGTCGGCTGAGGTTTTCTTGCAAGGTAACACAGATAGCAGCTTGGAACTGACCACCAGGCGCACATGCCACCCTGTCCCCATCTTCTCTGCCCATGTACGGTCACCGCGTGTGGGAGCTGGTCCCTGAGGACTGTACCTGACCAGGCGCGTGTCCCCACGGCGTGGGGGTCCCCCTGAAGAGCGAGAGCTGGCTGATGTAGCAGGGGCTCTGCGTCTCTTGCTTGGCCAGGTCCGCGGGCAGCTGCACCTGGACCGGGCCCAGGCCCAGCGCGGAGCCCCCGGCGTGGCGATGGAGCTGCGAGAGGAACTCCATCCGCCCGGCGGTAATGTGGAGCTGGTGCTCGCAGCCCGCCGACAGGCAGCCCTGGAACCGCACGGGCAGACGCTGATGGCGGGCTGGCTGCCCCGAGGGGACTGGGCAGGGTGGGAGTGATGGGCACGGCCGGCTGGGTTCCTGTGCCTGGGTCAAGACTTGGGTCCAAACGAGGATGCTTGGCCAAAGGACAGTGACACCAGCTGTTTGCTTCTCTTCGGTGGCACCTTCCTGTGACATCTGTCACTCTGTGACATGTGCCCCTCTTCCTGGGTTCTGAGCCCCAGGGGGTGGAGGGCATGCTCTCATGGGGCCCGAGGGGCTGGGAGAGGGGGGTGCCTGGCATGCAGCTCCTGTGCCCGAATGCGTCAGCCGAGGGCACGACTGAGATCGCGGGGGCCAGGCCGAGTGCACATGTACTTTCTGATTTCCCAGTGCCCCACCCAGCATCCGTGAGAAAACAGGCAGGGCAGGGCAGGGGGAGGACACCCGGGGACCAAGAAGACACGGAAGCTTCTGGAAGGAACCCAGTTCACCCCCGAGATAATTTCCCAAGGTCACAGCAGTGGACACACCCGCTCTGTCAGTGGAGCCGCCTTTTACACCAATGGTAGGGGGGAGTGGGTAGCCGTCTGTGAGACTCCCCACACCCCCAGGGGACAGGGAGGCCTAGCAGAGCCCACAGGGACCAGTAGCAGCCATGGTCACCGGGATGCTACCATGAAACCCGGCAGGTGAACACCCCCAAATGTCATGCTGATGCTCAGCACCCCACGCCCCATACCTCAGGGACCACCACATGCAGGGGTTTGAGAGAAGTGATCACTAAACAGGGACCCTGCTGGGGAGGGGAGGGGAGGGGAGGGAAGGGTGTGCCGGGGAGGAGAGAGAGGGCGACATACCAGCAGCGCGTCGGAGATGACCTGCACAACTTCCTCCAGCAGATGGACCGCGCCCCACGGGGGACTGTGGTCCGTGCCCTCCAGGACCCCTGCCAGCAGCAGGACGAGCTCCCGCACCTGCCCTGCGTCCACCAGGAAGCCGGTGGGGGGCTGCCCGGGAGCCAGCAGCGAGCGTGCGTATCCAAGGATGAGACCAGCGCTGGCAGAGCTCAGCTGCACGGAAACAGACAAAACACTGCCGCCACCTTGCCCAGCGTCACCGGGAAGTGGAACTCCGGCACCAGGGCCCCGGGGCCGGGTTCAAGCCCCGCTCCCCACGACCTCGTAAGCGGCAGTCTGCTCCTGAGGGTCAGCATCCTGACCCGCAAAGTGATGAAGAAGGACACGTGACAGAGAAGTGACAAAGAAGGAACTGGCAGAGGTCCTGGTCAGGATGCATAAAAGAGGGGAGACACTTGGAAAGGGGGGCACACCTTGTTGGGGAAGC